>VDFB02000003.1:645099227-645247060 GCA_007258455.2 Sequoia sempervirens
TGCACTCATATGCCCATCTATTATGCCACAATGTTGATTCAGAGTCCACAACAACTGTATGATCTTCTACCTGTTGAACTACAGCAACTGTTCCTGAACATTGACTTTTTTTCGTAACAATTAAAGTAGAAGGAACAGTATGACCTATACAAAGATATAAGGTGCCTACTTTCAACACCTTTTGCTACTACTAAGGCACCCTTTGTGACCTTCCACTTCTTTATCACTAAATGTAACAACACAACCTTTCATCATCTAGTTGCCCTACTGAAATTAAATTTCTCTCATTAACTTTGGAACATGCCTACCTCGCTGTGAGTAGCCACGATTCCCATTCTGCAACTTAATCTTGATTCCTCCCTTTCCAACAATCTAACAAGGTTCGTTATCTCCTAAATAAACCAGCCCAAAATCCCCTTAGACATAATCAAGAAAATAACTTCTATGGGGGTAGCATAAAATGAAGCCCCTGAATCTAATACCCAAGAATCATCAACATTATCAAGGAAAGAATCAAAGCATCCTCATCAGATTTATTACTTTACCACATTTGCCTCTTTGCTTCCCTTCCTTTTTGTCTCCTTTATTTTTTCAAGACCAAGAATCTTTCTTTAATGACCCAACTTACCACAGTACCAACAATCCCTCTTGTCTCTAGATTGGGACCTTATGTCCTTTGATTTTTCTCGTGACTTCCCATGATTTCTAGAATTATTTCCTCACTCCTTTGTTCTGCCCCTGCTTTCTGCATTCAAAACACTGCCTAATGTGGATGTTCCACCTGAGCTTTTCCTATGAATTTCCTCGCTCAAAATAACACCAACAACATCATCAAACTTCAATGTATTTAAACCAGAAACAGAATTGCTAACAGACATTACCAAGCTATTCCAGCTTTCAGGCAAAGAACACAAAATAAAAAGAGCCCTAAATTCTTCATCAAAGTTTACTTTCAGAGAAGTTAATTGACTAGTGACTGTATTAAACTCATTCAAATGATCAGTAACTGACCCACCTTCTACCATTTTCATATTAAATAAATGCTTCATAAGAAATACCTTATTTGAAGCGGACGGCTTTTCATATAACTTTGCCAGGGTTTGCATCAACTCTTCAGTTGTCTTTGTTGTTGTAATATTAAATGCCACCGATTGTGCCAGGCATAGACGAATACTGCCAAGAGCCTTTCTATCCAAGATCCCCCAGTCCTCATCTGACATTGCTGCAAGTTTCTTGGCTTTCCCTTCCAATGGCCGCCATAAATCCTTTTGATAGAGATAGTCCTCCATCTGCATCTTCCATAACTGATAGTTCTACCCATTAAACTTCTCAACCTTCTTACCCTCGTCTGCCATTGCTCCCACTCAATCGTGAGACTCCCACTCAACTGTACGATCTTCCTACAGATGATAATCGAAACACAACTCACTCTGATACCACTTGTTAGGGTTAGAGATGGTAGATATCTAACAATTAAATGCAGATATAAATAATAAACAGAGAAACTAAAACATACATAGAATAAATCATAACACAGAGAATTTAACGTGGTTCACCCAATCTGGGCTACATCCACCAAACCGCAGCCATCCAATTCTTTTATTATCCAATGCAAAACCTATTACAATCTCGCGAATAATCATGTTTTTCTTCATACTGTAACCCCCATCCCAACCCCTTTTAACAAGCTTTTAGAAGCTTCCAGAATTAGGGTTTTACAATGTCGGTTTTTTTTCTTTTTTGGAGATTTTTCCTTTTTCGCTGACGATGCGAAAAAATGACAAAAAAAAATTTCTCGGGGGCTGTCGCCCCCGAACCCCCGCCCAATGCCCGGCCCGGCCCCGGACCCCGGCAAGGACGGGGGGCCAGGGTGTACAATATACCATGGGCTATACAATATAGCATGATCAGTCGCCACATACCAAAAATCAATGATAACACCATAAAAATACTTGCAATAATCTCCCCCTTTGTCATTGATGACAACACAAGCTCTAAAAATCCATCAACAACAAAAGAAACTCTACATTAAGTATACTCCCCCTTACTAGGGTACATTTCACTCTCTCCATTTACTATATCTCCCCCTATCTAAGGAGTTCTTCAACCATTACTCTCTTCCTTTGACATCAATTATTTCCTTATGTTTTTCAAACTCCACTTTCTCCCCCTTTGACATCAATGCCAAAGGGAAACAAAATCACCTTTGAAACATCACCTACATAAAGTTTTTATTTTCTTTTCTACTTTCCCCCTTTAACATATACATTCATCACTTTGACACCACTTGCATATTTCTCTTTAGGCAACACCAACATGTAACTACTCTCTTTCTATTGAATATTCTCCTTAAAAACACAAGATATTCTTCACCTGACAGTACCAAACAAAAACATCACTACCTACTCCCTTGAGAGGTAGCCTTTAACATTAGTCTAGGACCAAGAATTTATTTTGAATGCTCACTTGGATAGAAGCACCAAGCTATACATCTAGTTAAAAGAAGGAGGGGAAATAACCCATAACTTATGCCAAAGATACTCAAATGTATCTTTAGGAAGATCCTTTGTAAAAATATTTTCAAATTGATTCTTTGTAGGCACATACTCCTGCTTCACCTCATTCTTTGCAACCTTATCTCTTAGAAAGTGATATCAGATAGAGATATTTTCTATTCTTGAATGCATTATTGGGTTCTTTGAAATATTGATAGCACTTGTATTGTCACACAAGATAGAAATAGGTTCATTATATGATACTCTGATATCCTTCAATGTTTGCTTCATCCATAACACCTGTGTATAGCATGATGCTACTACAATATAGTCTACTATAGTAGATAATGACACCAAATCCTACTTCTTACTCAACCAAGAAACCAATATTCTTCTAAGAAAGAAAGAACCTCCACTTGTACTTCTTTTATCATTTTTACATCTTGCCCAATCTACATTCGTATTTGCACTCAAGGAGAAATTATTATCCCTAGGATACCATACACCAAAATATAAAATTCCCTTCAAGTATCTAAATATCCTCTTTACTGCTACAACATGTGACTCTTTGGGATATTCTTGAAATATTTCCACAAGAAAAACTACATGCATGATATATGATCTAGTAGCAGTTAGATATAGTAGTCCTCTAATCATTGATCTATACTTGCTCTGATCAACCTTAGGAGATTCCTCATTTTTTTCTCAACTTACAACTAGTAACCATATGGGTACACACTACTTTAGAATCCTCCATTCCAAACTTCTTCAACATTTTCTTGACATATTTTGATTGTGAAATGAAAATACTTTTATTTGATTGACTTAATTGTAAACCAAGAAAGAAATTCATCTCCCCACACATTGACATCTCAAACTCTTTTTGTATCTCATTTGTAAACCTCTTTCAAATGCCTTCATTTCCTCCAAAAATAATGTCATCCACATACACTACCACCATCAATATTTTTTCTCCCTCAACCTTGAAGTAAAGGTTGTTATATGTTGTACCTTTTATGAATCCTTGTTGCAACAAGTACTTATCTAACCTTGCATACCAAGCTCTAGGAGCTTTTTTGAGTCCATACAATGCCTTCTTCAACCTATAGAACATTTCAACATCTTTTGATGACTATAATCCTTTTGGTTGTTCAATGTACACCTCTTCTTCTAGCTCACAATTCAAGAATGTAGACATCACATCCATCTAATAAACCTTTAAGTCTTTATGTGCTACAAAATCCAAAAACATTCTAATGGCTTCCATCCTTTCCATTAGAGAAAAATTCTCTTCAAAATATTTTCCTTCCACTTGTGAGTATCCCTTACACACATGTCTAGCCTTATTTTTAATAACTTTTCCATCCTTATTCAACTTTTTCTTGAAAACCCATTTAATTCCTATCACATTCTTGTTTGCAAGTCTTGGAACCAATTCCCAAGTTTGATTCTTCTCAATCTATTCCAACTCTTCTTTCATAGCCTTCATCCAATTACCATCTTTGCATGTCTGAGTTACTATTTTAGGTTCCACCTCTTAAAGTAAACAAAATTTTACTTGTTCCTCTGTCATAGCAGCTTTTCTTCTTGTCAATACACCTTTTCTCTTATCTCCAATGATATGATCTTTAGAATGGTTCTTTTGCACATACTTATGAGTCTTAGGGATATTTTCCAAAGTTTCTTCCTCTTCAACTATCATCTCTTTTTCCTTCTCTTCATATTTTTCTTCTTCACTACAATGGGATTCATCAGATTCATATCCTTCTATCAATACAAAAATCTAATATTATTCTTCATCCAATTTTATACTTTCACTTTCAAAAATATTTTTCAGTTAATTATAGCACCAATAAGATTTAATTTTTATAGAGTATCTAAAGAAGATTCCTTCATCATATCTTGCATCAAAATTTCATAATTTTTCTTCATCTCTTATGATATAGCATTTACTTCCAAAAACTCTAAATTATTTCATAGTAGGAGGTTTACCATACCATAACTCATAGGGAGTCTTTGAATTGTTCACTCTTGCTTGACCTCTATTAATAATGTAGACTATAGTATGTTTTTTTTCTCCCTAGTAGACATCTAGTAGACTTTCTTCCTTCATCATAGTCCTTGCTTCTTCTTGAACTATTCTATTCTTCTTCTCCACAACTCCATTCTGCTAAGAAGTTATACGAGCTAACAAATTTATCTTTATTCCATGATCTTTATAAAAAAAATTAAGCTCATTGGAGGTGAACTCACCACCTCCATCAGACCTCAAGCACTTGATTTTAACATCTATTTCATTCTCAACCATAGACTTAAATTCTTTGAACTTATCTAGGGCTTCTGATTTTTCTTTAAGAAATGTTACCCAAGTCATTCTACAAAAATAATCAATCAATAACATAAAATACCTATCACCTTGAGAGCTTCTTATTCTGCTAGGTCCACATATGTATGTATGCACCAAATTAAAAGGACCTATAGAAGAATATTCTTTAGTCTTGAACCTCTTCTTTTTTTTCTTTCCAAACTGGCATTCCTTGCAAATTGCATTGATAGGCTTTGTAATCTTTGGTAGATCACTCACAACATTATTAGAATTGATCTTTGTTAGGTTTTCATTGATGTGACCCATTATTTTATGTCATATCCAACTTTCATTGAATTGATACATAAATCATTTAGCACCACTACCTTTGAGCTGGTAAACATTACCTTCTATTCTTGTCCTGGCAGCCACCAAATTTTTGGATCTTCCTTTTTTGTTTTCACAACCATCATCCTAAAACACAAAATTGTTTCCTCTACTACACATCTATCCTACACTAAGAATATTATTCCAAAGACCCTTGACATAAATAAAATCATCTATTTTATGCTTTCCATAAAAACTAATTGAAACTTTTCTACATATCTTAGCAAATTTATCATCACCAAACTTAACAAGACCACCATCATACTTCTGAAGTTTAAAAAACTTAATCTTCTCACTTTTCGTATGATTTGAGCATCCACTATCAAATATCTAGTAATTCCTTTCTTCACTTGCATGAAAAGAAGTCACCATAGTTCCTTCAATGTTGTGACCTATTACCAAAGAAATTTCCTTCATACATCATTCAAAATTAGTAGAATTAGTTCCAACATTCAAATCCATGAACAAGAATTCATCACTGTCATCGTTAGGATAGTATGATTCCTAATCACTAGATACACCATTGTCTTTTTCAACATAATAACTCTTCTTGACAAATTTTCCTTTATGATCCTTACATTTTTCATTTAAAACTTTGATTGAAAATTTAGAAGCATAATGACCTATCTTTCCACAATTGAAAACTTAAAGGGTAACTTACCTTTATATTTTTCAATACCCTTTTTCAATCTCCTTACAAAATTTTCTTACACCTCATCAGGATCATCCAGATTTGATTCTTCGACCTTGTAAACTTTAAAAGAAATTTCTTTAATTGTAGCATCTTGACCAAACTCTCTTAATTCATAAGAAATTAAAGCACCAAACATCTAATCTCTAGAATAATTATCCAAATTCTAAGCTTCCTCAATAGAAAAAACTTTAGAAATATAAGCTTTAGGAAGAGTTCTTAATACCTTTTTAACAACTTCAATTTCTTCCAGCTTAACAACAAGAGGATTGATGGTATTGACAACTTCATCCACTTTGAGCATGTAGGTAGTAATATCTTCATCTTCGTACATTCTTAAGGTTTCAAATTTGGCTTTGTAGTATTGCATCTTTGCTTGCTTTACCTTTTCATCTCATTCATAAATACTCTCCAACTTTGTCCAAATCTCTTTTGTGGTTTTCAAACTTATCACCTTCCCAAGTTTTGAATCGGAGAGTCCACTCAATATATAGTTTCTTTCTTTTCCATTGTTCTCATATTCCTTGATCTCATCATCACTTGTCAAACCATTAGTAGGAATAGTACACCCTTTTCCAATTGATTTCCAGAATCCAAATCCAAGAGAGAGTAGAAAGGACTCCATCTTGGCTTCCTTGTAAGCATAATTTTTTCAATCAAACATAGGAGCTTTGATACCCTTCCTATGCACCATCTAGATCTACCTCAAGTAGGTAAGCTTTCTCAAAGGAACCATAGTTCTAATATCAATTTTAAGATGCATAGAACAACTAAGAGGGGGAGTTAATTAGTTGTACATTAAAAAATTTAATCCCTCATCATTATTCAAACCCTTGTTAGCCTTTAAACCCTTATCATGCATTAGCAAAATTTAAGCATATGCAACAATAATGAAAACACATCTAAACACATTAGAACACTAGATTTACATGGAAAACCTAAGAAGGGAAAAACCACAGTGAGTATTAACTCACATATATATGAATAGCAACACCAAATACAATTAGTCTTATTGCTAAGGGCTCACTATCAGGTGGCTCACTACCAAGAAGAAAGAAGAATAGGAGAAATTATTACTGAGATATTTGTTGAAGTATAGGACCACTGAGAGAGGGGGTGTGAATGAGTGGTCTAATGAGAAACCAAATTTAAAAACACAACTCACTTGTATTATACAAAGAAACCCATTGAACACACTTCAAACAAGTTTTATGAGTGGAAAACCATAAAGGTTGAAAAAATAGTCCAAAAATAAGTTTCATTAAGCCTCACTAACCAAAACCTCACTGGTTACCTATTGTATGCCTCTATGAAAAACAACAAGCCCCACTAGCTACACTTTATGCCTCACTGGCTACTCAGTCTGCCTCATTAGCTACTCAATCTGCCTCACTAGCTCTTCAATCTACCTCACTGGCTTCTCAATCTGCCTCATTGGAAAAACACGATGCCTCACTGGAAAACTAACATGCCTCACTATAAATCTTCAAAATAGAATGAATAAAAACTAGAGGGTTACTCTGTTACAATACAAACCACTACTTTATTTTTGCATCAATAAAACTCCATCTCTCTTATTCTCCCATATCACAATACTGTAACAAAACATTATTGTTCTAAAAAATTGCATTCACTTCTCAAAACCTCACCCGCCATGAAAGGAAAGAACTCAACTGTCAAATCAACCAAGAATACTAATCTTTTTAAGTATCATTACTGTCTTAGACTTCTTCATCTCTAAAATTCTCCTTATCTCAACAAGAAAAAACAAAACTTACACACTTAAACTATAATATTCATTGAATGTACAAATAGAAGACTCACAATGACACTTACAAACTCATTTCCTTTGTTGACAATTAATCAATCTCATATTTTAGTATCATGAACATTTGTATATTCAAAGCACTATTAGAAAAATGCACAAACTATTCTTTCTTTAAAAACAACCTTCTACTATTGACTCATTCCAAATCACACTCATTCCTCCTTGCATAAGAGAATCTCCTTAACTCAATAAATACAAACTTAGTCATACATCTTGACTATTGATCCTTTTTAAATGCACACATAGATATCTATCTTAGTCACATTGTTTGAATGTAACCTTATTTGGACAAAAAAATAAATTACCCAAGAATAACTCCCTATTATGACAATGCACTATGAGACCTTAGTTACATTTACATTTGCACTTGTAGAGAATTATCATACACTGTCCAACCTGACTTCAAAACCTTATGATCTCATTCTAATTACACAAAGTTGTGCAAAAAAAAACACAAGGCATTATATAACCTGTTTACACTTTGTTCCCTTTTTGTACAAATCTTGACACAAACATAGTTTCATTGCAATCAACAAAAAACTTCTCACATAATCTACTCAATCATTCACCCTTTCATGTTTTGTTATTCAAATATTCATTTCTCTGTACATTCATGATAAAATAATGATGACATAATCTTCAAGATCCCCTCATCAAGCTCAAACCATACTTCTAATCCACACAAAGTACTAGAAGATCTCTACAACCCATCATTGCTAAACAGTTAACAAACTATGCATAACTAAATATCAAAATCCATGACATCCAAACGACCTTCAATGTAAAGTGTATAGGGAGTAACCATTGTCAAACTTTAAATGTTGACCTTTGATCCTTCAACTTCTGCCAACTTCACAATTGAAAAATAACCTTTGATCTTCCTTTGAGTTCCTAAACATATGAATCTGACCTGTTTAGCTAGTTGCAGTATAAGTAGGGTATGGTTTCTCATCAAGATCAAACCCTTAACCCTTAATGTCTTTACTTAAGTGGCTCTTGACCTCCTACTACAATTCACTTTTCAAACATAAAAAAAGTGTATTTAACTCTTTGTAAAAAGCATAAACCTTGGTCTATAGGGTTCTTAGGTTAGGGTTTTTAGCACACAAGATTTCAACCAATGAAGTAACCCTAGAAAAATTCAATACCTCTATGAATTTGCAATCATGTGACTATACTATGACTTCTGATTTAATCCTATACCTTTGATGTAGTATGTTGTGATTTTTACATTGACAAAAATAATAAGCTTAGAAGAAGTATGAGTATTAGGTTTTAGGTCCTTTTTAAAGCATGAAGATCTCATCAACAAACACTACCCATATAACTAACTCTACCGAAAAAGTCTTTATGTCAACCCCTTCCATTGTACACCAACTCAATAAACCTTTTTTTCTTTCTCAGAGCGTAACAACAATGAAGATACCATCACAAGATGAATGAACAAGCAAAAAAAATTGTGATTCTTTGCCAATATCACTACTTTTGACCAAGAAACTTTGTGATAGCCATCAACACCATAGGAAACTCTATCACATGAAGTAATTTTTTACTTTTTCAATGATCATACTCAATCACTTTGGCATGAAACAACTCTTTTCTTTTGAGAAAACACCATAAACTATATGAAAAATAATCTGATTATCAACATTAGAATATACTATGCTCTCACATCTTTACATGGAAAAGCACCTTTAACTAATTACTTTGTCATAAAGGAATTCTATCACACTTTTATATCTGTGAAAAATCAGCTTTGACTCACTTTGAATAACCAAGTGCCTATTGATATCTTTGACATATCCTTTGCATATGACACCAACACTGGCATCTTTGACATCAATGACAAACCTTGCCACTGCCAACAATATTCATCATCTTAGAGCAACAGTAAAATCCATCACTACAAATTTGTGCCATCTGCAACCTTTGGCTCACTGCCTCTAACAACTTCAAGCACACTAAAAATGTAGACACCTTCTACTCACTACATTTAGAGACATAAGTATTAAACCTCACATTTAGATCTCCAAACTTGATCAAATTTGCATTATTCACACTCACCACAGAGATCCACACATATCTCCAACAATTCATGTTACATTTATACCATCCATGACCTAAACAATCTTAATTAAGTTGGCCTTAATGAAACATATGCACCTCAAATGTGCATTGCCAAGATAGGTCAGCACCAAACAATTCCACGATGGAAATAAGTGAAGGAAGAACACGCCACAGGTTAACTAGGACCCAAATATACATCACCACACTAATCAACACATCCACAATCCATGAGGTACCTCCAAAAATAGCACTAGTATGCTAGGTCGGCCAAACCTAAAATAACACTACAAGCAACCACATACATACTTCTCCAAGTCACATAGACCACATAGAAACACTGCACAATATCCACACAACATCCCAAAATATTCCAACATCATCACAATATTCTACAACACTACCACAACCACCTAAAAAAATACTACTTTCATCCTATGCAACCAGACACACTAACACTGAACTTCAACACAAGAACTAAACTTGTAGAGAAACTCAACACCAGAAACTCCAATTAAAGATAGATACAAAAAATATAGGCACGCTCCCAAATATATAAGACAAAAAACCTTACTACGGAGAAATGCAAAGCAATATCATTTCTTCCAAACAAACTTCTACATAGACAAACACATAGTCAAACACAACATTCACTATAGAATTATCTAGAACCTGAAACTCTAGATATAACACCTCTAATCATCATATCCAAACTATAAAATCATATCTTCAACCATGAAAAAATGTGGATCACAATACTGAACACACCTCTATCACACTGCACACTCTTCTATTCAAATTTTCTCAAAAGAACTTGGAAACCAAGTCAACTTATTACAACGATAAAACTTATTCATCACAACCATACAAGACATCAATGATAATACTAATGACACCACCATAAAACCTTCTTACCAAACCACAACACATCCATACTAGCATTAGTATTGATAACACTAATGACAATACCACCAACTCCAACAATATCCATACTGTTGACATCAATCACAACACCGGTAGCATACTTGCAACACATACTATCCATTTCTTAAACCATTGTATGTTTCTTTAGTTTCTTTCCATTACATAATAAGCTTATGGCTTGTACAATGACCTTTTTGCTAACTTCAAATGATATCCCTCCCACCTTGACATATCTTTGGTTCCATTCACTAGAAAAATGGATTGAATTATTTTCACTATGCCTTCATAAACACTCCATAAGCGGTGAAATCCCACCTCCACTCAAATATGCCAAAGTAAAGCATCCTTCCAGAATTCTTCATAGTAGCCTAAATCTATTTTCACCCTTTCACCCATATGGTTTGTTGACTTTTAAGCTAGTGATACTAGTTATCTCTATGATAATTTACACAATAGAAATAGAAAGGTTTTTTGGAAGTGAGGTATGGTTTTCCATCAAATAACTTCAAAGGAGCCAAATAAAGTGAAGGATGAAACACTAGCTAGCAAGTCATGCCCTAGCTATGAGAAATCTATGAGCATATTTAGCCTATCTATAGTTTTTTCATTAGGTTGGATAACATGCATCCCATGCCAACAATCCTTATGTTATGTTTGGAATTTTTGTAGCACATTTTTGGATTAATGGAGGCCATCTTGGGTGGAAGAAATTCAATCATGAAACAACAAACAAATTTTTACTTACAAATCATGATTAAAACCACATGAACTTGGCTCCCCTCTTTTCTCATGACAATTTAGTCTCATTATCAACATAATATACACTTTGATAACTGTAACCCAAAGGAAATAGAGCATAAGATTTTTTTTCCTCGAGGCCCACATGTTCATACTCTCATCCATACTCCAAGCCCACAATATCCTGATCATCATGTTAGCGAGGGGAATTGCAACAAGAATATATAAAAGTATAAAGAAAACCATTAAGATTTTAATTTGATCTCTCCACATTTTAAATGTTGTTATATTGTTCTTCAAGTATTAAAACTCTAAACCTCACTGTGAGACATAAACTATCCCTCCAACATCTAGTGGATTCAAGAGAAATCCCATGTTTTCCATAGCATCAGCCATCTAATTTCCCTCTTTATAAATATGAGATGTATTGAGTCTATAAAATACCATCAAGAGGTTATGAATATCATAAATAATTCCATATATAGTCCATTATATCATCCATTTACCTTTTACTATATTTATAATCATTTTGGAGTCACATTTCACTTGTAGTATTTTTATAACTAGAGACAAAGCAATATCGATTCCCTCAAGCATGGCCATTTATTCAAGCACATTGGAAGACTATTCCCCTAGCCCCCCAACAAATCCAACAATAAATTTTCCATCAGAATTTTTGATAATACCACCAATACTAGCCAAGCCCAATTTTTTGGCAGCCCCATCAAAGTTGAGTTTTGACCAACCCAAAGGTGGAGGCTTCTATTTGGTATTTTGTCTTGCCATAATTTTAGTATTGTCAAAAGAGTATGGGTCCAATTGTAAACACCATCTATGATAAATATTGGAATCTAATTTAGTAGGGGGTCTTCTTGGGATTTTCTAGTTGCATAGAGAGACATTCTCAATTAATATCCTAGAAAAAAACCAAAGACCTCCTTGGTACTCTTTTCTTCATTATAAAATATTATGTTGCTCATTTCCTTTCAGATTCCCAAATATATGTTGGGGGAACTTGTCTCCAAAGCTCCATAACTAGAGGGTGAGTGAATGGGAAAGTCCAATTTTCCACCAAGCTTTTGATACTATCATGTATAGACTAGTAGACTCCCAGATTCTATAGAGCATAGCCACAAACATCTATAGAGAAGGAGAAGAGTAGTAATAAATGGGGCACAAATTCATCATCCTTTCTACACAAAGTGCATCTATTAGGAATCTAGAAGCCTCTCTTTCTTAAGTTATCCTAGGTTAGGGTTTTTATGAGAAGTAATCCACTGAAAGAAGTTGATCTTGAATATTACGTGAAATTCCATATTTGTTTCCATGATGCTCCATAGTGTTCACATGATTATAGACTATATACATACTTGGAAGTGAATTTTCCTTTACTCTCTTTAGACTAAAATAACCTATCCTTGTTCTCAAAAATAAGAATTCTTGTTAAGGATAGAGATTTTTGGATGGTTTTATCTTTTTTTCTCAACTCTTGATTATTGCAACAACTCTCAATGTCTTTCCATTTCTACGATGTCGGTTGTTCATTGAGATAGTCAACCACACTCCTTCCAAAGAATTTTAAAGAAGGTCCCTACATGTCCATAAACACCATTTGGTTTAGGGGTTGAATCAAAATCCAAGATTATTCCTAGAATTTAATCATGGATCTATTCCTTAGTTTTGTTGGGAATTAGTGTTCACATAGGTGTTAGTAATTATGTAAATATAGAAAGGTAATTACTATTGTAATAGTGAGGATGTAAATAAATAACTCACTAATATAGCTTTGAATGGGTGGTCATATATATTGTTGAAATAAAAATATATCATGAATAGTTAGTAGTTGGTGTGTTATACCCGTGAATGGTATTCCAGGATATTTGTTATAGCACCTCCCTATTAAATAGGAGGTTGTTTGTCTATGTAAGTGGCTATATATTAGTCATGTATTGAGTGTGAGTATGAGAAAGCATGGTATTATTTGTGTAAGAAAATTCTCAAGCTGCCCATATTTCTAATATGGTATCAGAGCACTTCAAATCTTGGGTTGTGGCTTATAATTTGTCATAGTATCTGAAAAGAGAACATTTGGACATAGGTTTTCAAGTGCCATTTCCATCTCCATGTTCGCTATCAAGTTAGAATTCTCAAGCTCCTACACTACAACCATGGTGATAGGCTATGCTTTCTAATAAACCTGCATACATCTATGTTGAAGTGCTTATGGAAGTGGTGATGGATTTCACTCGATTCCTGCCACTCTACATTAGTCTTCAAATTGACATATTGTTAGTGGGTGAGAATGGAGTCAAATAAATGAAAGGAAGGCATCCCTACTAGTGTCCACACTGCAAAAACTAGAAGGCAGGAATGCATTGAGGGGCTCGTGATTTGGTGTAGCAAAATCAAGACTTTCTTTCAATGTTCGTCTAAGGCATTGTAGGGATTGATTGCATGGTTTTTGCATAATAGTTGTGTATTTTAGAGAGAAATCTAGCTTCTTACTATTCAAGTTGGGAGTTGGTCATTCTATTCGAAGACACCAACCTTTGAGTTCTCAACACACCAAGAGATATCTTGTTGGTGTTCAGATTGATATCTTCTTCCCTCAAGATTGTTGCGGCCTTGTTTGGATCACGCAGTAAACAAAAGATGAGATTGTGTGAGACAAGGAAAGTGTGGTTCACATTTGTAGCTGTGCAATCTCAGAAATCCATGAATATATATAACTCATTACCTCCATCTTCAAAATTCATGCATGATGCGATCTTCAATTCACGTATGGTATGGTCTGATTGGGCGAGATCTATTTGGGCATGATCTTCCACTTTTTGTAGGTTGATTAAATTTTTGGAGGTAGAAAAGGGTTTGTGAGGATCCATTTGGATTTTCTATTAGGCATGATTGTATTTGTAGTGGTGATCTGCATTACCTTGGCTGTAGTGATTAAACCCTGCAATCTATCTTATTGTTCTCAGATAGCTATCGTTGAAGAGAGAAGTTAGATGCATTAGAAATAGGCACCTGCAAATCTGTATAATTAGTATATAATGTGATCTTGAAGGCCATTTTTCAACATCACAACTATGATGGGCCAGCCATTTTTTATCTCATCCATCATCTTTGTCTTCAAGAGGATATTTGATCAATCACCATATTCTATCATCTTTTGAAAATTCATGGTAAGGATAACAAGTGAAACAATATAAAAAAATTTGATTGAAGGAAGATATGTGATTGATTCTCACATGCTCTCGTAGTTTTATAGTGGTAGATTGGTTTTAGAAATTTTGTATCATTGTCTAAAATTCAAAGTCAAGTAGTATTATTTTATAATAGGTTTTATTTATTAATGAGTTATTAATTGAGTTTAGTGTCATCATAAGTAGTTTATCAAAATCTACAAGTGTCAAATAAATAAAAATTTCCTCATAATTTGTAAATGGATGCATTATCACTTGTACGCGACATTCATGAGGGGGGAAATATAAAATAGAATCTCAAAGCCAAATTTGCTAAGTAGAAAACTTACTGGAGGATGGAGGCACCAAAGGTTGGAGGATACTCAGTGACCTCTCGTCAGTCACTAGTGATGAGGTTGCAAAAAAAAAAATTGTAACAAAATAACTTGTTCCAAAACGACTAAAGCCAAGATCAGTTTCCAAGTGGTAGTGACAACCATCTCATAACATTCACGATCAAAGTTGAAATGATCTATAATGGTGGTTGCATATGTGATAATGTGGGCTTGGTGTTCAAGCTTTTTATGTTGTGGTTGGATGTGTATGTCCCCAATCACATTTCTTGGTTGTATGTGAATGGATGTGTTTGTCCCCATTCACGAGGTAGTAAAGTGATTGGAAGTGTTTGTCCCTAGTCACACAAGTTGGTAATTATGATTGGATGGGTGTGTCCCCAGTCATAATTGTTGTGAAAAGATGTGTTTGTCCCTATTCATAACTAATGTTGGATAGATGTGTTTGTCCCTATCCAAGTTTGATGTAAGACCTTGGATAGACGTGTTAGTCCCTATCCTCGGTTCCATGGGTAGATGTGTTTGTCCCTATCCTTGGATTAAAGAATGGTAAGCATAGTGAGGCTAGTTCCACTATTGCTTGACATGAGTAGATGTGTATGTCCTTGCTCTTATCTTATATTGTTTCGTGAGCTACTTTGTGTGGTCATCAAGTATTGTGATGTACTTTCACCCCATGTTCACACTAAGGAGGGTGTTGGGAATTAGTGTTCACATAGGTGTTAGTAATTATGTAAATATAGAAAGGTAATTACTATTGTAATAGTGAGGTTGTAAATAAACAACTCACTAATATAGCTTTGAATGGGTGGTCATATATATTGTTGAAATAAAAATATATCACGAATAGTTAGTGGTTGGTGTGTTATACCCGTGAATGGTATTCCAAGATATTTGTTATAAAACCTCCCTATTAAATAAGAGGTTGTTTGGCTATGTAAGTGGATATATATTAGCCATGTATTGAGTGTGAGTATAAGGAAGCATGGTATTATTTGTGTAAGAAAATTCTCAAGCTTCTATTTGACTCTGCCCATATTTCTAATAGTTTCCATCTTATACCTCCTTAGATCATCTTCTTTGAATTGAGAACATTGTTCCAAATTAAAGACCCACATGGGTGTTCAATAATGGATATTCTTTGGATAAATGGAATGTTATTTAAATATTTTTCTTTCATGATAGCACACCAATCCTTTTGATTCTGTAGAAGGTCCTAGCCAATCTTAGCTAATAGAGCTTTATTGGTAGATTTTATTTTCCTAATTCCAAGACCACCATAGGCATTAGGAAGGTAGACTATATCATAATTGAGAAAATCCATATTTTTCTTTTCCTTGATACTAGACTAGAGAAAATTCATTTGGATTCTTTCAAGTTTTTTAGTAATATACCTAGTAATTTTGAATAAAGAAATAAAATATACAAGTATATCTTGAAGGGCAATAGCAAGAAGTTGTAATTTTCCTGCATGAATTAGGATTTTACCTTTCCATCCAAGAATTTTTTTATGCATCCTTTCCAACACAAAATTCTAGAAATGGAGGGTAACCTCTTTACATGTATTTTTTTTTTCTTTGATCCATAAGAAGTTGTGGACATTGGGTCCACTATAAAAAAAAGGAGAGAATTGCATCAACCCTATAATAGGGGTGTAGAAAAGCTTCCCAACTGGGAAACTACAGAGCAAAAGAGAAACTATTTCCACTTATAGCTACAAAGCACAAATCTCCTACAACTAAGTAAGAGGAAAAAAATTACCACTCAACCCAAAAGATTGTAAAAGAAATCATGTTTCCAAATTTTCCCCTTCATGAAGGGCTTCAAAGTCATCTGATGTGGAAGCATATTCTTCCTCCGCTTTACTTCTATCCAGCCATGATCTTGTGAAAAAATGTTCGCATTTGGATTTCCATCACAGTCTGACCTATTTGAGGCTTTTGATGATGCTTCCAAGTTTTGGGACCACACAGCCAAAGTAGGAGAGTTCAAGGGTTGATTTTTTTTTGTTTCAAAAGTATCACTAGGTGAGGGCCCCAAGGAATGTTTTTCCCTTTCCACGTAGCTTAAGTTGCTTGATTGGAGTATCTTTTAAATCTCCTTTGGATCTAGAGAAATATCCTTGACCACCTCCACATTTTGCTTCCTGGAAGCTAACTTGGATGGAGAGAGATTCTCTTTGTTAAATTTCATAAAAAAGTAATGCTTGGGGGAAGAATCCTTCCTCCAAGAAGCCACCTGCTTTGGTTGGGACTGGACAATACAGAACTTAACAGCAATATGCCTAGTTTGATAACATCCTCTGCATCTAAAAATTAAACCTTCATAATCCAAAGGTTGTTTCCAACAATGCCCATTGTCCCTCAAGATGGTTTCAACTAGAAGATCCTTTGAGATGTCCATTTCCACCAAGATCATATCATAAGGTGTGTGAATAAAATTTCTTGAGTTTCCATCTATATGCACAAACTCTCCCATGGAGTTTCCAATTGCAACAAAACATGATTCAAACTAGAAGTGAAGGAGGAGATTTGGGAGATGAACCCAGTTCGAAAAAATTGAAAATGTTTCCATAGATGGATCGAAACTTGGATGCCAAGATTTTATTGCAACAAATTTTCTTCCCACTACCAGACATAATTGTGAATGGTGTTTTTTTCTTTCTTATCATCAAAAATCATTGTGAATAAACCCCTTGCACTAGTGTAAATTTATAAGCCTCCAACCATAATAGGAATCCAAGACTTACAGATCTAATCATTAAAATCTAGAAGGCTCAACCAAAGATGACTAAATCTTCCAATTAACTCATTCTCTAAAAAAAAAAATCATTTTCCCGCAGCTCCTTTGGCAGGGTGTCATCGAAGTCTAGAGACAAGGGTTTACCAAAGCACTAGATGATTCTCTTATATCACTATGCTATGCTTTGGATATTGAGATGAACCTAAAGTGGAATGGGAAACGGATTTTTCCACCTCCAAAAATGAGGTGTTATTCACCTTCGAACCCCATCATGTTGGAAAAACACAACATGCTTGAGATAAATGATTCTTCTTAGATAAATCTTTATTTCCACAAACAACATTATTCCTATCGTAGTCAAGTTAAGGAGAAACTAAATCCTTTTCCTTCGGACCGCATAAGGAATTTGTAGGTGCGGCCATAGGGGCCCTGTAGGCTAATGCATTTGTCGATCCACCCTGAGAGCCTTATGAATCCAATGAAATGGAAACCAACATAGGAAATTCCCCGTCCACAAGTGCAACAGAGGCATCCTTGGTACTCGAAGCAACTACACACAAGGAAACCCTAGGGGGAGATGTCTGTAAATTTGGCTGTTTCGACATGCTTGCATAAGGTTAGAAAATATTTTCTAGATTTCCTTATTTCCAATGGAAATTTTTTATTGGTTTGAATAGAATTTTAATTCCTCTTTATATGTATTGTTAACTAAATAATGTTAAACATATTTATTAATGATATTTGATACTAACTCAAATTTTCATAATATTGTACTAATTTAAATAAAAATTATATTTAAATTTAAAATAATATTTTCCTATTTGATTA
Source organism: Sequoia sempervirens (assembly GCA_007258455.2). NCBI lineage: Eukaryota > Viridiplantae > Streptophyta > Pinopsida > Cupressales > Cupressaceae > Sequoia > Sequoia sempervirens. Next base: position 645,117,765 of record VDFB02000003.1, read on the forward strand.
TTATTTTTGTAGTTATTTTTTCTTTGAATTTTTTAATTATTTCATTTCTATGGTAAATCATTATCTTCCAATAACATTAAAATTTTATCATTCAAATTAGATTAAAATCAACATGGAAAACTACATGTTTACAATTGATAGGCTCATATGCTAAACATGAGCAATTATTTTGTTGGAAAAATAGAAAAAAAAGCTAAATTCATGGCAGGAAATATCTAGGCCATTGCCTATGGTAGGTAGAAACAACTTTTAGGTAGAAAATGGACCCAAACATTATAAATAATCATTTTATAATAAAATATCAAGTGGCCTTATTAGTTATCTTAAAAAATAGTATAGATAATTTATTCTTACATATTAGTAACCTAGATTCACCTTGTGAATAATGAAAGTATTAGAATAAATGAGTCAAGTCTCAAAACATTCTTAAATCATTAATTAACCTTAAAAAGAATTGTTGAACACCTAGAATACTAAGAGGGGGGGTGAATTAGTATTCACTAAAATTCATTAACTTCATCAATTTTAAACATCCATTCAATGCATCACATTAAACTTGCAGTAATAGAAAGAATGCATCACATCAAAGAACACAAGAACACCAGATTTTATGTGGAAAACCCAAAAAGGGAAAAGCCATGGTGAGGATTAGCTTGCAATATATTATAACTAGTTATAAGATATTATAGAATGACTCACTGCCAAGTGGACTCACTATCCTGAGGACTCACTATCTAGAGAATAGAAGATATGGCTCACTACCAAGATATAAAAGAAGGTGGATCACTTCCAGAGATCAAACTGATTACAATGCATCTACAATATTTTGAAGATAGTACCAATTAGGAACAGAAAACAAACTTAACACACTTCATAATTCACTAGTCATCAACCTCTTCACACTTTTCTTTTCTCCAGATCTTCTACACACTTAATTGTATCACAACTCTCATAATCACACAAGGAATTAACCATGTATATATACTGCATCCAACAAAAACATCAACTAGGTCGGCCTAATTAAATGTATAATGTATCCTCATAACTTCTTAGCTCAAAACTCAACTACAAATACTTCACATAATAAACCAAAACATGTGACACATCAAAATAGGTTGGCATGACCTTTAATTACTCTCATAAGTCCAATCCATACATACTTTAATTTTGCACCACCCCAAACCCTTTAGGTCGGCACCACTAGTGAAGAAACATTAGAATGAACCAATTGTTCATTCATAACTCCACATACTAACCTTCAAAATAATTTCCACTTGGAGCAAACACACATCTAATACCTGCAAACACATTTTCCAAACCATATTGTAAAACATTCATCTATGATGAAATACAAATCATTCCCATCATGTACTCTTACATAATAACTCTGTCATTACCAAGTCTGATACTTTGTTAGTTCTCACATCAATTGTGGAGGACTTCAAGACTTTAAACTTTGGATTTAGGTTCCCCCAACATGCACCAATATTACCTCATAACAATATAACCAAATTATTCATAGTGGACCAATGTGAACCACAAAACTGGTTCACTAAACATTGAAACTATACATCAAGACTTAGTAAATTATTCATCATATTTGGTCTACTCTGAACCAACACACTACAACTGTACAATATGATGACATCACTAACAAAACCATAGTCAATCATGCTCATCAATCTTTAACTATGTATCAAGTTTGACATCACATCAATGTTGATATCAATGAAAACACCAAGGTAACCTCATATGCCATACATCCATCAATCTTCTCAATGACAAAAAAACTTCCAACAATCTCCCTCTTTGCCATTGATCTCAACACAGTCTCAAAAAAATCTCAAAGTACTCCCCCTTTGACATCAAGGGAAAATGGCTCTCAATATCAATCTTTTTAAATTACTCCAACTATTCTCCTTTTTTGCAAATATACATGTGTGTACATGAGAATAGCTCCCCCTTACTATTTTTACTACTATACTCAAAACTTCAACAATTAAAGTAACTCATCCTAAAAATGTTATCCATCAAAAATGACCAAAAAAGTACTACAACATTATCCACTTCTTCCACATATGTACAATGAAATTAGAAACTACATAAGTAAAATAGAAATGTACATTTTCAACTAGAGGAGGGTAAAATACCCTTGTAAGACACCTTCAATTTTACAAGGTGTGTCCCCTAATCTATTTTTCCAACTTCCCAATCCTTATGAGTGAAGGAAAACATGCAACACTGGCTCTCAAATTGCATAAGGATATCTTCTCCTTCATTCAGTGAATTGGACACTAGGATCTTTTGTGCCATCTTCTTCACAATTTCTAATACACTATTCAAGGAGGTAATCCTTGCACTTACTGGATCTCTAAGCTGGAAGTACTGCATTATTATTTTTTTCTTTTTATTCTTGTAGCTATAAAAAGTGTCTATGAATATTCTCAATTACATTCCTTGTAGCACCATCTAGATCACTGACCAGATCATAGAAACTGAAGGCCTGAGCAATATATGACTCTATTTAGTCCATCTGGTCCTTAATTCTCTTTGTTGAGCTAGGCCATTTTAGAAAAAAATTAAAACAAGATCCTTGCTTCATTTAGACACTATTGATGCCAAAATTTGACAAGCAACAACCTTATGGGAAACTCAATTAATGGTGGGACCAATTGCGCTAAACTAAGTGACCTTCAAATTTTTAAAGAAGTTGGCTTCTTCTGTAATTTGGGGTTTGGAATGGAAAAAGGAAGCAAATATATAAAATAATGATCTAACTAAGGAAATGCACCAAGATTTAGGTGTAGGCATGGTAAATCTCCCTTTTGGATGGGATTTAAGGGCCCATTCAGCAATCTACATGTCACATAATAACATAAATCATAGATGAAAACCCATATAATTTACTCAATAACATAAAATAACTCCTATACATATTTACAAAAAAGAAGAGTTAAAGACATGGTCTAAATCAGCAAAATTATATTGAAATCATAAAATTTCTACAAATAAACTACTCAGTACAATAATGGCATAGTATAATGTTTTTTCAAATAGCTAAGAAATAGAAAGTTCGAACAACAATGGCACATTTTGTGAGTCTTATATAATAATCTAAAAACAATACAAAAGACCTAGTGTCTTTTTAGCAATTTTTCTGTATGTTCCAAACTCATTTTTGGAAGGAAGAAGCAATATATATATAGAAAATAATCCCACCGCCTGAAAGTCAGTAATAGAAAATTATTCCCTCATCACGAGCAATGATATCCATAGAAATGATTTCCCAAGGCCATTGTAACAGAAAATATTTTGAGCCATAGAATGCAGTCACCCTCAAGCTAGATGCATCCCCTACAAATGATGACGGTGGTCCCAGTATAAAAGAAATAGAATCCCTTGCAAACATGTGTCACTCACCCATGAATTCAGTTAGGACACATGGTGATAGGGTGGTGATTGTTGTTCATTCCTCCATCCTTGAGATGAAAATCCCCACAGAGAAAACACATGGAGAAGTCTTTGCTACCAACACTGACTATTGAGTCCACCAAAAAGTGTATGTGGAACGATGCTACGTAGCACATGGGCAGAGTTTGGTAGAGAAGCAAAGGGAAGCAGACTTCAAAGGCCCATACTATTGACATGTGGAAGCATGGTGGGGCTCAGAAGGGAAGCAGAGGAAGAAATCCTTGCAAGGAGCGTGTGGTGGACACGTGGCAATAGTGAGTGAAACTCTTCAAAAAGGGGGTTAGGGATATTCAAATGTATAGGGTGCAAGTCGAACATAGCAAAATAGAATCAACCCAAAGCGAACTTGGGGAATTTTATATCCATAGATTTTGGTGACTACTAGGGGCATTTCACCTATGGAATGAGGAACCCAAAATTTATGGTTTGAAGACTAAAGTCTTTTCCATTGGATGATAGATTCGGAGCTTTGAGAGAGCAATCTATAGAGGCAGCCAGTTGGCCTCATATGGTGCCGATATGGCACACAAATTCTCTTGCACCTCATGCAAATCAATCACTTCTTTGAATGGAAGCTTCATGGATATCTTGGTCCCAGACTCAACCTGAAAGAGTAGTCGCACTATCTGATGAGTAACGCCCTCAATATCCTTAACAATAGGGGGTTGACTAAAGCTCTAAAAAGTGGATATTTCCTACTACTTCCCCTTAATATTTGTTGCAATATGCTCTATTATGGCCATCGAATCATCAGAGAGGAATGAGGAGCGCAGGCCCAATTGAGTTAGTTGGGAAAATTTTGCCTACATTTTGTTCATAGTTCAACCCAGTGTGATATATTAATTGATGGCATGGAGGATGGTTGTGTGCCAATAGATGAATTCTTTTGTTATCTTGGAAGCTGACTTCCAGTCCTCGATCCCTGCATTCACTATGTCCTCATTTGGCATTGTGTACAACTTATCTAGCAACTTTTTCACCTCGGGAACCTTCTCTACAATGAACTATGGGAATTTCTCAATTGTTCCACAAACCTCCTTGCTCAAACTTGATGCTTCCTCCATGAACTAAAGTGTCAGCTAAAGAGTCAAACATAAAGCCTTGATCTTTTCCTAATATGTGTAGACACGTAAAATGTACCAATTGACATTGCACATCTAATCCTGATTACTAACACCATTTTCATCCCAAATCATCCCTCAGTCTAACCATTTAATCAAATACCCTTATTTGATTAAATTCATCAATTTTCCTCTCTTAATTAAATAAATCATTTATCTGATTAAGTCATTCTCTTTTGTTAATTAAATCAATCAATCTGATCTAATTAACCCTAACTTTTTATTAATTAAATAAAACAATTTTATTTAATTAATTTCTAAATTCTATCTCATTAAATTAAATAAATTAAAACCTTATTTGATTTAATCTAACATTCATCTCCTTTGATTAAATAAATCAAAATCATTTATTTAAGTAAATCTAAATCACATTCTTCTCATCTTTGATTTCAATCAACCCATAGATCTAAGTCAAATTTTGTCACATCATCTAATCCCTCATTAAATTAATTAGCCCTTGATTAATTTAATCTTAATCCAAGTCCCATCCTCTAGCTTTTGCCACTTGCACATGAAAATAGATTTAATTCATTTATTAAATTTCTGTTTTCTCTCAACATGGCATAATAGAGGAATATTCTTCCAAATTTGAAATCCCTCTGAGTAGACTTAGTCCTTCCAACAAGACATTTATTTCATCTTACAAGTCCTTTTTCATTGAGCTAAGTGGCCATTACTCCATTTGACTCTCCCTCCACCTTGTCATTTCACTATTTTCAATTTTCAAATTTATGCATTTATGGGAACATTCATCAAAATGTGCACATCCTTCATCCATTCATCTCTTAACAAGTGGCACCTTTCCATTGGTTGAAATTTAGTCCCACATTGCTTCTTTTTGGGCATTTCTCCAACTTTTCATTCTATAAATAAGAGGCTTCTTTCCTATTTTGATCATCCACAATTTGACCAAACTTACTATACTCATTTTCATCTTCAAGCATTAGCATTTTCATCAATTTCATCAAGGCAGAGCTAGGTTATTGCAGGTTTCCTCCATGGAGTTCATTTGAAGCAATCATCAAGTGGATCAATCATCACCAAAATAATCAAAAGCTTGCATAGGAGTTGGGAAAGGGCCAATTTCCACATCAAATTGGCACCAACTCCCCCATAAGATCAAGAGTTTGCATGTTTTTAATAGGATTTGATTTATCTCTTTGCTTTCTTATTGTCTTCTTGTTTTTATTCCTATTTTGAGCATTGCTAATGAATTTTATGGGGAACTTAGATCTTAACTTGCATTTGAATCCTCTAATGTGTTTGTTTGTTGTGTTTTGCAGGTACTAGGATCTTGGTTCCACAATATGAAATATATAGTCGTTGGGTTGCTAGAAGGAGGTCCGATTGGGAAGCAGGGGGTTGGGTAGGATTCTTCAAAAGACCAATTTTTACATACCTCGACCCAATGTCTTGTGTTAGTTTTGCAAAAAAAAAATCTGCAGTGGAGAGTAGTTCTTGCAGGGTTCTCAACTCGGCAAGCCATTTCTCCTTAGCCTAGCTTCTAGTTGCAGATTCCCTATCCAAGGAGAGCCTTACGTCCTGGATTTCTTTCTCGAATTGATCTTATCAGCCTTGGAATTTTGTTTCCTTTCTACTGCATTATCTGCTCCAATTGAGTGCATTGATGTTGAAACTCTTCATTATTTTGTTGCATCTCCTCCTTTTCCCATGCCAACTGGTCCTGTAATTCCTAGTTTTTCTATTACATATCAGCAACTAGGTTGGGATCTTGGGACATGAATTTTGCAAGTTCCTCTTGGATTCTAGCCTATTTTTTCTATGCTTGTTGTGACAAGCATGCAAATTCGGTTTCCCTTGCCTTGTCCTTCATCATTGGATCCTCTATCCTCTCCTTGACATTTTTAATCTCATCTTCCTTCTTCTTCAGTTGGCGACTAGACTTGATAAATTAATTGGTCACCACATGTTGGGTCTCCTCCATGAGTTCAACTTTATCTTGTGGTTGGGATGTGTGCAAATCGAGTCCCATAGCATGGATGGTGTAATCCTTGGGTTGCATCTCTCCCTAAGGCTTGATTATATTTGGATGCATGGTTGCAAAATGCAATGACTGCAAAGCCTCATTGAAAAGTGTTTGCACCTTTGGCTCTACCAGCCTTTTAGCATCCTTTTCCCTCTTCTTCTGGAGCCTAAGAGCCCCTGCTTGTCTTGTTTTATTGCCCTCTGACAAAAAAATTGTTGGCAATCTAATGAGCTTTCCCGCAAAGGGTGCACTAGGAGGAACAACAAAATGAAATGAGAGGGTAGTGGTTCTATCTGATTTCTTCTTCAAAAGAGAGTGTTAGTGTGGAGAATGGGGGAATATACCAAGACCCAATTTATGAAGTGACAGGAGGACTCATGGGGAGTGATGGTGGTAGTGGAGGTACAGAGGACTCCAGTTGTTGAAAAAGCTAGGTTAGAGATGACATAGTGGATGTAAAAGGTGTAGCAAAAGCGGTTGTGGATTGTGCTCTGACAAAAGGTGAAGTAACCCACGGGGGAGTAAAATTGAATTGTCTCACTTGGGAGAATTGGGAGAAACCTCCCATGACCATTGCAATAGAGGTAGAGAAAGAAAGGCCAAAACTTGAAGTGATAGGTGATGCAAAGATAGTGGAAGAAACCAGAGATTATGAATCAAAAAAGGGAGAGAGAAAGATACCTAAGTTGCGGATGACTTTGATCCCTAGCTCGTCGCAGGTTCCTTTGAACCCTCTCTAGAAGCTACATATATGCGATATCTTTTTTCAACTTGGGAATTATCTACCTCTATGACCTATGGTGGATGTTGTAGGTTTGACCTCTAGGTCTTTTCACGGCCCATGTGCATGTTTGTGAGGCTCCCGAATGCAATATATTCACTCACAACTTTGGAGTAGTTTTTCTAGGTTGCTTCACTGCTTGTTCAATTTTCTGCACTAGGGTCGTCTTTACTTCATTTTTCTTCTCCTTCCCCTTCCCATTATATTTTCTAGCCTCATTTGGGTCAACATCCTCATCATCGCTGGCATCAATATCATCATGCGCTTTATTCCATAAAGTATCAAATCTTTCATCCTTTTCTACGTCTTGGAATGGGGCATCAAGGCATTAGATCGCTCATGATGGTAAATCCATAAATCTTTAATCTTTTCCTCACTCTGGTTCCAATACTTGGCCAAATCAATGCAAAGGGTGGCCCCCATTTGGTACCTCTCATTAAACTTCACCAAAGGGAAATAGAAATTGAGCCATGTTGGCCTCCTATCATCTGTAGGAATATGAACCAGGTCTACAAATAGATCATCTTGTTCTGACCAAGGATCCTGCCATTTTTCCCAATAAGGCTGAGGGTTGTTAGTTACCTAAAAATTTATGCTTGCTAAGTCATTGTCGGGGTTGTATTTCCATTTTTCACAAATCAATACTAGCCCTAGATGGTCCAACTTTGCTTCTAGCAGCTTATGTGTCTGCTTCCTTGCCATAACCATCGTTTTGAAGCTCAGCGGGCAGTAGAAAACTCCTTTTTCTTCCCTCCACAAGATTTATTGTCAATAATTGACACTTTTCGAAACATCTCAAGGGAAAACACCCTGTTTGTGACGCATGACAGGAGTTGGAATGAATCCTCAGTAAAGCCACATAGCTGAATGAGTGTTAAATCTTCTCCAAGAAACCAGTCACATTTAGGAGTGAAACTCTGCATCCACCCTATTTGGTTAGTAGAAAGCCAATAAATATTTCCATCTTTGCTAAGGTCTTGCAAAATCAAATTCAAGAAATAACCTAAGAATGCATAATAGTCATATGTTGCAAAAAGGAAGGGAGTCCATATAGAAAACAACCTTCTTATTCCCTTTTCATCAAAAATAGCTAACCTCGTATGTCTTTTGAAGAAGCTAGGGCTCTGATGTAAAAACATATGAGCAAGGAGAGAAGGAAACCTAAACTTAAGTTGTGTTATGTATTCCTTGATTTGGCTCATCATTTCTCATACAATGACTTCCGCAAAGTCTTACTAGAATAAGGAATGTTTCCTCCTCAATTGAAAACCTAGACCCAGTTGCAGAAAGGAGGGGAGTCCATATAGAAAACAACCTTCTTATTCCCTTTTCATCAAAAATAGCTAACCTCGTATGTCTTTTGAAGAAGTTAGGGCTCTAATGTAAAAACATATGAGCAAGGAGAGAAGGAAACCTAAACTTATGTTGTGTTATGTATTTCTTGATTTGGCTCATCATTTATCGTACAATGACTTCCACAAAGTCTTACTAGAATAAGGAATGTTTCCTCCTCAATTGAAAACCCAGACCCAGTTGAAATGCTTGCACGTACTTTTCCTCGTCCATGCCACAAATGAAATCCATCATAGAGAAGGCATCTTGCAAATCTTGTTTAAAAGCGTTGTGCGCGATTGGAATTTGTGGTGGCTTTGCCAAATCTTCCTAAGATCTTTGGGTTTCCTAGTTATAAAATTCCATAGCAAGATCTCTACCTCTCCAATAGTTGTACCCTTTTTTCTAGAGTGAATGACTCCATCCTTTCTACTCTAGAGTCCCTCTTTGGGATGCACAACATGTCTCTGGTAGCCTCCTCACTTATTATAACTCTCAAATCTCAGCCTTCGATGGCATTGGTATCTGGGCTGAAACGTTGAATGCCCTCATGAACTAGCTCTAGGCAGTAATGCACAAAAGGGACTATATACTATAGGAGTCCGCAGAACCATTGCCTTTACGCCGACATACATTCGCTAGTGGCCACTTTCATTCTTTCGTAAGTTTCTTCCCTAAGATCCTTAGGGTTGGTTTTGAGGATGGGATCACGAATGTTATCCCATTCTTCCATTATCTGGTTCTGGTCCCTGTGAGTTTTTTTCTTTTCCACAGCCCATGTGTGAATCCACTTCGACTTCTATAGTATCCCATGTGAAGCATAATAGGTATCACCAAAGACATTGGCTATAGGTGTTGCATGCATGGCATCAAACAAGCTTTGGGTCACCTCACCTTGCACTTCCATCTAGGATTTTGGGCCATTTCAGGGTGTTGTGGATTTCTACAATGCTCAAACCTACCATAATTCACTTTTTCTTCAGTAATTTTGCACTCAAAACTCTTTGCACTAGATAGCATACTTAGGAATTTTTAACAATGTTTATTCCTTCACATGCAATACTTAGCTTTTTCTTGGCTTAGAGAGGTAGGAAACTATTTCCTTTTTGCATTAAATTCATAATGTACCACCAACTCATTTGCTTATGTGAAATGAATTCCTTTCCCTTTTGAAAAGACAAGAATTCATAATGACAGTTAGTAATCATGTCCTATGGCACAATTTTCTTGAGAAATTGAGTTGACGATTGAAGGTGTATAAACATTTTGCATGCTTTGGAAATTAATATCCTAAAAGGAATAATTAAGCCAAAGATGTAGTGAGTACTTGAAAATATTTGAGTTCCTTGTGGATTGAAACATGCTTGCACCACAACACCTTAGCACCTGGTTGTGCAGACTACCACCTGGGACTACCACTGGTTTGGCTACTTAATTACTTCTTCTTAACTTTGCACGCAACAATCTGTACATGGAAAATGCAACTGGTGGGAAATTTGAGTTGGATCTTAGCGAGATTTTTGATTTAATACTCGATTAGCGGCACGCTTATGGCACACAAGTACCTCAAATATCCTGACTATTTCTATAAATAGACACAAAGGCAACAACAGATTTGCACTTAGTAATTGGAAAGAATTAACATCTGGGTAGTTGGGTAGACTTAGGCATCATGAATACTCTGATTAGGCTAACTAGTAATAAGTCTCAAACGACTTTTTTAGGTGAAGTTTATAATAGGTGTTTGAAGTGAATGATGAAGAACAAGCATTCATTAGCTATCATAACAATGAAGTGGGTATTGGTTAGGGACTGTATAGAGTATGAAGATAAGTATAGGGTCAATACCAATATTTTCTCACTTTGTTGTGTCCTTGCTTGATATACAGGTCCCTAAGCCAATGATCCTACAACTTATGCTGGAAATCTTCCTGAAGCAATACCTTGGCAGCCTTGGAGAGATTGTGGTGAATGTGGTGTATGGCCTGGGTATTCCTACAGTGGGCGACCTCCAAAAACATATTGAAGAATATGTAGTGGTGTCGTGGGTGTTGTTCCTAAGTGTATTCCACATTATGACGCATGAAGAGCACCACTAGATGGTCACTCACACCTACCACTTCTTGGTACACTACTACACCGTGGTGCTATTTTATGGCGTGGAGTGGTATACTGATTTCAAGGACCTAGTGTATCCTCCACCATTGGTTGTTGTTGTCGATTCCCTTGCTATTGTTCATGATCTTGTTGCTCCTATTAACGATCCTTCTCACGAAGTTATTCCAAATGTTGTTGGTGATGATACTCTTGCTACTATTTAAGACTTAACACTTTCCATATGTTTTTTGTATGTATTCTTATAAAATTCTTTTACCATATATATTGAAAAAACTACATAGTGTATATAGATATACTTAAAATTATGGCCTCAGAGCCATTTTGGAAGTGTAATATCGAAGTATATAATACCATCGAATGAATATACAACTTTTATTAAATTTCTGTCACTTTTTTTTTTCTGTTATTCTACTTTATGGGTTCCCTTTTCTCTGCTTCTTGGAGTACCTTTTCAATTTTACATATGGGTTCATTTTCAATTTTATGGGTTGCTTTGGAAAGATAGGCCGAACAAAAGAACACAAAGGAAAATTTATGATAATTACATATTTACATAGGTAGAATGATTATAAAGTTTAATTGAACAATTTGAGGTGGATTCCATTAACTAGAATCCCCAATGCTTCTTTCTCCATATTTTCTAATTTGAATGTGTTGCGTTGCTTGCATTGAATTATTCCAAAAGGTCATTTCCATAGACTATCAAATTTTATGTGTTGGCTAGGCTTTGCGGCCCTCTCATTGAACTTCAGCAATAGGTCTTCGCATTTAAGACCTTGGTCTAAGGCTTTCTTGTCAAACCATTTCTTAACCACCTTGTTGGCGGTTATTCATGGCCAATAGGGCCTTTTCTCTTTTTTCTTGTACTTCCAGTAACTCGGCCAACCGAACCTCCATGGCTTTGTTTCATTCCACCTCAAGATATTTGAGCAACTATAGTGTAGGAATCTCCATGGAGATGGGAAATAGCACTTCCTTCTCGTATACTAATTCGTACGATGAAGTCTCAAGAACTTGCTTAGGGGTTATGCGATCTTCCCATAGCGCTACCTAGAGATTCTTATGCCACTCCTTTTGATGTTCCGACCCAATTCTTTTAATGAGTCAGACTAAATTGACATACCTTAGGACCCAGGGAAGTGTTAGCATTGTCAGAGATGATGGTCTTTGGTGGGCCGAATCTCATTACCAATTCCTCAAGGAAGTTCACAATCTCTAGCTTCGTTGCATTCTTTAGGGGCATGGCCTCAGTCCATCTAGTAAAGTAGTTTGTAGCCATGAGGATCCATTTGTGTCCTACACTGGAAGTGGGATTAATCATCTTGATAAAATCAAGGCCCCATTGTGTAAAGGGTTCATCAACCACTATCGGATTAAGAGGCATTGCGGAGTTTTTCCTCCTTGGCACGAAGAATTGGCATCCCTTACAGGCCTTAACCAAAGAGTGTGAGTCATTTAATATTGTAGGCCAAAAATATTTGGCACACATAATTTTGATAGTGGTGGTCCTTGCAGATAAATGTCCACCCACGGGACTGCTGTGGAAAGTGTCAAGAATTTTCCTTGCCTATTATATGGTGACACACCACAGTAGAACATCATTGAAGTTCCTTTTGAAGAGGACCCCTTCAATAAGTGCATATCCATTGTTCTGCAATCTATAGAATCTTCTCTTCTTAAAAAGGAAGGCCTGGTAGATATTTTTTAGTATGCATGAATCTTACTATTCTGCTAGCCAACAGTCTTTGGACTTGAGTTCATTTGTTAAAAAAAGTTCAAGTTGCTCTTCTTTAGCTACCATTTCTTCACCATGTGCCAAATATTCACATAGTCCTCTTCCTTAAATGGTCTTTGTTGGCTTGACCTCAATATCATATTCGAGGATCTTAGTGTTCCAACTAGCCCTTTTTCAGTGATTTCTCTTTCCATGATGTACTCATGCACACTGGAATGTGTGACATATACAATCACCTTGTTGCAAGATATGAGGTGTCAGATCTTCTTGAGTCCCTTAACAATGGTGAATGCTTTCCTTTTGACAAAGTTGTATTTCGTCTCATAATATTTTAAGGTCTGAGAGTGAAATGCTATCAAATGTTCTCCCTTTCCTTCATCATCCTTTTGGGTTAAAACAGTAGCGATGTTGGATTTTCTACTGAATACATACATTATAAAGTCCTTTGATAGGTCTGGATTTACCAACACATGAGCTAAAGAAATAGAATCCTTAACCTTCTCAAAGTCTTCTCTAGCTTCCTTTGTCCATTTGAAAAACTAATCCTTTTTTAGCATTAGAGAGATAGGTCTAATTATTCCTACAAAATCATAAGTGAATTTTCTCACAAAATTTACCTTTCCCAAAAAGGATTGAACTCCCTTATTGACTGGAAGGGGAAGCTCTCTAATTTCATTCACTTGCTTCAAATTGATTGCAATTCCATCTTTGGACACTATATGTCCTAATAATTTGTCTTGCGACACTCTGAAAACACTTTTTTTTGGGTTCAAGGATACCCCGAACTCTTGGCATTTTTTAAAAACCATATCAAGGTGATCAAAATGATCATCCTTCTACTTGGAGAAAACTGTAAGATCATCCAAGTAAATCAAGATGATTTTATTTATTAATTCCCTTAAAGCAATATCTATTGCCCACTGGAAGGTGGCTCCCACATTTGAGAGGCCAAAAGGAATTTTTTCATATGCAAACGTTCCCCACTTGGTAGTGAACATTTTTTTGTGTCGGTCCTCCTCTTTTACCTGGATCTAGTTGTAACTGGAGAAACCATCTAGCAAAGAAAACATCTTCGATCTTATCACTATTTGTAAGATAGACTCCATAGAAGGCAAGGGGTAGTGGTCCTTCAAGGATGCTATATTCAAATCCCAAAAATCAACACATAGGAAAATGTCTTTGGTCTTCTTTCAGACTGGAACCAGGTTAGATACCCATCTATTGTGCTTGATCAAGAAGAAAATCTAGGATTGAATTAGTTTTGTCAACTCTTGTGCCATCAAGGCTTCAATCTTCGGATTTATTGGCCTCTGTTTCTAGCAGACAAGTTTTACTCCTTCCATCCATTCTATAGTATGTTGGATGGTTTCAAGATCATATCCCTTGAAGTCGTCATATGACTAGGCCACTATTCCTTCATATTTCTCATAGAAATAGATGAGTTGTTCTTTATCATGTTGCAGGACATTTTTTCTGACTTTCAGCTTCCTTCCATCTTCAACCTAAAGATCTGCATAGTCACTTTTTTCTACTACAAACTTCCTCTTGTCATTGCATCATCAGAATTGAATAGGTTCTCGAGAGTGACCAATCCTTTTGGAAGCTTGTTGGACCTTAACTGAATAATTTTCCCTTCATATGCCTCAGCAATTCTTGGTTGGAGTTACTTAGCAAACTCTCCCTACTATTGGATGAATGCGGCAATGTGTTCATCACTTTAGAACACTTGCCAGCTTTGATTATTATCTGCAATTGCTAGTCAGATGATCACTTGTACAAAATGTATGTTATGAATTAAGTCAGAAGTAGGATCAAATTGAGATTTGATTGCTGCCATGTAGTCTACATCTATATTTTTCAATCTAGGTACTATCTGGATATTGAAAGCTTCAAATCCCTTGATCAGGTCCCAGACTCTATGTCTATAGGATCTCATGTGGATATTCTTGGCTGCAGAAATCCCTTGGACTTGATTGACCACTAGCTTAGAGTCTCCAAACACCATTATTTGCTTAATTCCCATCCACTTTACAAGGATTAGACCTTACACTAGGCCTTCATATTAAGCTTCATTATTCGAACAAGCGAATTGGAAGCAGAAGGACCAGAGTGTCTTTTCATTGGATGGGAACATCAAACATATCCTATCTCTTGCACCAAATTTTCATCTCGCTCCATCAAAATGCAACATCCATATCTCTGAGGCTGGACAATTCTCAGATTCCTTCACAACCTTTGAGATCACCTGATCTTCATCATAGATGACATAAGTCCCCAATCTGGTGGCATGATAGTTAGCAAAAGGATAGTATCTTAATATTTGCTCAAGAGAACCTCTTCTTGATGGTACGGTCCCCGGTCACCTTTTCATCCTCTAGTAGCTTGGTACAATACATTTCCTCTTTGGTCATAGAGGTATGAGCGGCCTCAAAGTTGATCATGGCTTCATCAGCCACATATTTTGAATTTAGAGGTTCAAATATTATTTTTATTGTAGCTCCATGCTTGGTCTTAAGGATCACAAGTGACCAGTCTAAGGAAAGATATCTACCTATCTTAGAAGGGAATTCCTGGGATAATCTGAGACCGAACATGGGGGGAACATCTATGATCACAATATCCTATGGAACTGTGATACTAGGGTAGGAGAATATATTCAAGGGGATGTTCTTAATGACACCTATACTTTCAACCTTGTTCCAATCAAGCTGCATAAACCCTATTTTTAAAGGTTCATATCTAAGTCCTAAGGCTTCAACTATCTGTTTGGGCATGATTGTGGTGCTAGCACCAAATTCAATCATGGAATTATGCAATAAATTTTTACACACAATAAGAGTTAGGAAGAAGGGCTTAGGTTTCGGCTTATTTCTAACTTTGACAAAGGCTTCCTCTGTACTATTTGTGAGAAATTTGGCTATCGGTAATGAATCAACGACCTTTCCCTTGAGTGATTGCTCTATTGGCTCAATGATTGCATCTTCAAGTAGGGCCTTTGCAGCAATGATTTTTTCTATGGAATAACTATGATATCCCAAAGGGACACATTAGCAGAGGATTTTTTCAATTGTTCCACCACATTGAATGGTGGCGAATTTGAAGGCTTTTCTTCCATCCATGAGAAAAGTGTGTGATTAGGAGCTATATTTGTTTCTTTCTCTAGGTACATTCTTTGCATTTGTGCTGTGAGTACCACATTTTCCATTTGGGGAGAAGCATATACATAACCTCTAGGTTCTAATGTTGCACCCTGACTACATTGTTCTACAATATTTTGTTGTAGGTTGTCGAATGGGTAGTTTCGGGGCATATGCGTATCACTACAAGGGAAGAACTAGGGATTGATGTCATTGGCGAGATTGTTTTTCCACATCGTCAACTCTTTGCTCAAGCTCAGGTAAGCATTTTGCAATGGAGTAGGCACCAACTCTATCTAATTAGTTGTTTGAGCCTGAAAATTTGTGCACAAACCTCCTTGGAACTAATTTCATTGGTAGGAAGATCTTCTACCATAATAATTTTGGTAGGTTGGCTTTGGAGGCACGGACTGGTTCCACTTGATGGTAATTATTTCATTTGAGATGGTCTGCAACAACTCCTTGACATCACTTATCTCATCTTTTGAAGAACTAGATGTGGAAGTGACATTTTGTGGCACGCTCATATATGCATACATAGATTGTGCAGGAGTAGGCACACTAGTAGATGCTATTTATTGGGTGGGAACTGATATCTCTAGAAATATAGGCATAACGGACCAAGGCAGCAGCTTTCCAACATCAATCAAGTTAATTCTTTGCTTTAACAATGATGTTGTATGCATTCAGTAGGGTGGTTCCACCAAGGGACTGGATCATCATCAAGATGTCAGAATTGATTTATTTCAACTAGAACATGAATGCCAACTCAGTCGATGGGCGAATAGTAGCCTAGATCCTCTGCCAAGTTATGTGGAACCGGGCATTGAATTCAATCATGGCTTCATATGGGGTGCACTTTATGGTCGCCAGCTAATGATATAGCGAAGACTAATCTCCATCATTCAAAAATATTTTGTAGAAAGGATCTTCGAGCTAATCCTGGGTACCGATAGTGTTACCTTGTAGAGTGCGGTACCAATCCAGTGCCTTACCCTTGAAAGAGATTGTGAGCAACCTTAGTGCTATATTTTGGTCAATGACTCCATGCACCAAACACACATCTGCCACATCTTGCAGGTGTTTGGATGGTGTTTTCAAGCCTTCCTCGGTGAATTTTGGTACAGCTTTTAAAGAAAAGGCCTAGATAGGGACCCAAAAGATAGGTGCTACTGGTGTTATAAGGGGTCTTATGGCATCCCATGCCACATAATTTATGTTAGCAATTGGCAACATGGCTGGTGGAGGGATCAGAACATTTATTGGGTAGGTTTTAGTTTGTACTGTTACTAGTGATGACACTAGCAGGCCAGGGTTATTCGTTGTTTGGGATCTAGTAACAGGCTGATGGATCATATACCCACTTTTGGTTTAGGTACATTTAAGCAATCACACTGTGCGTTCCAGAAAAAGAAATTTTTGATGCCAAAATTTGACAAGCAGCAGCCTTATGGGAAACTCAGTTAATGGTGGGACCAATTGTGCTAAATTGAGTGACCTCCAGTTTTTAAAAGAAATCAGCTTCTTCTATACTTTGGGGTTTGGAATGGGAAAAGGAAGAAGATATATAAAATAAAGATCTAACTAAGGTAATGTGCTAAGATGTAGGTGTAGGCATGGTAAATCTCCCTTTCGGATGGGATTTAAGGATCTTTTCAACAATCTACATGTCCCAAAATAATAGAAATCATAGACGAAAAACTGAATAATTTATTCAATAACATAAAATAACTCCCATACATATTTACTAAAAATAAGAGTCAAATACATGGTCTAAATCAACAAACTTATATTGAAATCATAGAAGTTCTACAAATAAACTACTCGGTACAGTAATGGCACAGTATAATGTTTTGTCATATAGCTAAGAAACAAAAAGGTCGAACAACAATGGCACAGTTTGTGAGTCTTATAAAATAATCTAAAAACAATACAAAAGGCCTAATGTCTTTTCACAATTTTTATGTATGTTCCAAACTCATTTTCGAAAGGAAGAAGTAGTATATATAGAAAATAATCCCACCACCTAAAAAATTATTAACAAAAAATGATTCCCTCATCATGAGCAATGATGTCCATAGCAATGATTTCTCAAGGCTATTGCAACAGAAAATATTTCAAGCCATATAATTTAGTCGCCCTTGAGCCAAATGCATCCCCTGCAAATGATGGTGGTGGTCTCAGTGTAAAAGTAATAGAATCCCTTGCAGACATGTGTTGCTCACCCACAAAGCTAGTTAGGATATGTGGCGATAGGGTGGGGCTTATCATTCATTCTTCCATCCTTGTGATGAAAATCCCCATGAGAAGACATGTGGAGAAGTCTTTGCTACTAGCGCTAACTATTGCGTCCGCCAAAAAGTGTACACAGAACAATGCTATGTGGAACGCGGGCGGAGCTTGGTAGAGAAGCGAAGGGAAGCAGGCTTCAAAGGCCCATGCTACTGACACATGGAAGCATGGTGGGGCTCAAAAGGGTAGTGAAGGAAGAAATCCTTGCAAGGAGTGTACAGAAAACACGTGGTGATAGCGGGTGAAAATATTCAAAAAGGGGGCCAAGGATATTCAAATGTACAAGGCACAGGCTAGACTTAGCAAAATAGAATCAACCTAAAGGGAGCTTGGGGAATTTTATATCCACAAAAACTTCTACACATTTCTCAAATTCTCTTACAGTTTTCCATGTGCAATAATGCACTTGTCTAATATTTCAAACAATCTCCTATTATTGACCTTCTTTTCCATTTATATTTCCAATCTCTCTTCCAATGTGATAGAATAATCTTTGAAAGAATCCACCACCAGCTTTAATTTCTCTACAATGAACAAAGATTCATCAATGGTTGCTCTAGGAATTCCTTCCTACAACACATTAATTGCTTCCTCAATTGATCCTACACTCTTTTGGTGTGTTTGCAATATCTCCTTCCTTGAAGATGTATGAAAAGCATCACCAAGTTAAAGTTTGTGTTGGGGAGAGATCTTGTCCATGTCAACTTGTTCCTATTGCATAGAAATTTGTAGTAGTTGTGCAAATGCCACTAGTTCAAATTACAACTACATATCTAGTATATTATTCAATGAATCTTTGAAGGCTTCAGAGGATTCACCAAAAATCTTTGCACTTCCTCCTTCCTTTTGCTCCTTTTTCTCCTCTTCACCACTATCAAAGGGATCCTTAGTCTTCTCTTCTTTAGAAAATTTTTCATTATCTGGAGGAGAAAAATGTTTAGTTTTTTGTGCCTCTAATTTTTTGGGGACTTATTTTTGCTCATCATCCTTCTTCATATCTAGAGAGGGTATATTGTGTTCTGCTTGTGATTCATCTTTCTTCAGGATGTCCTATTTCTCTTTCATTTGTTCTTCTGTAACCATATTCTCCACATTTGAAGGGATATTTTTTGTCATCACATCTTCTTCAATATTCTCTCCATTTTCTTTATCAATATTTTCCACAGCTAGAGAGGCATTACCTTGTTCTATTTGAGATTCTTCTTTCTTTGGGGAAACTTGTACATCATCATTCTTTTCTTCACCTCCAAAATTCTCTGCAACCAAAGGGGCATTATCTATAGTCATATCTTCTTTCACATTCTTCTCTATAGGCATATGATCTAATACATTCTTATGATGTTCAGTATTATATTTATTGACTTTTGGGACAAAAGTATCAAGTTGCATTTGAATTCCACTATCTGGAGACACTTTCAATTCTTTGGCAAGTTCTTCAACCTTCTACAATGTCTCATTTCTTAATTTCTTGAAATATCTTCTTTGTCTATTCTCATTAAGGCGTTGACTCTTTGTTTTGTTCTAATCTCTCTCTTCTACAGTTGAGCCAATTTTACTCATTCTTCATTAGAAACAGAAGATCCAATCTTCTCTAAGGCATATGCCCTAATTTTGGCATCTTCTTCATCTTCTTTCCTTCTAATACTCAATAGTACATTCTTTAAATTATTAGGAAATTGACCTTCAATCTATCCTAAATTGGTACAAAATGTTTTTGATTAGCAAAAAACAAATTTTTGAAGGGGCCCCTAAACCCTTTATACAAAAAACATGTTGATAAAGAGAAAAGACAAGAAAAACAAGTAGCCTCAAGCCAAAAAATTTGAAACAAAGAAAAATCATTACAAGTTCATCAACATTACAAATCCATCAATAAACCAACAACAAACAAGCAAACAATAAAAATAAACTGTTGCAGATTCTTCAAGATCCTCATTGCCTCTAGGTCCTTGGAAATAACCTTCTCATGCATCTCGACAACTGCAACCAGTTCTTGAGTTGGTATCACAAAATTTTCATTTATCTTTCCCTTTTTTTGAATGCAAAGGTGAACATCCATACCCTCTTTTGGCCCCCCATCCTCCAATTCATCATCTTATATCCCTTTAATTAGCAAGTTCCCCATCCATTTACATGCTTTCTCATTCAACACAAACAACCCCTATGTACACTGGTATGTAGAGAGGCTTGATTTACATACACCACAATACACAAGTCTTCATGAATCTTACTAATCTTCTCCTAAGATAATTTATTATGGATTCATGTTCTTTCCCTAATTTTGAAGCATTTTTTACCACCCTATTAAGGACTACATTCATATTCTTGATCTTATTATAAACAATCATCTCTAGTTTTCTATTGTTAACAATACCTACGTTAATATTAGACATCAAGTTCAACTTGATATTTAATTATTTCACTTCAGAAAGGATCCATTTGAAGATTTTATAAATATTCCTAGTCACATCCTTCGCCGTCCTAATGGCATCATTAAGATCAACCTTCTCCCAATTAATCAACTCATCTTGTAAGCTAGTTGACCCCTCAGGTTGAAACTCCTAGAAAATATCATTTTGAGAAAACAATTTATATTTTTCCTTACCTGTAGCACCACGAACTTTCTCAGCAATAGCAAGGGAATCATCTAATTCCACCAAGACATTTCTAGCCATGTTCACATAAGCAGCCACATCTAGATCCACCAACTTCTCAGATTCCCTTCCTTAGCTGTAGTAATATATTAGACCTTCTCCTTACCATATTAGTCCTTATCCAAACCAATTTTCAAGTTTTTCCTTCCCATAAAACTCTTACCCTTAACCCCTTTCACACCTTCCATAGCCAGGATTTTCCTTTTAACATTTAGAGGAGGGGATGACTCCTTATTTCTAGAACTCAAGGCCCCTTTCTTACCAGAGGAAGCCATTACAAGTGAAACATCTTAAGCCTTCTTACCCTTATTCTTGGAGGCAACCAAAGGAGTCTCCTCATTATCCAAATTTGTGTGTGAGCCCCCCGACCAAGAGGGTAGAGATTCCTTCTTAGCCTATTTTCTAGGAATTTTTTCAAACTCCTCCTAAGAAATAGAGTACACTTCTATAGAGCCAGACTCTTCATCTATTCTAGCCTTACCCTCAAATTCATTTTTAGTTTCATAACCTAAGGGGACATCCTTAACCTTATGATCTCTAGCCATTTTAGGAGCCTTGGGAAAATAATAAGATTTGGCATATTCAATTAGAAATAGATTTAAACCCTCATGCAGAAAAGAATTGTTAGGGTTTTTTTGAATTCCATACCATTTTCAAACAAAAGGAGAAAATAATATGGGAATGAAACCATTTTTTATGCCTAAAGTGATTTAGAAGCATAAAATGAAAATCATATAGAGCATAAAATTTTCCATCAAGAGTGAAATACCCATTACTATGATGGCCACATCCCCCCATATGGGCTTGATGGAGTGTTTGTCATAACCACTATAGGCTAATTTATTAATCTTGTCCCTCTCCTTACCTTTAAATAAAATGGTCAAGGCCAATTTTGAAGCCAACCTTTCTTTGTATAATTTCCTACCCTTAGAATATAAACCAATAATCTCAACAATAAGGTCCTCCATTATACTAAACTTCATGCCAAAGACTTTCAACACTCTATTACTCTAGCCATTGACAAATGCCTAGGATATTTGGGTATCAAACCCATAAATTTTTTGAATGTAAGGGGTCACCCCCTTTCTCCAAGATCTCCTAGACCAACTCATTTTCTTTAGTCTCTTCATAGGTAACCGGCTCCAGTCTACACCTGTCATCCCCCATGGCCAATTGTGCACAACTAAACACAAGTCTCTACCAAAAAAGAATCACGGGAAAATGAAAACTTCAAGCACATAGAAAGATGTATAAACAAGCACCTACAACACTCAAAATCTATGTGTTACTACCAACATAAGGAATAAATTGCATCATTACCATTACTTGTGAAATATTTCCACAAGCTTCACCATCATAATCTGGACATAAGTTGAGCTTCACATGTCTTTTCACATTAATGAGGACATTATGAAGCAATAAGAAAATCCCTCTAAATCTTAAAAGACTAGCCACCTTGTAAAATTTGATCTTATTTGATGATATTTTGAATTTCAATGAGCATAATATCATATGAATTACATTGCTTAGGTAGAGAGGACATCCAAATATTGGAAAGGCCATCGACCACCCTATTAGCCTCATGATAAACATCCTCTTAAGGAAAGTGACCATATTTAAAGAATCACCTTTCAACCAAATTATTTTTAATCCCTTATCTTAATCCAACTTTAGACCATGATAAGCTACAACATCTTCTGCAAAGTGGTTTTTCTAGGTTCCCAAATGGAGCACCATTGCAAAAACAAGCCTACCATGAGAATCATGTAACACTCTGCCACAACCAACAAGTCCCAAATTTCCTTTATAAGTACCATCAAAGTTAACTTTGACCCAATATTGAGGAGGAGCTTTCCAAACCACACCATCCCTTGAATATTTGGCCTTCTACAAAGGCTAAGAGATGTCAAAAGGAAGACTCCAACAATCAACAACTAGAAATTCATAATAAAAAACTGACACCTTAGGACCAACAAGCTTAACCTAAGCCACTTCAACAAGAAGATTCTCCTTAATATCCAAGTAGATCTTGAATGAAAGTTGAAGATGAGGAAGTGAAGCATTACAAATTATCCTATTGTTTCTTTCCCTCCATAATCCCCTAGCCATATACAACATAATAAGTGACCAGAGCAAGGAAAGAGAGGGATTGGAAGGAGTAGACCATTGAGACCGCAAATATGCCACAAAAGAAGGGAAGACCCATCTTAAACTCCAAAGATGAAGCAAATGAGCCCAAACAACAGAGTAAAAACTACATCCAACAATAATATGAGAGGCATCTTCTAAAGCCTCTTCACATAGAAAATATCTATTAGGCATCATAAATCCCCTTTTCTAGAGATTGTTTATAGTTGAAATTTTATCTTGAGAAAGTAACCAAAAAAAAATGTTCACTTTAGGAGTTAGCTTTGAGAACCACAACTTAGCCCAAAGGGGGGAGGTTCCAAAGACATTAGTCTACTTATAAAAAGAAGAGGCCACCAAAAATTTACCCTTCGAAGAGTACTGCCAAATCATCTTGTCAACAGTAGAGGAGTCTAGACTATGAATCAGGGATAAGAAGCTGAAGAGAGATTCCAACTCTCCATGCACCTCATGGATCCTTTTCCAATTTTCCTCAAAAATATAATCATCCACAAAGATTCCAAAGGAATGAACACAAAGGTCTCGAAAAGGAACCGCCCAAGGCTCACCTTTGAGAGGACCATTTCCAATCCACCAATCCTCCCAAAAGAGGATGCTCTACCCATTATCAAGAGACCATCTAAGACCAATAGAGACAATTAATCTACTCTTTATCATAAAATTCCACAAATCAAAACCCAAAGGGGGAGAAAAACCTTCTACCAAAAAGACTTTGAACCTGTCAATTCAATGGAAATAATTACTAGCAAGGATTGAGGACCATTCCTTACCCCCAAGAAGAAGGTGTCATAATTGCTTCACAAGGAGGGCTAAGTTAAATTCCTTAATTTTCCTAATACCCAAACCACTATTCATTTTGGATCTACAAACTTCATCCCAAGAGAAGTTAAATATAATCTCCTTTTTCCCTCTACCCTGGACCATAAGAAGTGTTTCTAAATACTCTCAATCTTGTCCAAGAATTTCCTAGGAACTTGAAAGAGACTCATCACATAAACTAGAAGATTCTACAAAGTAGATTTAATCAATTAAACTTTGCCAGCCTGACTAAGCAAAGAACCCTTCCAACCAGCAAGCTTTGAGTTAAACTTATCAATCAAACCCATCCAAAAAGATTTGGGAACAAAATTAGTGCAAAGAGGTAGACCCAGATAAATAGAGGGAAAAACCCCGATCTCACATTGTAAAATCTAAGATATTCTTTGCTTTTTCCTTTTTGGGGTGTTAAGAAAGAAAACAATTCTTTTTAGGAAAACTAACTTTCTACCTAGATGTAGATTCATACTTTTGCAAAATAAATCTAATAGATACAGCCTCTGCAACCAAAGCCTCACCAAGGATGATAGTGTCATCCAAAAAATTTTGATGAGAACAAATTTGATTGCAAGAGGAAGGAAAAAGACCCCTAAGAGAACCCTCATTAACATATTTTTGAATAAATATAGCAAGATTTTACACCATAATAATAAAGAGGAAAGGTGATATAGGATCACCTTTCCTCAAACCTCTTGAACAACTGAAAAAAAAATAAGGTGAACCATTAACTAGCACAAAAAAATTAGGATTTGAAATCAACTACCTAACAAACTGAAACAATTTATCTACAAAACCAAAATATTTTAAAATTTTAAGTGAGAATTGTCAATTCATGTGATCATAACCCTTCCCAAGATCCAGCTTAAGAAGAAAACCATCCTTTTTCTTAATTTTTAAAGAGTGAATATTCTCATGAACATTAATAATGAAGTCAAGGATTTTCCTCCCAGGAACAAAGCCATTATACTAAGGAGAAATAATCTAAGGAAGAACCTCCTGCAACCTCAAATCCAACACTTTTGAAAAAAATATATAAATAGAGTTGCACAAGCTGGTCGAATGTAAATCATTAAAATAAGCTCTTTGTTTCTTAGGAATAAGGACAAAAAAAGTGGAGTTTAGTTCCTTCAACAAGTTCCTACTACCAAAAAACTCCTTAGTAGCATCAGTAACATCTTTTGAAAAAATATCCCAAAAAGTTTGAAAGAAAAACATTGGAAACCATCAGATACAAGGGACTTATTACCTTAAAAAGAAAAGATAACCCTTTTAACTTCCTCCTCAAAAGGAATGAAAACAAGCTTCTTGTTAAGATATTATAAAATAATATTGGGAATAACATTTAGGAAGTTCTCTTGATAACTAGGATCCAAAGCTTGATCAATAGAAAGCAAGTCAGTAAAAAAATAACAAGCAACATGTCTTATCTCATCTTCCTTATCCAACACTTGACTATCATGATGGATTTGACTGATCTAGTTTGAATCCCAATGCTTCAAGGTCGAAATATGGAGAAAAATTGTATTTTTGTCCCCACTCCTAAGCCAAATAGCCCATGATCTCTATTTCCAAAATTATTCCTCCCAAGAAACAATACTATGCAACCTACGAAGGAGAACAGTCTCTTGTTGGAACACAACAAGGTCATAGCTAGAATTTTGTATCATTTGTTGCAAAGAATTAAGCACTTTATTGATTAAATCCTTTTCTTGAAAAATGTGACCGAAGGAAGACTTGTTCCACTTTTGGACATTTAACTTCACTGAAGAAAGTTATTTTCCACTCTATACATAGAAAACCCATCCACTCTAATGTTCCATCAGGAAAAATCTCTCTTAAATCTGGATGATTCACCCACATCTTTTCAAATTTGAAAGGAAAGGATTTCCTCCTCTCTAATAATTCTACCAAAAGTGAAATCAAAAAGTGATCAGAACCCAACCTGGTGAGCACAACCAGGGAACAAGATTAGGATAGGAACCATTTTGGGGAGAGGAGAGTATGGTCCAGCTTAACTTGAATGAGGGAATCATCAGATCTTCTATTAGACCAAGTGTAGGAAGCCCCATGAAGGTCCACATCAATCAAAGCATTATCATTAATGAAACTCATCAAATCAAATTTGCTATGATCTGCAACTTGCAACCCACCTTATTTCTCCACATCATTTAGAGGAGTATTAAAATCCCCCATAACTAGCTAGTTTGAGATAGGAAACTAAGATTTTAAAGTTCAAGCTTCCGCAAAAATTCTTTCAAGCACATTTCAAATTGAGGGAATAAATATTCAAAATAACCCAAGAAAAGTTATCCCTAACATTATAAAAAGAAGTAGCAATATGATTCACTTCTCCAAACATAGAAACACCTTTCACAACCTTCAAGTTCTAGAAAGTATCAACACCTTTCACAACCTTTGAGTTCCAAAAAGTAGCAACACCTCTAGAAGCCCCATCAGCATCAAAATTGTGAAACCCATAGTCTTTATAAAAACTATTTTTAAATTTATCCAACTTGTCCACAACCATTTTAGTTTCTTGAATAATAATAATATCAAGTTGGTGATATCTCACTAGATTGGCAAGAAGACCCTATTTATGAGTGTTATTCAACCCTCTAATGTTCCAAGAAATAATCTTCATGAGGATTTATGAGGTGTGCTTTTCAAGCACATCTCAAACAAGGTCTTCTGGGAACCCTTAGCAATCTCCAATTTACTTTCCTTTTCCTGAAGCTATTGTAACATGAGTCCTCCTCTACCTCTAGGTTCAAACCCACAATCCATTTTCTAGTAATTCCTAGTGGACACCCCAAAGGGGGAAACAATTTTCCTCCTATTTCTAGTCTTTTCTAAGGGATAAGAGGGATCCTTGGACTCACAAAACTTAGATTGGGAGAGAGAAATTTTTCTATCACCAACAATAGCAGAGGTGAGCACCTCCACCACAAAGGACTAAATGGATCCATTCACTTTGTCATTGACAATATCATTGACTACAGATAATTCATTTTGATTCAAACCAATATGCCCTTCCCTACAATGGTTGATACAACCAATCTTAGGGCCAACACCACTAGAGAGATCCTTCCTCTAATGTTCAACTACATTTAACTTCCCATGCACCTCTACTGAGTCGTCCTTTTGATCGTCTCCATGAACAATCACCCTCTCCCTAATAGGATATACCATCAAAATAGAGACCAAAATACCATTAACACAAATAACTCTTGTCATGACCTCAGATTTCTCAATCAGATCATAAACAACCTCCTGAACATTTTCAAGAACCCACATTGACACAGCCTCTAATTTCTCACCAAAAGAATCCACAATTTTCTTAGAAGGTTGAAGCTTCTACTCCTCCAAACTAGAACCATCATCATTTAGATTTGAAGTCCTCCCCTTCTCCCTCTATTCCTTGAGAGGAGGTTGAGGAGTTTTTGGGGGTGGGAGAGGGGGTTGAGGCTTTAATAGGCATTTCTTAGTCCAATGGCCCACTTTCTTACAATAAAAAGAAGCAAATGGGATAGATTCATATTCCACTACCTGGTTCCACATACCCAGTTTAGAGTTGATCTTCACCATAGTAGGAAAATCAAAAAATTGATCAACAATCACACAAAAATAGCACACACCAACCTTTTCCTGGAAGAAATCATTTGATCGATGGAGAGAAAACTACCAAAAGTATTGGCAATTCCTTCAAAGGCTTTCTCATCCCAAAACTCTAAAGGGAGACAAGGTAAGCATACCTAGACCATAGTAGAAGAAAAAGAACAAGCACTTGGGCTAAAACCAAGTTCCCACTTTTTTAAAACTAATGTTGATTTACAAATCATCCATGGGCCACCAATTAGCATACCCAACAAGTCCTCTTCACAAAGAAAAGGATAAAAAATATTTCACCATTGTTGCCACCCCAACCTAGCCCTTAAGCCACCAACAATTGAGAGAAAGGTTGAGGAAAAAATTAATATTTGGGTGAGGGACCAAAAACTTCCCAACTAGATACATTTCAATTCATGCAACACTCTTCTCAATGATACAATTATGAATGGAAACATAATACTCACTAGAGCTTGAATTAGAAAATAAATCAATCAAGGGCAAAGAACTCTTTCCTTTTGGTCTAGCACCAAAAATATTTGACCACTTGGGGCCATTTGAAAAGACTTCAACACACCTCTAACCACCAGCTTCGGAATCATCAATAGGAATCTCAGACACAATATACGATGACAAACCCCTAAAAGCTAATACTTTTGGAGGTCCCACATGCTCAGAACAAGTTCCAACAACTACAGAGTTTAAAGAGACCAAAACTAAATTCACAACAACCAAAGAAGAGGTCCCACCAACGCCTCCATTATCCAAAAAACCATCTAACACCACAGCACCATCAACATACCCACCAACATTAATGCATCCCTGAGAACTAGGAATTCCCACGTTTTGAATTTTTTAAAAAGCAGTAACACCACCCAAAGAGAGCTCCATATTACACTTCATTTCATTAAGCTAGTAAAAAATGTTACCATGTATTTCATAATTGAGCTTCATCTATGGTTTCCTTATCTTTATTATATAATTTTGGAAACATTTTAGTGGTTTCTTCTAGCAACCCATGCTTAGCAATATCATTGAATAGTGCATCTAGTTTCAGGGGGTTATGCTTTCTTTTCAGAGGGATCTTTTATTTCTTCTTTCCCTTAGCTTTAGGTGATTTTTATTCTTTTCCATAGCTTGAATTTTTATCCCTCACATGAATCTTGAATGATTTATTTTTATTTTCAACCTCTTCTTCACTATCAGTATCAACAATATTAACTATAGTTTTCTTTGCACTTGTCTCTACTTAAGAGACATCGAATTTTACTTTTTGAATTAACTGAGGTCCTTCTTCTTCTTCTTCATTATAGCTAATATTTCTTTCTCCTGTAGCTTTCTCTTTCCTTCTCCTCTACGAAGGATTTATTTGTGCTACAGGGGCACCAAATGTATCTTTCTTCTTAACATCAACTACACACTTAGTTCTAGAGGCTTTGGGAACAACCATAGAGGGAGTAGAGTTTTTGATGGACATTCTTTTGCTTGGTGTCCCCTATGGATCCATATATGGGGATTTGATCTTCTTTGCATAACCCTTTGAAGAACCAACAATATCCTCCAACTAGACTTATTTTCTTTGTACTTTAGGTGCACTTCACTAGACTTCTGCTCATAGGTTCCAAACCTAGCTATAGATGGGTCTTTCAGTTTTTCCAACATAAGTTCTACAAGACCTATGATTACATCTTCTACAACTTCATATCCCAATTATGGAATCAAGACCGTTATGGGTTGCATTGCTTCCATAATGGATTCATCCCTAGTAACCATAAAGATAAAATCATTCTTGTATTTATCAACAACACTCGTAGGAATCCTCTCTCTTTCTTGCATCTGAGATTGAAAGGTTTTGAAAAATCCCCACAATGCATGATCCATAGACTCATTATCCTAAAATATTCTAAAATGATCCCTTATTTGTATTGAAATAGGCATATTATCTAACCCTACTATGCTCCTTGTTTTAGGAAACTCTCTAAGAAAGGAGAATAAAAAGAAAATGAGTAGAGTTCCATACTAAAAAGGATGTTTTTATTCTTTTGTCTTTTGTAAGTTCTCCATCAATTGTTGTCTTAGGAGCTCACATAAATCAATTTCCAAGCCCTCTTTCACCATTTGGTGAGCAATGTGTATAGCATTGGCCGACAAAAAATTCTCTCTATTAGTGTAATATATCTTATAACTGATCATCATCGAAGCATATTTAACAACTAGATCATCTGTGTCCTTTATTTTTAGGTCACGATTGTCGATTTTTGCACCAATTAGCTTCATTACCATTTAATTTTACATGACCTTCATTGCAGGAACCTGTCCTTCAGAGCATAACCTAGTAACTTTCTCGATATATTTCTTGTTGATCAAATATAAAATATCCAACCACAAGAATTTTTCATGAATTCTACTCAATACATATCTAACCCACTCATCCACATAACAAAAAATAGGTAAATTGTTCCAAACATCTAATTTATTTTCGACCAAACTAGCATACTTTGATTTCAATTCAAAATCATCACCAATTAACTGGTCTATCCAAAATTCTCCTAACTTTGCATGACTATACTTATCCATTTTTGTGTGGATGTACATCATTACATCCTCTATATGCATCACTCCAAATGAAACACTCAAAAATGCACCCTCAAGGTCTATTTCCATGGATTTGAAAGGATGTTTCTTAAACTTAGGTCTTGGTCATTCAAGCACAATGATAAATTGAGTGAACATCTTAAATAGCACTATGGTTTCATATAATACTGATAAATACCTTTGACTTTCATTGGTGGTGTTTTTTGTAACACTATAATTACTTAGCCTCTTTTTTTCTTTTCTCTCCACTTCAATTTCTTGATCATAAATGAGTTTAATATATGTGAAATGACATACAAACCCTTTTTCCAGTATCCTAATTCATATTAATTGCATTGATTTGAAGTTAGGTTAAAAAGTGGAAAACCCTAACTATGTAGTCATAGTCACCTTAAATCTCTCTCTAAATTTTTTCATCAAGAAATTTTTCACCAATTATTTCTCTATAAATTCAAGCATCTCGAGCTACATTTGTACCTATGTTATAAAGGCATCAACACCACATCTTTGGTAGGGACTTAAATATTTTTTGTTAGGAACTCCCCCTGAGCCAAAGCTCTTCATCTAGTTTCTAGAGGAAACATATGCACCAGTGACTAGCACAAACTCATTCTTCACTTCACTCTCATCTTTCTTCTTCCAAATCTTGTTTATTTCATTCTTCATCTCAAGTGGATCCATTTTTATTTACCAAATTTTCCTTCTTTTATGAAACAAATGGTTTCACATTCTTGCTTCTGCAAAACTTAACTATGTGTCTTGGTTTGTTGCATTTGTAACAAGTGACACCTTTTTGAACAAGCTCACTTCTATCCATTTCAGATCTTCATTCATTAGCCTTATACCCAAATCCATTGCAAGTAGAATAGTAACCATTGAAATATTGAAACATCATTCCATTATTGTGACTATTCATCATCTAATTTTTGCATTCACTAGCTCTATGACCATATCTATTGCATGTATAGCATTGACCAAGAAATTATTGAACTTTCTAATTCATTATGCTTCTACAATCTATAGATTTATGTCCAAACTTATTGCAGATATAATAATAAACATTAAAATATTGGTACCTTTGTGCATTTGGTTTTCTGATAGGTGGTCTCTTGAAATATTTCTTTTGGTTCCAAACCTATTTGGCGTTGCTCTCCTTATTATTCTTCTTCTCAACATTGTTCGGATCTTGATTTTCTTTTGAAATTTCTCCTTTCTCAAACCTTAAACCTTTTGTTATCCTTAGAAGCCTTCTAATTTGCAATCATCTCATCAAATATTGTGGAACTCTTCTTGAACTTGTCCTCTTGATTCTTTGCTTTCTCCAAATAAAATCTCAAGGTCACAATCTCTTATTCATGCTTTGAACATTCTTCAAATTTATCTTTCAATTTGGCATTTAGGAGTTCTTCAACTCTTTTTTCTTCTTCAACTTGCACTTTTAGATTGGTGATAGTCTCATTTTATTGCTTGAGTTTCACATTTGTTTATTTGACTCTTTCTATAGCTCTCTTGAGTTTCTCTCTCAACTTCTTGATGCATTCATCTACATCATTAAGATCTCCTTTTTCAAATCTCTATTCTCAATTTTTTTCTTTATTCAAATCATCAAGGGCTGATTTGAATTCTCCTTCCATGTCAACTACACAATATTCTTTAGTAAAACCTTAAAGAATAATCTCTTCCAGAGGAATAGGATACTTCCTTGTAGCCATGTGTTCAATCTCCAAGATATACCTCAGCAATCAAGCCAATTGAAGGAACCAAGCTTTGATACCAATTGTTGAACAACTAGAA
Organism: Sequoia sempervirens; assembly: GCA_007258455.2. Classification (NCBI taxonomy): domain Eukaryota; kingdom Viridiplantae; phylum Streptophyta; class Pinopsida; order Cupressales; family Cupressaceae; genus Sequoia; species Sequoia sempervirens. The sequence goes on from VDFB02000003.1 coordinate 645,149,352, forward strand.
TACTAAGAGGGGAGGGGGGTGAATCATTATTCATTTAAATTCATTAACTTCATCAACTTTAAACATCCATTCAATGCATCACATTAAAATTTTCATAATAGAAATCATGCATCACATCAAAGAACACAAGAACTCTAGAATTTATGTGGCAAACCTAAAAAGGGAAAAACCATGGTGAGGATTAGCTCACAATATATTATAACCAATTATAAGATATTACAGAAGGGCTCACTGCCAAGTGGACTCACTATCCATGGAATAAAATAAATATCTCACTGCTAGGATAGAAAAGAAGGTGGCTCACTTCCAAAGATTGAACTGATTACAATGCATCTACAATATATTGAAGACAGTTCTAGTTAGGCTCAAAAATTTGACTTAACTATGCAATAGGATGACATCAATGAAAAAACCAAGGTAACCTCATATGTCTACATCCATAAATCTTCATGATGACAAATAAACTTCTAACACCTTTTACAACTTTTATGAAATGCACAGAAAAATATTTTACTAAAGTTAAAAAAATATTAAATTACAACTAGATGGTTCTAAATCCAATCTCATAAAATATTAAATTATATTTCATATTTTTTATGAACATAAATGAAGGGTTTATAAATTTTATTTTATCCTAAATTCTAAAATTCACAATGAAGATAATCTTTATGATCTATCTGTCAGAAGATTGAGGAGATTTTCATTGATGGTGCAGTACTGGAAACATTAGCATGATATGTACATAATGTGGGATATAGTGTTGTCATTGATGTCAATATTTTTTTGGATCATCCTAACATGTTTCAAAGGTATTGTGGAAGACATTTGTTCAAGTTGAGTTGGTTCAGAAACTACAAAGATGTAGAAATTTGACTATGTCAAACCTGCCAGTTTAGCATTATAGAGTATCGATTTTTGGGTCCACAACACTCCATGAATGAATATTTTTCTTTGTGACTCTATCCTAATTTTTTTTGTTATTATAAGATTCCATATCTAGAATTTCATCTAGTTTGGTGAAGTATTTTAGGAGATATGAATGACAGAGTTTTGTCTGGTATAATACAGTCATTTTTTGTACATTATGTCAATGTGGGAGATTCTACACTCCTCTACGGATGAATTTTTGTGTTGCAATGTTGAAGATAAGCTACTAGATGTCAATTGAGTAGGAATTCTAGATGGCATCGTGTGTTGAGGTTCACATATTGTAAATTTGGTGTATAGATAAAGGTTTTTTGGTCTAGGTCTTATTTGGGGCCAACCTAGCACGTTTGATGTTTTGTGAAGAATGAATAAGTTTTTTTTCCTTATGTAAGATCTAATATAGATCCATCTTGACCTATCTTAAGGTGATTTTAATTTTTATTATGGTGCAAAGTTTAGATGAAATTTTTGGGAGCCAACAAGTTTAATTTTGTGTGTTGCATACAATTAGGCTGACCTAATTGATGTTACACTTGATGTGGGTATATATAGTGGATTGATTTTTATTTTTTGAGAGGATGAGTGAATGTAGTAAGATAGATTACATATATGGCATTCCACCTACATGTGTGTGATGCCAATTTGATCGGAGTTGTGTGAATTGTGTTGCAAGGTGTGTGAATTGTATCAATTCAAATAGGCTATAAGCCACCCCTTCTTTCTTCTATCTTATTCTCTTTGGATAGTGAGTCCACCTATGGTGAGTACTTCTGTAATATACTATATTGGGATATAATATATTGTGAGCTAATCCTCACTGTAGTTTTTTTCCATTTTTGGTTTTCCACATAAAAATCTTGATGTTCATGTGTTATATGATGTTGTGGATGTTTCATGCTTTCTTTGCTCATATCAATTAAATTTTCATTAGTAATTGGATGGTTAATATTTGAATGGTTTAATAGAATACTAATTCACCCCCCTCTTAGTATTCTAGGTGTTCAATAATTGGTATGAAAGCTTGGATCCCTAGAAGGAGCTGGACCACTTTGGGAAGATCTTGGAGATTGAACACATGCCTGATAGAAAGTTTCCTATCCCTAAAAAAGAGATTTCAAAGATTGCATTCTTGAAAAATATGGAGTACTCAAAGTTTCTCTTGAAGATCTTGACAAATTTGTAGGTGAAAATAGAGATCTGAATGAAAATGTTAAAGAAGCAAATGAATGCATTAGAAAATTGAGGGAGAAAATAAAGAAGTTCAAAGAAAGGCATAAGGAAATCAATGAACAATTGAACCAATAAAATGAAGACATCGTTGTACTAAATGTGAAAGTTGAAGAAAAGAAAAGAGTTGAGGAATGTATAAATGCAATGGTGAAAATAAAATCTAATGAATGCATGAGGCTTGAATAAGAAGTGGTAAATCTAAGATCAGATCTAGAGAAAACAAGAAATCATGAAGATAAATTCAAGACAAGTTCTACAATGCTTGATGAGTTGATTGCAAGTCGGAAAGCATCTAAAGAAAAAGGTGATTTGGGACTTGAAAAAGGTTAAAGCTCAAAAATAGATCAAACACCTAATGCAAAGAGGATCAATGAACCAAAGAAGACTGAAGATAGGAAGAACAATGGAAAGATCTAGAATCAAAGAAACAATGCTAGAAGACCTCTGATTAGACAACCAGATGCTCAAAGGTACCCATCTTTCAATGGTATTTATTATTCTTGAAATAAATTTAGACATAGAGAAATGGAATGTAGAAGAAAAATGAATCAGAATGTTCCATCCTTTACCGGTCAATGCTTTACATGCAAGAAATTTGGACATAGAGAAAATGAATGCAGAAGTCAAATGATGAATGAATATAACAATGGTAGAATGATTCAACCTTTAAATGGTTACTGTTATACATGCTATGGATTTGGACACAAGGCTAATCAATGTAGATCTAGAATGGATGGAAGGAATGATACTCAAAAGAATGTTGAATGTCACAATTGCAATAGACCTAAACATATTGCTAAGTTCTACAGAAGCATAAACAAAAGGAAGCATAATCTAGTAAAGAGAAATAAACCAATCAAAAAGGTTGATCTGATTGAAGTAAAGAAGGAAATAGAAAATATTTGGAGAAATAAATAGGAGACTGAGAATAAGGAAGAATCAGTACCACCCTCCAATGCAGATGTTTCCTCTAGAAACTAAGCCTAAAGTTATGGCTTAGGGGGAGCTTTAATGAATATATTATATCCCCCACCAAAAATGAGTTGTTGAAGCTATAGCACAAAGGTATGTGATGAAAAACAACATGCTAGATCTATTGGCGAAAACTATGGATGAAAAGATATCAATGCAGAGATTTTTGGAGCTTCGAAAGGTGACTATGCATACAGATTTAGGGTTATCAGCTTTATGAATTGAAACATTTATTAAAAATTTAGGTCAAATCAAGGAGATAAAAGAGAATTTTCAAAGGAAAATTCATTTCATCAAAAGAATTTGAAGGAGAATAAAGCGGTGAAGGGAGAATTTGAAGAGTTCAAGGTGATTCAAAGTTCAATGCATTAAAACCCTAATTTGACAAGCAAAGCAAAAAGGTATTTAGCGAATCTTGTGTGTCCTAAATTTCTAGAATTTGTGTTTGGAATTAGCTTGAATACAAATTTTTATGGCTACTCTGAAATTTGTTGAAGTTTCTAAGAAACCCCAACCCAAATTCAAGAGATATCTCACTAGAGCCATAGAAGATGACCCTCTAGGTGCTTTTTCGCATATTCCTTATGGGGTCCTACCTATATAGGACATTAGGGAATATATTCATGGAAGCATGGATGAGAATTCTCCTAGAAAGTTTAGAGATGTATGGGAAAGTGAGTTAGTTGATGAAAATTTCACTTTAAAGCTAGAGTACAAAGCCTTAGCCAACAATAAATTGGATGTGTGGGAATGGTTCCCTAAATTTTTTTATGATAACAAGTGGATCAAAATGGCACTAGGTAGAATCCATGATTAGTTTTTTTGGACCAACATTCCCCATATTTTTACCATGGAAGTGATTAGAGAAATCACTGGTCTATGCTCCACCAGACCGGTTCTAGTCCTAAAATTTGTTAAAAACAAGGATGTGATGGAAAATATAGGTGCAACATTTGACCAAATATCCCTCACTATAAACCCTATCAAAAACCCTAATGTTAGGTATGTTGATATGGTCATCGGATATAAAATTTGCTAAACCAACTAGGATAACTCAATTTTTTCCACCACAATCCATGTGGCACAAGATATGGTTGAGAATGGATCTAACTATGACCTTTGTGAGTTTCTTAGGCAACAACTTATGGAAAACCTAAAAAATATCAAGAAAAAGAAGTATGTGTTTAAGTATGGAACACTTGTTATGTATTTGGTTTTCTAATTTTTGAAGGAAGTACCGATAATTGGGAAAGTCAATTAGATAAATGGAAGGCCTATGGCTCACCAAATAGAAGATTACATGGGGATCCTTGGAGAAAATGGTGCACAGGATGATGCACTTGCTACTTTCTTGGTATTATTCTAGAGAAAGATGCAAGAGATACAAAGAATCCCTAAGGAAATTATGGAGAAGTATAAAAATGACATCACTTTTCTAGTTCCACAGATCACTACATCATGGAGGTAGTAGAAACCAGGATAGTTTGGGTTCTAGAGTTAGGATGTGAAGTTGCTAAGGTAGAACTAAATGGTTGTGTAGAAGTTCTATTGAACAATCCTAAGGATCCAACAAAGCCTAGATATGGGACTTATGAAGAAAATTTGATGGAAGTTCATATGAAGCAAAAGGAACATGTTATAAGAAAGAATGTTGAGAAAATGGAGGATGTTTATGCACAAGACATGGGTCTTTCTAAGGAAAGAGTGTGGATTGCTTTAGAGAAAGCCAAATCAGACAAGAGTGTAGCTAAAGCATCTAGGAGCACTAGAAGATCAGGTAGGATAGCTACCACTCCCCCATTGGTCCAAAAGTCCTCTAGGGATTTACCTCCTACTAGAGATAAAAGAAAATCAACTGCTACCAATCCTTCGAGAAGGGAGAAATCTCCTCTGGTTGTGCACACCACAAGGGTAAATAAGAAAAGGACCACTACTACTACACCCTCTGCTAATAGGTGACTGAAGAAAAAATCCACAAGAGAGAAGGGAATTGGAATTAATGTTGCAGATGAAGAAGAAGAAGGACCACAGTTGATTTGGAGAAGAAGGAAAGATGCTTCACAAGGTGAAGCCAGTACCAAGAGAAAAAGACAAGATATTATTGATACTAAAAGTGAAGAGGAAATTTAAAAATAAAAGGAGGCATTCAAAATTCACATGAGGGAAGTGAAGAAGGAAGCCAAGAAGGCTTCTTCGAAGAAGAAGAAACAGAAAGAGACAAGTCAAATGAAGATGTCTCTGGTGAAGGAAAAGAAATAGAAACAGGAAATACCTTATACTCCAATGAAGTTGGAGGCACTATTTAATAGGATTGTGCAAAATGAGATGTTAAAGGCTACTATAGAGCTATACAAGGAATCGAATGAGGTAGATAAAGCTACTATCATAGAAACTATAATTAAATACATTGTTACAATATTTGAAGTTGATATGAAGAATATTTGGAAGGATATTCCTGATGATGTCTAGAACATTTTGTTGAAAAGAAGAGAAGAAGCCATAATAGAATATGAAAGTTGAAAGGATGAAGCCTTCAAAAAATTTGGAGCTTCATTGACAGAAGTAGATAGAGACACATTGGCTACCATTTATAGCAAGGAGCTAAGAACAAAATAAAGAGTTACTACTATCATGGGAAAGTACAAAGATGATTATGAAAGAATCTAAAAAGAGTGCAATGAAAAAGTTGAGGAGATTGGGCACAAGTTGGTACTTCTTCTAGTGACTAAGGAAGAAATCAAAGTTGATACTATTGCTTCAGAATCAAATGTGGAAGGAGAAGTGGACACTAATGATGCTCAACATGAGCAAGATACTATTGATGAAGTTGCACAGGATAACACCCCTCTAGAAGTGGAGGATATGCCAAAAGAAAATGAAGAAGAGGGATTAATCGGAGAAGATACTACACTTGAAAATGTTACATCTTCTTCTCCAATACAAACTATTGAAGTCGATCCTCTAGTAAACACAAGAAATGTTGCAAAGGAAGACAAACCAGAGGAAATGAATACAAGTGTTGATGTGGAGCATGAGGAAGGAAAAGATGATGAGGAGAAAGAAGAAGAGCATGAAGAAGAAGAGGAGAAGGAAAAGACTGCATCTGAAGATGCAAAGAAAGATAAATTAACTGACTTTGGTACTACAAATAAAGAAAAGGATAGAGAAACTACAAAGTCTATTAGTGAATCTTCTGGTTCCTCTGAAGATTCTCTGAGGAATATTCTATGTGTTTAGCCTAGCCAGGGATAACTTTAAGAACCCCCCTTGGCAAAGGTATAAATCCTAGTGAATCTTGTATACTTCCTAAAAAAAAATTAATTGGCAATTTTTTCATTTTTCAGGAAAAAAATAATTTCAATTGGCAAATCTTTTTTAACCACTAGAAGTCTATGAAAAATCCTGGAGAATTGCATTTTTTTTAAAACCAATAAAATATTTTCATTGACAATTAAAACCTATTTTCAAACCAAAAAAATATTTCCATTGGCGAATTAAACATGTTTTCAAACCAATAAAATATTTTTATTGGCGAATTAAACATGTTTTAAAATAAAAAAATTGTTGGTAATTAAAACATGTTTTCAAACCAAAAAAAATCTCATTGGCAAATTAAACCTATTTTCAAACCAATAAAAAAATAATTGGTGAATTAAACATAATTTCAAACCAATAAAAAATAATAATTGATGAAATAAACTAGCATGTCAATAAAAAATCATAGTGTGGGTGGCAAAAATATCAAATGCTACATATTGTTCTATTCTGGGAAAAAATTTCCACACATCCAAATTCTTCATTTAGTGTCCAGAATGGGGGACAAGTGTCAACATATTTACTATATATTATTAAGTGAAGTGTTATGTTTGAAGCTAGATGTCAATGCAAATTAATATAATCGACAACCGTTCGATGAATTTCCAATGGATGACTATAGTTAAATTTTGGAAGCAAATGTCTAAAGCACTAGACTTGCAATTTCAAATCTCTAGAATGACACTAGAACAGTTAGATTTCCAAATATCAAAGGTTGAGCTTTTATTACTTATTAAATCACTTAAAGTCATTACACCCAAGACAATATTTTATCGTCAACTAGCTACCAGCAATTGAAGGTCGCTTAAGTTATGACTTAAGCCTTTGGAGTCAATGTGGGGACCAGCCACTCAACCTAGTCAATTACCGATTTCATGGAGTATCAAAGACTTTGTTAGCTCCTAAGTTAACTATGATATAACTATTTGATGAATGATTGATGGATGAATGTAGTTGCATTCCGGAAGCAAATGTCTGAAATACTAGACTTGTGAATTCAAACCTCTAGAATAACACTAAAACCATTAGATTTTAAAATATCAATGGTTGATGTTTTAATATTTATTAAATCACTTAAAGTCATGACTCAATTTTTTTTGACATAATATTGTCACATCAAGTGGTGAATTAAATGTTCAAGTGTTGAGTATTTGATGTCTTCATTCTATATATACTTCACCAACTTGATGTTCTTTATATCATTTATAATATATTTGGATTTGATTTCTTTCTTCTCTATTCTCAATGTAACTATGATATGGAATCTTCATGGCGTTTCATGCTACTTGAATTTTTTTGGGAGAAAAGAAGTGGCAATGCATATGATAGACAAAAGTTGGGTATGATTTTTACAATTCCTTATGTGCAAGTTGAGGATGCTATAAGAATAATTGTAGGTAAGGAATGTCTTCAAAACAACCCTTGTGCTCTATTTTCTGAGGTAGCTTTGGATTTTTTGTCCAATTGCATGGAAATTTTTCTCGATAAATATTTGGTGAAGATGCTAGCAATATGTTATTTGCATCCTTTCATTTACTCTATTTCTTTGTTGGAGTTGACACTGGAGCATTATAATTTTGAAAGTGGATTACTGCCTATTGGTGGAATCTTTCGCGAAGTGGAATTGCATGCTTCTACAGCACAAGCTCTTGCCCTAGTTAATATGAGGTGTGGTCTACTGTGTGATAGGAAAAATGAATCATTACAAAATCCAGAGTTTTGGAGGAAGGATTTGGGTGATTCCCTTTTCTTCTCTGATGTTACTTTGTTAAATTTGATTCACCTTTTGCTCAAACACCCAAATAAAGACCTCTACTATTGTTACAAAAAAATTTAGTAATGAATTGTGTATATATTTTATTGTACTGCTCTAATAATATGTATTTTATGACTAGTTTTTTGTCATGGTTAGTGTATTTTTGGCCAGGCTGGTAATGTACTTCTATCTTTAGCTACTTAAATTAAAATACTTTTCATGGCTCCATTCTTGTAAATACTTTTTTGTTTTTTTCAATATAAAAATGTGGCTTTTAAGACTAATAGTAATTATCAACATATAATTTTGATCATAAGTGAGTGAAATTTATTGTGACTTATTAGTGGACATTGATAATGATGAAGCTACAACAAACCATTTAATTCTCTCTTTTCAATGCCTTGAAGTACTCTGCCTGCCATTTAATTCTCAATCTTTTTATCAATTTCTACATATCCACTAGATTATCTTTCATTGAACAAAATATGGTTGTGGTACTACGAATTAATGCCATATATACTTGGGAAATATTTAAAATATTTAAAATTAAGTTACTCTTCTAATCCAAAATGAGTGAACTGTTTGATCTAATAACTTGATACTAAAATTGGTAGAAAGTATGGCCCATGGCATGTGCTTTCTTTTTATCAATTTTTGCATATCTGCCAGATTGTCTTTCTTTGAAGAAAGTGTGGTTTTGGTACCAAAAATTAATTCCATATGTACATTTGAAGCAAGTTATTGGATAACTTGATATTGAAAACTACACAACATAATGTAGATGATGATGTCATTAAACCAGTGATCAATTGAAATAAGATTTGTAATGATTTCATATCCTTTGAGTATTAATTTTTACAGCTTGTCAGCTTGAGGTATAGTGTGCATGTAGCCAAATGTCAATCAAAATAAACATTGTAAATGTAAGAGTTAAGTTACATGATTAAGTTGGTTACTTGGTTTGCATAATTATACCTCATACAAATCACAAATAAAAAAGGATTAGGCTGGTGGCCCGTAAATAGGGATAGTGAGCACAACTAAAATCATTCATAGAAGGTTAAATGCTTTACTATTAAGTGCAATATTCTGAGTTCTCATAATGGTTTTCATTTTGCAAGGTTAATGAGGAAGAAGATGATGTGGTATTATTGGGGATACTATAAATTATCTTGCCTCCAATTATGTAATTACAAAGTAAAAGACTAATTTCCTTCAAGTTTAGAATGGGTGGAATTGGAAAGAAGTTGATTTGGTTCACCTAACTTCTTAGATAGGTCTTGAACTAGGATGAGGATCTCTAATGGAGATAAGTGCTTTTACAGAGAGTATTCCCACATAAGTATTTTAATCTTATTTGTGTTCAAAGTTGACGACTTCCCATACTCCATTTTGATAGAGGACCTCAAAGAGGAATGTGGACTTTCGAAGTCGTGCTAGGCTATCCCAATGCATGCAAGTTGCATGAAGATAGTGGTAGAAAAATTACTACCCCTTATCTTATGCATGACTCTGGTTGATAAACGTGATGCTTCAATTAGATTTGTATGTGACTTGTGGAACCACTAAATGGAGATGTGGACAAATCACAATGACTCCATTAGAATTTTGTATCCTAGCACCACTAAAGTTTTAAAAAGCTTTAAAACACATGTTTATTATTTATATCACAAATTACTCAACCATTCAATGAACATTTGATGGATGGTTGTAGTTGCATTCTAGAATGAAATGCATAGAGCGTTAGGCTTGCAAACTCAAAATTCCAAAATCACCCTATAATCATTAGATTTACAAAGATCAACAATTGAGAGTTCGTATGACAATTTATTTCTAAGTTTCATTACATAAATTTAATGTACTAATTGTGTAGTTCGGAGGCAACACATTGATGTTTCATTCACTTTAATATTTGGAAAAAATAAGTGAACTTTCTATTGCTAAGTGATTTTATTTTTAAGTGAGAGAGTCAGTACATAGGGAGATTTTGGATTGCTCATTGTAGTGGGAAATTTTGGGTTCCAAAAAACTTACAAAGCCAATCCATGCCTATCAGCATTAATCTTTTCAAGAATCAAAATGCAGGCAAGTGAAAGACAGAATTCCTACGTTTCATTGTTTCTTGAATTCTTATTTTGTCAAACTTTGGGTTTAGGTTTGAGAACTTGAGAGACTTGAGGAAAATTAAGGAGGACTTAAGTGCACCATGGGTACTTGGATTAGGGGACATGATGTTACATGAGGTTTTCCCTTTCCTATAATTTTTCATGGTTTGCACCCACAATTATGATGATAACAAAAGAGTAATTGTTAATGTAGATAGAAAAGAAGAAATGTTATCCATTAATGCAAAAGAATTTGGAAAAGTGTTGGGGTTTACAACCAAATAATTTGGAAATGTCCACGTTGACCTAGAAAATCTTGCTAGTGGTTATGAAGTAGTGGTTGAAAGGGAGAAAAAATATTTCCTAAATAAAATAGTTTAGGATACCAAAGAAGTTAGAAGAAAATTGAAAGAAAACCATAAGCCTCCTTATGATTTTAAAATTTTTAGACCATGAGTTCAGGATACTATTTCCATGCTAGCATTTTGCCTTAGATTGGATAGCAATCTGGAAGTGGGTGCAAGCCTCCTTGAAATGGTATGGAATATCCATTATGCTAAAAAACGTGTCAAATATAACTATCTTGAGCACATTGTAGAATCCATGCATAAAAAAAAATTAATGATTAAAGGAGGTTCCACCAATACATTTAGGTTCACAACCTACTTGTGCTACTTTTTTCTATTCAAATTTAGTAGAATGTTTCAGACTAACAAGTTTTAGATTCATCCCTATACGAATCCTAAGGAAAAAATTGTCTCCAGTATATGATTGGACCACTAAGATAAGGATGCATGATTCTCGAAGGAACTACAATCATTTCTTAGACTTCTTTTTGGCTCCATTGTATCAAGCAATTAAAAATACTCTAATGCCCAGATTTCCTATTTCTTGTAGAAATTGCATTCAACTAGGAAAAGAAATACAATTGGCTGATTAGTACTTAATGGAAGAATATATTGTGCTAAGATTTTATGGATCAGGCGTAAATCCATACAAACTTCCAATTCATGTGATAGAAAGGGTTTTTGCATTAGAATATGTAAGGCATATGGAGAGTACTAATAAAGAATACTTTCTCAATTAGTAGAAGAAGAGCTTATTTTCTTCTTTACCTTTTTCATGTGGAGGGTTCACATTCGAGAGAAAAGAATTTAGTGTGGCACATGGTATTTTGAAATTTTTTAATTTTGATGTTGTCTATCACTAACAGTATGATCCATGTGGCAGTATGGTTGAGGAACCATGGAAGGACACTATGTGACAATATTCTCACGTGGGACGTGGGAGAATTTTGTTGGAGAGAGGGGACGATTACATCCTTTTCAAGAACTTCAAGGATCCACAAAATACTGCCACGTCGTAGAAGATAAAGGATTCCACAAGTCTAGGGACCCATTGTGGAATGTCCTTTTCTTGGTTTTGGAACCAAGGATGGGCATGGAATGTTGCCATGTGGCAGAAGATAAAGGATTCAGCAAGTCCACTGGCCCATTGTAGCATGTCCTCTTCTTGGTTGTGGAACCATGGAAGGACACTCTATGATGATATTCTCACATGGGACATAGGATAATTCTATTGGACAAAGGGGACGGTTGCATCCTTTTCAAGAAAATGAAGGCTTTACTCATCATTAAAATTTGAGATTTGTACGTCCCTTTCTAGATGGAGGACCCATGTTCAAAATCAATAAACGGGTAGATGAATGAACTGCACTTGCGCAAACATGAAGTAATGTTGGATGTGATGGATGATGGCTCATAATTACCTCCATAAATTTTTAGTTCATTTTTTCGTCTGGCATAGTAGCAAAAAAAGTAGAGGTGTACCTATTTCATGTCAACTTGAGTTGAAGCTCTGAACAATTAAAAAATAGGTACACCCTTCTTGGAAAAATTCATCATTGTTAGTCTTGAAGCTCATAATCAGATCTATGTTGCAAAATACTATAGAAATTAGTTTTAAATCATTTTGAAATTATAAGTCAGTCAAACACACAACCCTCTGGTTCTACACCTAAAACACCCTTAGAGGAGTATATTTTGGCCCAGTTGTCGAGTTCCTCAAAAAAGCCTCAACATCAACATAACCTCGGCCCTAATACAATAGAGGGGATGGTAGACATAGCCAAAAATTACAGAGATGTTGAAATGAATTACCAAGATGACACAGTCACTAGTTGGGAATTATTTGTACACTAGTATGGAAAAAGAACTCATCAGATGCCTTACTTCTAGGTATGATTAGAATATTAGAGTAATTAGGGCATTGGATGGAAGTGTCCTAATGGATATAACCAAGGAGTTTATTTTTAAGTTTTTTAGACTCAATGTGGCTACAAATAAGGTTATAGACCTTAATTCTTTTAGAAGTAAATACAAGCAAGACAAAAATAGCTTTAGAATGAAATGGCTCCCTAGGTTTAGATAGAAAAACTTCTATGGAAAGTCATTGATAATCCCTAATAATGAACATAAGCCTTTTGATGTCAAATCTTTTGAAAACTATTTCAAAAGAACATATTGGGAATTATTCCAAGTTTTGGGAGAAGATTTACTCTAAAAAATGGAGATACCTCTTATGTATAAGGTTGTTGATATATAGAATGTTTTTTTTAATAGTGACTTTAACTATGCCAGCTTTTTAGTTGAGTCTATTCACAATTGGCTAGTGGACATTAAGAGAAGAAAAAGTGGTAAGGAGCTAGAGGTCAATTTCATTTGGTATTCTCTCCTTTTCCATGTGATTTTGTACAAAGGGAAAGATCATTTTTAGCATATTTTTACAACTGAACATGAAAGATAAAGAGGGCTATGATATCCCAGTGCAATGTTCGACCCATATTTAGGACAATCATTGTAGTGAGTCTGAAAATTACTTTTTTTATATTTTCTCTATAAGAGAAGTCATGGAAAGTTTGGGTCTACCTAGAGTCAAATTACACAAGGAAATTTTGGATTTCCTTAGGCCCAAAAAGTGGAGGTCGGAGTTAGGAGTACAACATAACTAGGGAGATTATTACCTCCATGAGAACTCAATTGTTATTAAAGTATATGGGTGCCCTCAAGCCCCCCATGTGCTACCAAAATATGTGTCACCCAGGTTAGAATTCATGAAAATTATATGGAAATTGAATGAGATTGATTAGTTTCATTTAAGGAAATAAAGGAAAGGGTCTTTTTTCCCTTATGTTACTACCTTTTCAAATTTCACTTTTACCAGAGACAACTTAGATAGGTTGAAATAAATTCTTGGGGAATATAGGTTATTTCAATTAAATGCTAGGAATTTTGACCCTAAAGGTTTCATACATGAGGCTAGGAAAGGTATCAGAAGGTCTAATTTTCATGCATCAAGTTGATGAAAATAAAGATGTCATTAGAAATTGCAAGGATGAATCTGAGGTAATAGACAGAAAGGAAAAATGGCTTGCATTCAAGAAGGTAGAGACTACCACCTGGATAAAGAATGATAAGGATGGAGCATTTTTTATATTATTGACCCAATTGCCAAGATTGAGGCAGTGTTGAATAATTTGACAAAGTTGTAGGTAAGGCCTCTATCCTAGAAGAAAAACTAGCAAAGCATCCTATACCTTCACCTGACCTCTCTATCAGAAGGCCCCAACCCTAGGGGCATTTTATTAGAGAAAATGTGCAATCAAACCCACCACAAGTCACTCCCTCTCCTTACCCTCAAACAATCAGTGTGGATTCTAATTCTCCCCCAAGAGAGAAACCACAGAAGAGGATGAAAGTTGAGAAACTACCATTTTTGGTTGACAATCCCATCAATCCAAATGAAAGTGAAGATGTTCATATCACCATGGATGAAATTCAAAAATATATGTAATCCCCCAAGACCAAATATTGTTGGCCTTCCTCAGCAAAGGTTCAGGTTGGAAGTGGCTATGGGGAGGATAACCTCAATAATGTGAGGGAATTGGAATGTTTGCAATTTATGTATGATGATGAGTTTATAAAATCCCAAGAGTTTAAAGAGTTTTTTTTAGATCAAAGAGGGAGGAGTACCTTAAAAGAGTTCAGTTGGCACAAGCAGATGTGCCTAGAGAAATGTATGATGAAGTAGTTGCAAAGGTAAGGGCATAAATGAATTTTGAGTCCAAAAACATTATGCTTGATGAAGGGAGAAGAATGGTGGAAGATGGTGGATTGCTACTGCTCCTTGAATGGGAAATTGCTTCTACAATTATCTTTGATACTATTAGGAAACAATAAGGAGAAGTTTTCTCCACAAAAGAGGAAGCAAAGATGGAATTGTCAAGATCAACGTTCAACCAACATGGGAATCCCTTGCAATCTGGGCCCTTTCCCCAAATACAAACAATCCTACAATTGTTGAATCATCGAAGGGTAAGGGTATCAAAGGGAGCTTGATTGTAAAGAAGGTTTCTAACACCTCTACCCCTAAAGCTATTGCATTAGTGGTAGATGTTGCCAAGTTTAATGAAGCTATTGTTTGAAGGTTGTAAGATAGACTTAATACAATGTTGAAGGAACATAATGATCTCATAGAATCTTACAACCAATAGTAGGTTTTATTATCTAAACAAAAATCCCTTCTTGAAAGTGTGCAGGAAGCAGGCTCCTCTTCTACAATTCCCCCTACTCATGTGATGATTGAAAATGCAGAGCTTAAAGAAAAGATTCAATTGTTGGAAGAGTAGTTGAAGAATGCTCGGCAAAATCAGAAAAAGGAGAGTGTGTGCATTGTAACGTGAATCTTGGAGCATAGACTATCTAAAATATTAAGAAGGATGGAAAATACTCGTGTGTCATATCTAAATTTGAGATATGAAAATGTATTTGAAGGTTGCTAAAAGAAGGATAGTTTGCACTTGCAGTGAAAATGTATCAAAATTGTTTGAGGAAATTCTATTTTGGCACTGACACCCAAATTTTATTATATTTAGCTTGAACAAATTATGAAGCAAAACAATGACAATATTATAAAAGAACGTTATTAAGAGTAGTATATTTTAACTATTGTAAGTTTCCAATTAGAAAGCTATAGATTTTGTGTTTAATGCAATGAGGGTTTCGAATTACCTCGAAATTTGTTATAGAGGGCGTCCCCAAATCCGACTTCATTGCAAAATTCAAATACTTTTCAGCAAACACCAAAGCCCTTGCCTGCCTTTCCAAAATTCTCTAGGTCCTCTCCAAACAATCTTTATCGCCTGTGCAAGTGTTGTAACTCAATCAAAATGCCTCAATATAGTTCACACGCCCAACTACTATAACTCAAAACAAGGAACCTCAGTGTAGTTCACATGCCTCAGTATAGTATAGTTAGAGATTAAACACCAAATTCTAAACCTAAATAATGCAGAATCGTGCACAATACATGACTCTTGCCAATCATTTCCCTAGATATTTTTTTGAATTTTTTCTAATAATTTGTACTCGCATGACTAATTGTTTAGTCATTTTTATTTGTGTGACTAAATAATTTTTTACTTGATGACCAAATTAGTCATTTATTTACTCATTTATAGCTATGTTGCAAAAAATTAGTAGAATTTAGTCATTTTTAGTTTTTGTGACTAAAAGTTTTAGTCACCTAGTCATTTATTTGCCAAATTCTACTAGTATGAGTTTCATGTCTATATGTAAATGTGGGCATTACAAGTACAAACAACTTGGTATCTAAGGATATGGTTGAAAATTTGAATTTGAAGTGGCTTAAAAACTTAACCCTTATGAGAATTATTAGCTATATAAGGAAGACAAGGTAATGGTCGATGAGCAATGTTGAGCAAAAATTAAGATAGGAGGTTGCTATTATGAAGCCCTATGTAATGTAATGTTGTTGGATGTATGTCATATGTTTTTGGGAAGGACATGGTAGTTTGACTAGTGAGTAGTACCTAATGGAAAGGTGAACGCTCAAATTTTGATAATGAATGGCCAAATACATAAGTTGATGCCCCTAAAGGACAAGGAAGATCAAGTTTAGAATAATGTTAGGATATGTTTGGTAGATGGAAGAAATTTTCTATATGTTCTAATTAAGAAATGAGAATATTTTCTTTGCATTATTCCCTATGACATATAGTGTTTTAGACATTAAAAGAACCACCACAACTAATGAGAATATATTGTGTGGGATTTCAAATTTGTATTAGAAATGTCAGAAGGATTACCACTAAAAGGAGCATTAGTCATCACATGGATCTAGTTATAGGAGTTAGGTTTCCAAATAATACATCACATAGGATGGCACCAACAAAAAATGATGATTTAAATAAATAGGTACAAGAGCTTCTAATGAAAGGACTAATTTAGGAGAGTTTGATTCCAAGTGTGATGCCTATAATATTATCACAGAAGAAGGAAAGTGAGTGGAGGATGTGTAATAATTCTAGATAAATCAATAAAATTATAGTAAGATATAAATTTATATTACCATGGATGGATGACATAATGGACTACTTGAGTTGAGAAAAGTACTTTACCAAGATTGAGGACCTATCATCATATCAATATAAGGGAAGGAAATGAATGGAAGATAGTATTCAAGACTAATGAAGGATTGTATGAGTTGTTGGTTGTGTTTGGAACTAGCAAATGCACCTAGTACATTTGTGCAGTTGATGAATGAGGTACTAACTCCTAAGGAAAATTTTTGGGAAGTTTATAATGTGTATCTATATAATATTTTTTATTTATTTAGGACTAAGGAAGAACACCTGGAGCATATCTGACTAATACTCCAAAGGTTGATGGAAGATATGTTGCTAATTAATTTGAAGACGTATAGCTTCATGAAGGAAGTGTTAGAGTAATAAGTTGTTTTACTTAATTAATTTAATCATATTGGTTAATTAATTAAGCCACTTATCACTTTAGTTACTTAAGCTAAACCTAGGCACATTAATAATTAATTAATTATTAATTATTAAGTGTGCACACTAGGGTTTCCCTTTTTAGGGTTTGTTGATCTCCTTTCATAAGTATTGATCTCATTGTAATTATCAATGGGAGAATATCTACAGCTTTCATATCTTCTTGAAAGTTTTATCTCTTCTGTAGCTTTTTCTTGTTGAAGATAATTGCACATTTGTTTTGCAGATCTCTTGTGTGGAAGGTGTTTTTTTTGTTGTTTGATCTTGTGGCTCGTGGTTTTGTGCTTGTTTCACAATTCCAACATGGTATCAGAGCGTGGATTCAGCAAACCCCTTCTCAATTTATGAGGTTTTCTTCTTCAACAAGGGTTGTAGGCTTCAAATCTGAATCTCCTTTGCTTATTTTGCAAATTTTGGAGGTGGGCATCTTTCGAAGAATTTTTGGTGTGATCAGACCTCTCCATTGAATCCAGAGCTGCCGGAATAGTCCAGATCGACTTTTGTTTCGTCAAATTTGGCTTCCATTTGTCAAATTTGTGAAGGTTTGAAGAAAATAGTTTTTTGTAAGAATCAGGGGGTGCTTGAATTTTCAGAGTATTTTCAGCCCAAACGGACATTGCCATTGCATCCGCAACGGCCAAAAACCCTAAGATCGACTGTGAAATCGTCAAAATCTGAGTAGTTGATTTTTGAAGCAAAAATTTTTTTGCCCGTACGGCCCTGTTCGCCATCTGCACGCAAACTGAGATCTGGAGATGTTTTTCCTAAATTTGGCGGTGATCACTTTTTTCCCATTCAGCCCCTCTCCGTTGGGCTTTTCAGTTTTGCACCCAATATTCCAAAGGCCATATCTCGGCCATACGGTGGGCTTTTTCAGTGCAATTTTTTTGAAATGGGGTGGAATTTCTTGCTCTTCGCAGTGGTGCAGTTTCCTCTTTTTCTGTAAGAGAATTGTATTTTCATCATGTTGTCCTATTTGGACATTGTAGACATTATGGGCTCACTTTGCATGTATTTCTCTTTTGTAAACGCACTGAGATAAAGTGCCTTAGCATTGTATGTGTAGTATTGGGTTTCTTGCACATCACTTTGTGCCTTATTGTACTCGCACTATGATATAAAGTGCCATGGGGGTTGATGTTTGCCTTTGTTTTCCTTCATACCTTTTTCATGCGTATGTGACTTTTGGTTTCACATCCTTTTTATGAGCTTGTACTTTCTTGTGCACCTTCAGATGCTCTTGGTTCCTCTTCATGCACTACTTTCCGCATCCAGTTTCAGTGTACCTGTCACGCCTCTCCTTTTTCAGCATTATGGGGGGTTTCTACTGTTGGTGTTAATGCTTCCTTGGTTTCGATGGAGTGAGCTATGTATACAGTATTTGTTCCTATGTACTAGGCGGATGCAGCGGCTGGTTACCCATGCATTTTGGTGAGATGGATCACTTACCATATGGACACTCTTACATTCCTATTTTTTGGAGGCAACCTTCCACTTTTTCATGATCAGTTCTTCAGAATTTTGGTACCTTTACCATCTGTATCTTCGAGTTCCAGGTGTTTTCCTTTGTTTTTCATCTGATTTGAGTAGCGTTGTTGGGGGCACTCATGCAGATTGTTGTCTTCTTGATCCTGATCATCATATCTTCAGAGGAGGTTCTTCGGCACTGTAGCAATCATCTTTTGACAGAGTTTGCAGCTTCTTCATGCTTCTTTGATGTTCTACATGTTCTTCTTTTTCAGGACATTTCCTTGATTTGGAGGCTTTTCAGTCTTTCAATCACCTTTGATCTCTTTTTGGAGTAGAGTTTTGTTCCCACGAGGTTTTCTCTATTTCTCCACTTTATAGAGATCTTATGTTTGTACATGGGTACCTTACTTGGCCTTGTTTGCCGAGACCCATCTTTGCTTTCATGCATCTTTTTCTTAGTGTTTTAGCTACTTCCTAAGTTCATCTTAAGGGGGGGTGTTAGAGTAATAAGTTGTTTTACTTAATTAATTTAATCATATTGGTTAATTAATTAAGCCACTTATCACTTTAGTTACTTAAGCTAAACTTAGGCACATTAATAATTAATTAATTATTAATTATTAAGTGTGCACACTAGGGTTTCCCTTTTTAGGGTTTGTTGATCTCCTTTCAGAAGGATTGATCTCATTGTAATTATCAATGGGAGAATATCTGTAGCTTTCATATCTTCTTGAAAGTTTTATCTCTTCTGTAACTTTTTCTTGTTGAAGTTAATTGCATACATTTATTTGCAGATCTCTTGCGTGGAAGGCGTTTTGTTTGTTGTTTGATCCTGTGGCTCATGGTTTTGTGCTTGTTTCACAATTCCAACAGGAAGAATTTTTATATTGGAGATTTTTCATTTCATCTAAAGGATAGAAGATGGTTCTAGAGAAAGTTAAATTCAATATGGAATGTCCTACCCAACTAACATGGAATATGTGAGATCTTTTATAGACTAGCAAGCTTATATAGGAAATTCATCAAAAAAATTAGTAGCATTTGTGTAGTATTGATTCAAACAATGAGGGACAAGAAATAATTTATATGGACCACTAGAGTAGATAAGGGCTTTGAGTTGTTGAGAAAGAAGGTAATAGAGAAACCATTGACAAACTTTGATAAGCTATTCCAAGTTGATAATGATGTAGGTGAAATTTTCTTTGGGGTGGTATTAAGCATAGAAGGAAGACAAGTAGCATACTTTAATGAAAGATGAATGACCCCATAAGAATATATTTGGCTTATGATTAGGAAATTAATGTCATAAGCATTGAATAAATGAAAATATTAACTATTACACAAGGAATTGTATTGTGCATTGATCACCAAGCACTATAGTACCTAAAAATCCAAGGAAAATTAAACTAGAGACAAATACAATGAGTGGAATTAATGAAAAGTTATATTTTTGTGTTGAAACTTAGGAGTAAGAATTCAAATAATTTTTTTGATGAATTGAATAGGAGATAGAATTTTCTAAAAGAGATGTTAATAAAACTAGCTAGTTTTGAGGAGATAAAACATTTTATGTGAAACTAATCTTAATTTTGTGGAGGTAAGGAAAAAATGTAAAGAACCAATAAGCATGGATAAAAGAAAGTGACTAGACTATCTAGTTCAAAATGAGATTTTATTTAAAGGAAATCAATTATACATACCCAAGAGTTTTGTGAGGGAGAATCTAATCAAGGAGAAATATTGTAGTGGATTGATAGGACATTTTGGGGTAGATAAGAAAATTTCCTTGTGAGAAATATTTTGGCCACAAATACACAAGGATGTAAGGAAATAAATTCAAGTTTGTAGGGTTTGTCAAATTTCCAAGAGATATAGTCAAAATACTAGATTATATAAACCATTACCAATACTAGATTATATAAGGATGGATTTTATATTGGGACTATCAAGAACATATAGGGGATGATTTGATAATGGTGATAGTGGATAGGTTCTCTAAGATGGTGCAATTCATCCCATGTAAGAAAAAAATTATGTGGTACATATAGCTAATATATTTTTTAGGAAGGTTGTAAGGCTACATGATTTTCCATGGAAAATATTTTTAAACATGGACACCAAATTTAAAGGATAATTTTGGAGTACCTTGTGGAAAAAGATGATAATATAATTGAAGTTTAGATCAACATATTATACATATATTTATGGACTAACCAAAGTTATAAACAAGAGATTAGGAAACCTACTAAGATTCCTAGTAGGAGTTCAAAGATAATAAATTGAGATGTGATTCTATCCCAAATGGAGTTCGCATATACCAATTTAGTGAATAGAAGTATGAGAAAAACCTAACTTTAGATTGTGAATGGTAGTAATATGAGAAACATATTAGAGTTAAGAGATATTAGCAATGAAGAAAAAAATTATGGAGGTAGAATAATTTGTAGAATGCATCAAGCAAGAACATGTGAAAGCAATAAGTTACTTGGAGTAGAAGAATGAAGAGTATAAAGAAAGAGTTGACAAGACAAGAAGGCACAAAGAATTTGTAGTCAATGATGAAGTAATGGTATACCTCAAAAAGGAAATATTTTAAGCTAGGACCTATAACAAGCTAAAGATGAAGAAATTTAGACCTTGTGGGATCACGTAGAAGTTTGATTTACGAAATGCATATGAAGTAGGGTTACCAGATGGATGGGAAAATCCCCAATTTTGAACATCACAAACTTGTACCAATATCATGAAGGATACCTACCTAGTAGTAACATAGAAGAGAGAATGTAAAATCCATACTACCACAACCAAAGGAGGAGATATATGCAAAGGGAAAAGCACCAGACATAGGAAATATGAGGAATATTTGGTGAAATGGAGAGGTATACCAAAGGAATACTAAAGTTGGATTTTCAACATTGAGGTGGACAATAATGGTTTTCCTCTAGTAACTAGAAAGTGGGAGATTCACTTTTCAATTAACTCCAGGTGTTTTTCTAGGAACTTCTAGTGGCGAATCTTCACCAATTTGCAAATATTACATATCAGCTAAGTCAAAATTGGAGAATAAATTGCACCCAACAATGTGGTTGAATTGCCCGGACTTTATGATTTATCAGTCCAATGCATTTCCATTCACCATCCATTTATATTATGAGGCATATTTAAGTAATAATTTTGCCATAACAAACTACGCATTTCAAATGGACCGATTAATATTTTTGCTTGGAATCTCAGAAGCATCTATTAAATCACCTACATATTCACCAATACTATTAAAACAACATTGTATATCAAGACCCATTTTGCCAGTTAAAATTTACAAATAGTTGCTTATGAGGACCCATTTCACCAATAACATTAAAAAATAATTACATTTGAGGACACATTTTTCCAATTGTCGTGACACCTCCATGCTAATCGTAGGGCCATAATCACCTTGAAAATTACAATGCATGTGTTTTGTTGAGGTTTGATTTGCCCAATGCTTAAATGTATCGTTGTATAATCACGTGGGATTTTCCAAATTTTTAATATACCATTTAAAAATCTTGTAGAATTCACCAAATATGGATTGATATAAATACAATCAAAATTTTCATTTATTCTTATACATTTTGTTCAATTCTAAAGAGCTCTCAATTCAAAATTTGGACTTGGAACCTTGAAGTTGATCGTAGGAAAGTTACAAACTTACAACACAAGCCGTCCTACATTAACGAATAGTAAGTCAGTGAAACCTAAACTTAAAGATGAGTGATCATTTCTTCATAGTGTTATAAGATTTCTTTATCTCTTTTACATTCTTGCTTCAATCTCAAAGATGCTATTGAGTATGGAATGGAATCTATATTCTATGTCCTTAAAAAAGAAGACATTTTTCCAACTTTTATTCGAAGTGAGAGATCAAGATGTTGAGCAGCAAATGCAACAAGGGTAAGACTCCTTAGGGTAGTGAAGGGAATGGGAGGCCATCAAAATTCCCAAAACGTAGATTTACCATATAGTCTTACTTTAGAATTGGAAATTCTTTTGATCCATCATATCAAGATGGAGCTACATCATCAACTCTTCCACCAAATATTAATGAAGAAGGCATTCACAATACCTCACCCCCACTGGAAGGTGGGAATGTCATTGAGTTAAATGAGTCAAATGAGGATGGAAATATCACATAATATGTTCCAATGGATACCCTGGTTAGCCAGAATGAGATAATTGACTTGGATGAAAATTTTGGCACCGTAGATGATGTTGGTAGTAAGAAAAGAAAAGGAAAATCAAAAATGGGGCACAAGTGGGAAATGACAAGGAATTTTCAGCTTGATTGGGTGTCAAAGTACCCATTCATTGAGCCAGTGGAGAAAGAAAACAAAAATGAACCTTTAACAAAATGCAAGTGTATGATTTGTAGTTGAAAATGTAAAAGAGACAAGAAGTTGTAGCTAAAACTTGACACTATAGAAAATTATATTGGTAAAGTTTATGAAAAACAAATCATATATTGAAAGGAACAATTAGTAGTATGATGGAAATCAAAGGAAGAATGTCTTCATGTTAAGTGTTTCGCAGAATATGAAGAGCATAAGAAAAGAATGTCGAAGCTTGCTGCATGTGGAGGTAAAATTGAGGCTCAATTTGGAAAAGTAATGGAAGAAGTACAGCTGGCAAAAATTGTTCAAATGAGTGTTGTTTTTCATATTTTGTCCAGAGGGTGTCCTATGACAGACTACCCAGAATATTTTAATTTATTATCTTTTTTGGGTGTTCCTAACTTTCCTAGTGCACATTGGTCAGTAAACGCTGGATGGGAATGGGAAAGTTGTCTTGTTGTAGTGGTAAGAAATATTTAAAGGAGAAAGTAAAAGAGTCAAACTTCATTGCATTATCTTTAGATGAAGTTACTGTGGTAGATAATACTTCTTGGGTATGTATGCATGTGTTTACTATAAAACGTGTCCGCCAAGCTCATCTTCTCTATGTTCATAAAATGAAGGACAGTTCAACATCGTAAAATCTATTTGAACTAGTCAAGAAATATTTGAATAAAATTGGAGGTATGGATGACTTGACAATAACCAAAAAGTTGGTGTGTGTAGGAGTTGATGGAGCTACATTAATGCAAGGTCATAGGACCGATGTTTGTACAAAGTTACAAACTACTTGTGCACCATACATGCTTGGCATTCACTGCATGACCCACAAAATGAATTTAGAATTTAGAATTGTAATCAAGTATCCTACAGTATCAAAAGTTGAAAATCTAGTTTACAAGCTCTATGCATACTTATGTCGAAGTCCCAACATTTTGTGGAATTTTAAAATTTTGTTGAGGGAATAATAGTAGGAAATAAGCTTCTTAAGGATGTTGATACCAGATGGATCTCCTTGCATGAACGAGCATAACGAGTTCTTTCAAAATATTGATCCTTGATTGAAGTAATGTACGAGCATCACAACACAGTAGACAAAACTATTAACCTCTTACATAGGTTAAGTGATATAGAGACACTCTTGACTTTGGCTAGTCTTCTCCCCATGCTAGATGAAATGAACAATCTTGTGAAGAAATCCCAAGACAGAACTATGTATATCTATGAATATACCAAACTGCGTAGAATGAAATGCATGGCCCTCAATCATCTATATCTAGATCTAACTTCTAAAAGCCCAAATTTTTTAAACTAGTAGAAAATTACATATTTGAATTAGCCTGAAAATTATTTGTAGTTTAATGCAAGCGGGCACTTATGTGTCTATGTACATGGATTTTAGATACCAATGCACCATTGTACAATAATCAAGTGCTCTATCAGAGAAGTGCCTATTACAAAGGAAGCTTTTGACAACATTGTTAAATCTGTTAGTGATAATTTGAAGAAAATTGCAAAATCTCTTTCCATAGAGATTTATAATAGATTCCATCGAGATGAAATACTTGAAGCCATGTCTATTGTGTATCCTCAATTTTGGATTTGAGGCAACCGAGATATCCCAAGCTACTTTCATGATAAAGTAATTACCTTGGCTGGACACTTTTTGAAAAGTGTAGAATACAATGAACAAACAATAGAAGGAATTATAAATGGAGATAAGCTTAGAGAAAAATGTAAGCATTTTACACGAAGTATGATGGATCAGTTTGATTCCATGGAGAATCCCATGGAAGTGGGATCAATAACAAAGGCTTGGATAACCTTAGGTCAAAGTGAAATATTGCATGGTTCAATATCAGAATATTTCAAACTTGTTGATTTATGTCAAACAATGATATTGGAGTCAGTGGATGATGAGAGACTTTTCAGTTCATTGGTGTTTTTGAAATAAAAGATAAGAAACAAACTAGACAATAATTTGGAAAATTGCTTGAGGGTATTTGGAACTATGTATAATTTCAAAAAAAATCCTTTTGAAAGGGCACTCAAAATCTAGAGGTCCATACACAAAAGAAAAGAGTTGTGCAACACTTCAAACACTGATAGTGGTGGCACTGGTAGTGGGACAAATGACAATGACATAATGAATGTTGAATTTGAGATGCAAGGAAAAGAAAATGAAGACTAGACTCAGAATCAAGATGACTCTTTTACTTTATCTTAAATTGAACGTCATTTTGAGGACCCTAACTTGATTTGGCAAATGGAAGTGAATTAGCAGTTTTTAGGTATTTATACTGCACTTCATGAATCATATCCCAAACTATAGATGATATTTTATATTGTATTCTATGAAATTTTGAATCATTGCACTTCATGATATTTTATTTTATATTACACTTCATGAGTCATATTGCATACTGCAGTTGATGATATTTTATATTGCATTCCATGAAATTGTGAAATTTTATATTTTATATTATATTCCATGATATTGAAATTGATATGTGATTTTGCATCATTTTTCACAGTTTATAAATTATTTTAATTAGTTTCTTATCCGCAATTGAGTCAGAAAATGAAATATACTCCTACAATAGACCAACTCATGGCTTCTTATAACCTCACCGCCTTACAATGAGAAACCAAGCAAAGAATTACACTTATCACACTACTTATAAATTCCTATTGCATTTCCATTCATACAATCTTTGATAAATAACTGAAAGGAATATTAATCCATTCCTGAAGAGAAACTAATAGTTCAACATCCATAACATAAACACATGATGTGATATGACAACTTATAAATAACCCTTGATTATTTTGAGTCAAAAGATAGTGAATACAATACTAGAGAGAAAGATAGGTCGATATTCAAAATTAAAGAAATACACTTAAGTATTTGAGTGATATTTTGTTATAATAGAGAAAAATTACAACATTTCCTATCTATAATATCAAATAGCTAATACTGTGCAAAAAGAGCTTACAAAGAATGAGATTTAAGATCAAAAAATTAGAACACTTTAAAATTTTGAATGAGGCTCGGGATTCCCTTTTATAACATAAGGGAAGAAACAAGAAAATAAGTGAAGAACCTTATCCCAAAACTTTCTCACAACCAAATTCTCATATAGGAGGTGTAGGAATAAAAGCATGGATCCACTCATAGGCTGGGTAAAAAATTATACTTTTGATTCCATGCCTTAGACATATCCTTAGAAGGCCAATCATGAGCTAAGAGCTTTTCCGCATTCTCCAAAAATTTCCATCATTTTTTTTGCATCGGCCATCCTATCTGAATAAGAATCAAATTGATTTAAATCAAGTTTTTCTTCTTTACAAATTAGAGGGAGGAATGGATTATAATATTGAAACTATCCTTCCATTTCTCTAGGGTCTTGAACTCCCCATCATCTTCTAACAAGTGGGGTACAACTCTTTTGTCAACATTTATTAAAGAGTTCATTTTTGCTCATGCAAATTCAATTATACTTGCCAAATACCCTTTATGATTTTGTATCATCTCGACAATCTCAAAAGTAAGATAGATACCAAGTGGGGCATTAGATGTGTTTTGAGATCCCTTATACCTACCTTCCAAAGATGAAAATCTAGGATTCTATTGTTCAAATATACATTTGAGTCACTTTTGATCCCCACTTATTCTAGTAATAGCATTTCTCAAATTCAGATATGGCACATGGGTATTTTCTAGCCTTCTTAATATTTTAGACAATCTATGCTCCAGGATGCACGTTGCAATGCACACACTCTCCTTTTTCTAATTATGTTGAACATTCTTCAACTGATCTTCCAACGTTTGAATCTTTTCTTTAAGCTTTGTGTTTTCAGTCATCACATGAGCAAGAAGAACTGTAGAAGAGGATCATGTTTCCTACACACTTTCAAGAAGGGATTTTTTTTAGACAATAATACCTATTGTTGGTTGTAAGTGTACATCAAATCATTATGTTCCTTCAACATTGTATTAAGTCTATCTTGTAACCTTCAAAAAGTAGCTTCATTAAACTTGGCAACATCTACCACTAATGCAATATCTTCAAGAGCAAAGGTGTCAAACACCCTCTTTATAATCAAGCTCCCTTTGATACCCTTACCCTTCAATTCTTCAACAATTGTAGACTTGTTTGTATTTGGGACAAAGGCCCAGATTGCAAGGACTTCCCAATGTGGGTTGAACCTTGATCCTAACAATGTAATCTCTACTTCCTCTTCTATAGAGAAAACTTCTCCTTGTTTCCTAATAGTATCAAATATAATTGCAAAAGCAATGTCCCATTCAAGGAGCAGTAGCAATCCACTATCTTCCATCATTCTTCTCCCTTTGTCAAGTGTAATGTTTTTGAACTCAAAATTCATTTCTTCCCTTACCTTTGCAACTACTTCATCATACATTTCTCTAGGCACATTTGCTTGTGCCAACTAAACTCTTTTAAGGTGCTCCTACCTCTTTGATCTAAAAAAAACTCATTAAAATCTTGGGATTTTATAAACTCGTCATCATACATGAATTGTGAACATGCCAATTCCCTCGCATCATTGAGATTATCTCTCCCCATAGCCATGTCCAACCCGAACCTTTGCTAAAGAAGGCCAGCAATATTTGGTCTTGGGGGGGATGGCATATATTGTTGAATTTTATCCATGGTGATATGAACATCTTCAATTTCATCTGGATTGATGGGATTGTCAACCAACAATGGTGGTTGCTCAACTTTCATCCCCTTCTTTGGTTTCTCTCTTAAGAGAGAATCAAAATCCACACTAATTGTTTGAGGGGAAGGAGAGGGAGTGATCAATGGTGGGCCTGATGGCACATTTTCACTAATAAAAGGCCCCTAGGGTTGGGGCCTTCTAATAGAGAGGTCAAGTGAAGGTCTAGGCCACTTTGTTGGTTTCTCTTCTAGGATAGGGGCCTTACCTACAAATCTATCAAAATTCTTCAACACTGCCTCAATCTTGGCAACTGGGTCAACAATATCAAAAAATGCTCCACAATAATCCTTATCATTCTTTATCTTGGTAGCCTCTTCCTTCCTGAATGCAAGCCATTTTTCCTTATTGTCTATTACCTCAGATTCATCCTTGCAATTTCTTATGAAATCTTCGCTTTCATCAACCTAATGGTGAAAATCGAACCTTTTGATACTCTTCCTAACCTCGTGTATGAAACCTTCAAGGTCAAAATTCTTGGCATTTAACTAAAATAACCTATATTCCCCAAGCATTTCTTTTAGCCTATTTAAGTCATCTCTAGTAAAAGTGAAATCTAAAAAGGTAGTAACATAAGCAAAAAAAGACCCTTTCCTTTGTTCCTTAGATGGAACTGATCAGTCTCATTCAATTGTCATATAATTTTCATGAATACCAACCTAGGTGACACATTTGGGTAGCACATGGGGGGCTTGATAGGGCCCATATACTCTAATAACAACTAAGTTCTCATGGAGGTAATAATCTCCCTAGTTATGTTGTACTCCTAGCTCCACACTCCACTTTTTGGGCCTAAGGAAATCCAAAATTTCCTTGTGCAATCTGACTCTAGGTAGACCCAACCTTGCCATGACTTGTCTTACAAAGAAAATCTCAAAAAAATAATAGTCAGACTCACTACAATGTTTGTCCCAAATATGGGTCCAACATTACACTGGGAGATCGTATCCCTCTTTATCTTTCATGTTCAATTGTAAAAATTTGCTAAAATGATCTTTCCCTTTGTACAAAATCATATGGAAAAGGAGAGAATACCATATGAAATTAACCTCTGGCTCCTTACCACTTTGTCTTCTCTTAATGTCCATCAACCGATTGTGAATAGCCTCAACTAAAAAGATGACATTGTCAAAATCATTATTGACAAAAGGATTTTGTATATCAACAACCATATACATAAGAGGTATCTCTATTTTTGATCCCGCATCTTCTCCCAATACCTGGCATAATGCCCAATATGTTCTTTTGAAATAGTCTTCAAAAGACAACATCAAAAGGATCATGTGCGTTATCAAGGATTCTCAATGAATTTCCATAGAATCTTTTCTATCTAAACCTAGAGAGTCATTTCACTCTAAAGCTATTTTGTCTTGCTCATATTTTATTTTGAAATAAGTAAGGTCTATAACCTTATTTATGGCCACATTGAGTCTAAAAATGTCACAAATAAACTCCCTGGTTATATCCATTAGGACACTTCCATCCAATGCCCTAATTACTCTAATATTCTCATCATACCCAAAAGCAATGTGTCTAATGATTTCCAAATTTATAAAGATATTAGGAACAACCAGCTCCCCTAAATCATAGGTCCATGCGTTGGAGACAAGGGAATGATAGTTTCTTTTTCCATACCAATGTACGAACAATTCCCACCTAGT
Source organism: Sequoia sempervirens (assembly GCA_007258455.2). Lineage (NCBI taxonomy): Eukaryota > Viridiplantae > Streptophyta > Pinopsida > Cupressales > Cupressaceae > Sequoia > Sequoia sempervirens. Next base: position 645,178,769 of record VDFB02000003.1, read on the forward strand.
GACTGTGTCATGCTCGTACTTCAGCCTAGCATCTCTGTAATTTTTGGCTATGTCTACCATCCCCTCTACTGCATTAGGGTCGAGGTTACATTTATGTTGAGGCATTTTTGAGGAAGCCAATAATTGGGCCAAAATATCCTCCTCTAAGGGTCTATTAGATGTAGAGCCAGAGGGTTGGTTGTTTGACCGACTTATAATTTTAGAATGATTTAAAATTGATTCTACAGTACTTTGCAACAAAGACCTAATTATGAACTTTAAGACTAACAATGGTGAATTTTTCCAAGAAGGGTCTACCTATTTTTTAATTGTTCAAAGCTTTAGCTCAAGTTGATGTGGAAAGGGTGCACCTCTGCTTTTTTTCTACTATGCCAAACCAAACAAGTGAACTAAAAATTTATGAAGGAAATTATGAGCCATCATCTGTCACATCCAGCATTACTTCATGTTCACGCGAGTGCAGCTCATTCATCTACCCTTTTATCAATTTTGAACGTGGGTTGTCCATCTAGAAAGGGATGTACAAATCTCAAATTTCAATGATGATTAAAGCCTTGATTTTCCCAAAAAGGACACAACTAAACCCTCTATCCAACAAAATTCTCCCATGTCCCACATGAGAATATCATCACAAAGTGTCCTTTCGTGATTCCGCAACCAAGAAGAGGACATTCCGCAATGGACCTGTGGACTTGTTGAATCCTTTATCTTTTGCCATGTGGCAACATTCAATGTCCATCCGCAATTCCACAACCAAGAAAAGGACATGCTACAGTGGGCTCATGGACTTGTGGAATCCTTTATCTTCTGCCATGTGGTAGCATTCCATGGAGCCTTGAATTTCCTAAAAAAGGACGTAACTATCCCCTCTCCAAAATATTTCTCTCACATCCCATGTGAGAATATCATCACACAGTGTCCTTTGTGGTTCCTCAAATATACTGCCACATGGATCATACTGTTAGTGACAAACAACATCAAAATTTAAAAAATTCAAAAAATCATGTGCAACTAAATGCTTGTCTCTCAAATGTGAAGCCTCCACATGAAAAAGGAAAAGAAGGAAATAAACTCTTCTTCTGCTAACTGAGAAATTATTCTTTATCAATACTCTCCATCTACCTTACACATTCTAATGAAAAAACCCTTTACATTACATGAATTGGAAGTTTGTATGGATTCACTTCTAATCCATAAAATCATAGCACAATATATTCTTCCATTAAGTACAAATCAACCAAATGTATTTATTTTCCTAGTTGAATGCAATTTCTACAAGACATAGGTGTAAGGAAAGCTAGATGCGGAAACAACTCTCCTAACGTCAAAACCTCAGGGAAGAATGCAGAGATACCTTTAAATTTTACAATTACAATCCAATTAAGATGCACATGAAAGAGATAACAGAAATAGAGTATTTGACACACATATGAACACCAGATTTATGTGGGAACCCTTACGAGAGAAAAACCCACCACACCAAGAGAAGTCACTTTCTATTACAGTAATGGAGATTACATACAAATATCAGACTTATCTTTCTGATGTCATATTTCAGCAGCTTTCACAATGATCAAACTTGTATAGGAACCTTCAAGTTACAATCTTTACAGAATAGAAATCACTCTAACTATACAACCACACAACAATCCGTCAATCCTTCGAATCATCTAACCAGACATCATCTGCAAACTTAGAGTATAACCATGTCGCCCTTGTCTGTCGAGCTTCCTCTTAGAACTACCACAATGAACTGTCTTCCAACAGTTCCCATTCGGCTTCTTTGATTCGTCCACGAGATGCCACATAGGAAAGTCAAACGGTCAAAGGGAAATCAAGTTGTGTTGGCATATCGATGAGACACTGATCATGTCTCCCCGATGCCAACACAGTCAACATTCGATGTCGACAAGAGTCCTTACAATCGACAAGAGGTTATATCGAGTTCACCCGTTGCATCGACTTCAATTTTCCTTTTGGCAAGACTATCGCTCTTCGGTGAGACCACATATCAATATCCTAAGTCACACCAAAGAGTCATTCTGTCAGCAGGACATATCGCTCTCGCCAGGACCTCACATCGAGCCTTCAAGTTAATTCAAGTGCATCCACTAGTCGATGAGACTCATCAATTTCACTAGGACTTCATACTAAGGTCCTATGTCATACCGAAACATTAACATTTCCATCGGCACCCATCTATCGCTAAGACATTCAACTGTCGCCAAGAGGTTTCATCGAGATCTTTATGTTATATTGAGCACCGAACAGTCGGCAAGAGAATCAACCTTCGACAAGACTTCTTACCGAGGCTTCCACGTTACCCCGAGACCCCAAGTGTATACCATCAGTGAGACATATTACTGTTGCTAGGAGTTCTTAGCAAAGCCTCCGTGTTACACCGAAGACTCCAAGTGTAACACCATCGGTGAGACTTCCAATATTCAATGTGACATCATATTGAAACAAGCCTTCTAGCTAGAGTTTCCTCGATGACTTCAAACTAAATGCTATCAGCAAGACATCCATATCGGTAAGACTTCTTACCGAGCCACCACATGTTACTCTGACTACTCCATGTGAAACATCCTGTCGGTGAGATAAAATATCTCGATAAGACTTCATACTGAGCCACCATAGATTATCCTGATGACTCCAATGTATAACTGTTCGGCAAGACTTCTGCAAGGTCACAACGACCTGTACAAAACATAAGGCTACAAATCTGCTCGTCGGCCAGACATAGAATATGTCACACTGACTTGGCTCCAATAGAGGTTTCAGCCTATGGGATTGAGACACATATTTCCAACAATCTCCCACTTGACGAAGATCACACAGGCACCTCTAGAGCACAACAAAACTTACTAAAAAGCATGGCACTAAGGCCCATTAAACTGGCACACCACCTGAACTTGTCTGTGCTCACTGGCTTCGTCAATGCATCTACAACATTCTCCAGAGTATCAAATTTTTCCAAACTAACCTTCCCATCCTCCACCATATCTCGTACAAAGTGGTACTGTACATCTATATGTTTTGTCTTGGCATGGAAAGTAGGATTCTTTGCTAGACAAATTTCACTTTGACTATCATCGAAAATAGTTATTTTCCCTACATCAAAACCAATGTTAGAACACAAACGTTTTAACCAAATTGCTTCTTTACAAGCATGAGTAGCTGCCATGTATTCAGCCTCTATAGTGGACAAAGTGACTACAGCCTGCTGCTTACTCATCCAACTCATTGCAGCACCATTCAACATGAAAATGTATCCACTGGTGGACCTCCTATTGTTAATATCCCCTGCCCAATCAGAATCCACATAGCCTCGAATACTGAGAGTCCTCTATGATTCAACCAAGTTCCCATGGTAACACAAAGCAAAATCTGAAGTGCCCTTCAAATATCTAAAAACTCTTTTCACAGCATCCCAATGTGTCCTTCCAAGATTAGCCATAAACCGATTAAGAACTCCCACTGCTTGGGCAATGTCTGGCCTTGTACAGACCATTGCATACATAAGACTGCCAACCACACTAGGATAGGGTACACTGGTCATTTCCTCCATTTCAGTAGGATATTTTGGGCAGTCTTCAACAGATAGCTTCGTTCCCTGCAAGATTGGAACAACTAGCTGCTTGCAATCATTCATGCAAAATCTCTTTAGAATAGTCTTGATATACTTACTCTGACTAAGCCAAAGTTTTCTACTATTCCTGTCCCTGGTTATCTCCATCCCCAGAATATACCTTGCTGCACCAAGATCTTTCATTTTGAACTTAGCAGACAGCTGAGACTTAAGATCAAAAATCATTAGCTTACTATTGCCTATGAACAGCATATCATCAACATAGAGAGCAATATTAAGAAATTGATCACTTTCAGCTTTATAATAAACACAATGATTAGATTTTGATCTCACAAATCCCAAAGACAATACAAAAGTATCAAATTTCTAGTACCACATTCTAGGTGACTGTTTTAACCCATACAGAGACTTTTTCAACTTGCAAACCAGTTTCTCTTTACCTTTCTCCACAAAGTGCTTAGGCTGAGACATGTAAATCTCTTCTTCAAGATCACCACATGAGAGAAATGTTGTCTTCACATCCATTTGTTAGGCCTCCTGAATTCATACACTCTGCAGAGTGACCGAAATCTGATAGATGTCGGCTTAGCAACAAGAAAAAAAGAATTTTATAATCAATTCCCTCTACCTAGGAATAACCCTTCACAACCAATCTTGCCTTGTACTTTTCCACACTGTCATCCAGACCAATCTTCTTTTTAAATACCCATTTGCAGCCAACAACTTTTATGTCTTTAGGCAAGGGCACCAAACTCCAAGTTTCATTCTTTTCTAATGATTCCATTTCTTCATTCATGGCTTCCAACCAAGAGTCTGAATCAAACATTTTAAATGCCTCTTTCATAGTCCTAGGCTCATCAGTGCTAGAAATTAAAGCATAGGCACAAGTAGAATCTATCAAAGAGAACCCATACCTATCAGGTTATTTTCTTTCATGGTTTGACCTCCTCGGTGGCTAAGGCTGAGGTTGTTCTTCTTCAAAACTGCTTGAGCTCTCCTCAGTTTTAGGTACATTTTGAATTTTCAATTCCTCTTTCTCTGGTGTAGGAGGAATTACAGCTACATCCTTATTATTTTTTGACTTTGTCTCTTACTGCAAATCTAAAGTAGAAGGCTTCAGCTCACGAAAGATTACACTTCTATTGTATACAACCTTCTTTGTATCAGGATTCCAAAGCTTGTATCCTTTTATGCCAGCGCTATAGCCAATAAAAATACATTTGACAGCCTTTTTCTCCAATTTAGATCTTTTCTCATATGGGACATGACAATATGCCTCACAGCCAAAAACATGAATATGTCTTAAAGAGGGCTTCTTACCAGACCATGCTTCCAGAGGTGTTTTCTCAATAAGAGCAAAATTTGGAGAATGATTAATCAAGTAACATGCAGTAGCAATAGCCTTAGTCCAGAATTTCTCCTCCAAGCCAGCACTACTTAGCATACTTCGTGCTCTCTCCATCACGGTCCTATTGAACCTTTCTGCAACTCCATTTTGTTGTGGAGTATAAGGTATAGTCTTATGTCTTTTAATCCCATGGACTTTACAATACCTCTCGAAATCATCAAAGCAAAATTCACCGCCATTATCAGTCCTTAAGCATTTAATTTTTCTTCTAGTCTGATTTTCTACAAGGTTCTTAAATTCCTTAAACTGACTGAACACTTTTGATTTACTTTTCAGAAAATAAACAAATATTCTTCTCGAATAATCATCAATGAATGATACATAGTACCTTGACTTAGACAAAGAAGGAACATTCACTGGACCAAATACATAAGAATAAATATAATCTAGCAAACCAGAAGATTTATGAGGACTGGAATAAAATGAAACATGGTGTTGTTTTCCATATATACAATGCTCACATAATTCAAATTCAAGGTTACAATCATCAAGCCCCTCAACCAGATTTTTATTCTTCAAGGTTTTTAAACCTTTTTCTCCAATGTAGCCTAGCCTATGATGCCAGAGCATAGTCTTTTCTGCTGGAAGTTTAACTTCCATAGAGTTTACACAATTAGGAACATTTCCCTCTTTTCCTCCATGAGTAGCCTTTTGTGACTTTATAGAGACACTGTTGCATTGAACAACATGTGCATCTAGCTTGTACAAGGTACCAATACAAGCACCCCTTGCTAGCACCATTGAGCCTCTAGTCATCTTGTAGCCATTTCCAGAGAACGTGACTTGCACTCCAATATCATTCAGCTTACTGACAAACAGTAGATTTCAAGCCAGACCTAGTATATGCATAACATCCTCGATTCCCTTCACTCTGCCATTGGGGAATTGGATTTTAACTCTTCCATAGCTAACAATCTCTAAAGTTGAATCACTTTCCAAGTACACCTTTCCACCATCGTATTCTTCATACTTTGCAAACCAATCTCTATGATATGTCATGTGGAAAGATTCTCAAGAATCAATCAGCCAGGCATCATTTGATGCCTATGTAGCCAAGGCAGCAATGAAGGCATCTGCATCACTATGAGAAGAATTATTATCGGAAGATCCCTTCTTCTTCTTTTTCTCCTCTTTACAATCCTTTCAGACATGACCAGGTTGCCCACAATTCCAGCACTTCACCTTGGACTTCTTGCCAGGAGACTCTTATCTCCCCTCTTATTTTGATTTGGACTTCTTGTCCTTCTTCTTGTCTTTCTCCTTTGACCTTCCTCTAATAGCAAGGGCCTCCTTCGCCATCTCAGAAGATTTCCTTCTCATCTCTTCTGATAACAAAGAAGCAACAACATCTTCCATCTTGAAACTGGATGTTGTATTGCCAATAGCCATCACAAGGTGATCCCATGAATCTGGCAAAGAACACAATATCAGCATACAGCGATCCTCTTCATCAATATTCACACCAACAAATGTTAACTATGCAATCAACATGTTGAATGCGTTCAAATGATCAGCTACAGAACCTCCTTCCTGCATTCTCAAAGTGTACAACTTCTTCCTCAGGAACAGTTTATTCACCAAAGACTTCCCCTAATAAATAGATGCCAATCTCTTCCACAAGGAAGATGCATTATTCTCTTCATGCACATTCAGAAGAACGGAGTTTGCCAAACAGAGCCTTATCAGCCCCTTAGACTTTCTATCTGCAAGGTCCCAATCTTCTTACTTCATACATGTAGGTTTAATTCCAGACACAGCAAGCCATAGATCATGATCAACCAATAGATCTTCCATCTTAAGTTTCCACAACTCAAAATTGTTGCCATTGAACTTCTCTATTTCAATCTTTCCTGACGTGCTTGCCATCTTAATCTGTAATTAGAAATTGACAAACTTCTACAAGACTCCCACTGAATGGAAATTGACACAAAACACCCAATGTACCCACAAAGATAACACAACTGGCCAGGCTCTTATACCACTTGTAAGGAAAGCTAGATACGGAAACAACTCTCCTAACATCAAAACCTCAGAGAAGAATGCAGAGATACCTTTAAATTTTACAATTACAGTCCAATTAAGATGCACATGAAAGAGATAACAGAAACAGAGTATTTGACACACACATATGAACACCAAATTTACGTGGGAAAACCCTTACAGGAGAAAAACCCACCACACCAAGAGAAGTCACTTTGTATTATAGTAATGGAGATTACATACAAATATCAAACTTATCTTTCTGATGTCATATTTCAGCAACTTTCACAATGATCAAACTTGTACAGGAACCTTCAATTTACAATCTTTACATAATAGAAATCACTTTGATTATACAACCACACAGAAATTTGTCGATCATTCGAATCATCTGACCAGACATCATCTACAATATCAGAGTAAAACCATGTCCCCCATGTCTGTCGGGCTTCCTCTCAGAACTGCCACAATGAACTGTCTTCCAACGGTTCCCATTTGGCTTCTCTGATTGGTCCATGAGACGCAACATAGGAAAGTCAAATGGTCAAAAGGCAATCAAGTTGTGTTGGCATATCGGTGAGACACTGACGATGTCTCCCTGATGCCAACACAGTTAGCATTCAATATCGCCAAGAGTCCTTACAATTGACAAGAGGTTATATCGAGTTCACTTGTTGCATCGACTTCAGTTTTCCTTTTGGCAAGACTATCACTCTTCGGTGAGACCACATATCGATATCCTAAGTCACACTAAAGAGTCATTTTGTCGATAAGACATACTGCTCTCGCCAGGACCTCACGCTGAGCCTTCAAGTTAATCTGAGTGCATCCACCAATCAGTGAGAGTCATCGCTTTCGCCAGGACTTCATACTGAGGTCCTAAGTCATACCGAAACATTAGCATTTCCATCAGCACCCATCTATCGCTAAGACATTCAACTATCGCTAAGAGGTTTCATCGAGATCTTTATGTTATATCAAGCACCGAACGGTCGGCAAGACTTCTTACTAAGGCTTCCACGTTACCCCAAGACCCCAAGTGTATACCATCAGTGAGACATATTATTGTTGCCAGGAGTTCTTAGCGAAGCCTCTGTGTTACACCGAAGGCTCCAAGTGTAACACCATCGGTAAGACTTCCGATATTCAATGTGACATCATATCGAAACAAGCCTTCCGGCGAGAGTTTCCTCGATGACTTCAAACTAAACGTTGTCGGCGAGACATCCATATTAGTAAGACTTCTTACCGAGCCACCATATGTTACTCCGACTACTCCATGTGAAACATCCTATCGGCGAGATAAAATATCTCGATAAGACTTCATACCGAGCCACCATAGGTTATCCTAACATGACTCCAATGTATAACCATTCAGCAAGACTTCTGCAAGGTCACAGCGACCTGTACAAAACATAAGGCTACAAATCTGCTCATTGGCCAAACATAGAATATGTCACACCGACTTGGCTCCAATAGAGGTTTCAGCCTGTGGCATTGAGATACATATTTCCAATAATAGACAATCTAGGCATTGGAGTATTTGTAATTCTTTGATACATTGGAGCCAAAAATTAGTCTAAAAAATTATTTTAGTTCCTTCAAGAATCATGCATCCTTATCTTAGTAGTCCAATCATTTATTGGAGACATTTTTTTCCTTGGGATTCGTATAGGGTTGAATCTAAAGCTTGTTGGTCTAAAACATTCCACTAAATTTGAATAGAAAAAAGTGGCACAAGTAGGTTGTGAACCTAAATGTCTTGGTGGAACCTCCTTTAATCATTAAAAATTGTTTATGCATGGATTTTACAATGTTCTCAAGATAGTTATATTTGACACTTTTTTCAACATAATGGATATTCCATACCATTCCAAGGAGGCTTGCACCCACTTCCAGATTGCTATCCAGACTGAGACAAAATGCTAGCATGGAAATAGTATCCTGAACCCATGGTCTAAAACATTCAAAATCATAAGGAGGCTTATGATTACCTTTCAATTTGTTTCTAACTTCTTTGTTATCCTAGACTTTTATATAGGAAATAATTTTTCTCCCTTTCATCCATTGCTTCATAATCACTAGCAAGCTTTTCTAGGTCAATGTGGACACTTCCAAATTCTTCGGTTATAAACCCCAACACTTTTCCAAATTCTTTTGCATTAATGGATAACATTTCTTCTTTGCTATCTACATTCACAATTACTCTTTTGCTATCATCATAATTGTGGGCACAAACCACGATAAATTTTGGGCTAGGGAAAACCTCATGTAACATCATGCACCCTAATCCAAGTTCCCATGGTGCACTAAAACTTGTAAGTTGTGTTTCCTTTGCAACCTTATTCTCACATGAAAATATAAGTTCTAAGGTAAACCTACCATAGATTTTAGGATCATAAATATCATGGTATTTATCAGTGAAACCTGAGGTTTTAAGCAATCCAGCATAATCTATTTTTCTATTCGATTTTGTTTTTCCTTTCCCAAAAACTGGTGTACTAGTGGTGGTAGAAATGTTTGTCTAGTGTGAAATCCCTCTTAATTCCTTAATTTTCCTCAAGTCTCTCAAGTTCTCAACCCTAAACCCAAAGTTTGACAAAATAAAAATTCAAAAAATGATGAAGTGTAGGAATTTTGTCTTTCACTTACCCAAATTTTGATTCTTGAAAAGATTAATACTGATAAGCATGGACTAGCTTTGTAAGTTTGTTGGAACCCAAAATTTCCCACTGCAATGAGCAATCTGAAATCTCCCTATGTGCTAACTCACTTAAAAATAAAATCACTTAGCAGTAATAAGTTCACTTTTTTTTTTTGAATATTAAAGTGAATGAAACTTCAATGTGTTGCCTCTAGACTACACAATTAGTACATTACATTTCTGTAATGACACTTAGAAATAAATTCTCAAACAAGTTCTCAACCATTGATCTTTGTAAATCTAACGGTTATAGGATGATTCTGAAGGTTTAAGTTCGCAAGCCTAGTGCTATGTGCATTTCATTCTGGAATGCAACTACATTCATCCATCAAATGTTCATCGAACGATTGACTAATTTATGATATAAATAAAACATGTGTTTTAAAGTTTTTTTAAACTTTAGTGGTGCTAGGATACACAATTCTAATGGAGTCATTGAGATGAGTCCACATGTCCATTTTGCGGTTCTGCAAGTCACATATAGATCTACTTGAAGCATCCTGCAGTCTCACGAAATCCCTTTAAAAGCAAGAACTTGATTGACATCAATGCCAAGGGGCCAATAACTTAACGTTGCAAAGGACTTAATAAAATGACTAATGATACCAAGAACCAGGGGAGAAATTCAATGAACAATTAGAAATCAATAACATTTTGGCAAACCCTAGCAAGAGTGACAGCTTTTAGTATTTTTTGTGTTTTTTGTCAATTTGAAGGAAACTTTTTTTTTTCATTTGTATTTCTTTATGTTTTAAATCTACATGCAAATATTTCATAAATAGATAATACTTAATCTCTTAAAGAAAAAAAATCTGATTTTTCTAAGTTTATTAAGTATTTCATTCCATTATTTTATTCCATTTACATTACTTGTATAATTACTTATATCATTTGAATAGACAATGAATACACAAAATAATTATTTATTGTAAATGATACCGAAGAAAAATACAGCCATTTATTTTATTACAACAGAATTACAATGTTACATTATTACATAGCTTTTTAAACATGTGTAGAGCATGCAAGCTCTTGTTTTGTATAATTGACACATGTCACTTTTGACTTTACATCAGACACTATAATTGATTACAAGTTGTTACTAGTGCCAATGGAAGAGCATTTCTTATACCATATTCTCAAACCACGAGGCTTGTCGACCATGGTTTTGATCTTGGGATCTTGGATATGCTTCTACATTTATAATATGCTCAATCTAATACACCATAACAACCCAAAATGACACAATTGATTCCAAGCTGGTAGTGGTGGCTATGGGATCCAGACCATATTACCAAACAAATAAATTTGAGAATCCATAGGGCTTGCCTACCATGCTAGGGAAATGGGAGTTGTGAAGATAGAAAATATACCTATCATGTTTATCAACCAGAGTTGTGCAGAAGATAAGGGGTAGTAAATTTGCTACCACCATCTTTATGCAACTTCCATGCATTGGGATAGCCCAGCATGACTCTGAAAGTCCACAGTTCCTCTTTGAGGACCTCTGTCAAAATGGAGTATGAGAAGTCATCGGCTTTGAATGTAAACAAGATTAAAATACTTATGTGGGCATACTCTTTGTGAAAGCACTTGTCTCCATCAAAGCTCCTCATCTTAGTTCAAAACTTGTCTGAGAAGTCAGGTGAACCAAATCAACTTCTTTCCAATTCCACCCATTTTGAACTTGAAGGAAATTGGTATTTTACTATGTAACTACATAACTAGAAGTAGGAGAATTTAGAGTATCTCTAATAATACCACATCATCTTCTTCCTTATTAACCTTGAAAAATGAAAACCCTTATGAGAATTTAGAACATTGCACTCAATAGTAAAGCCTTTAGCCTTCTACGAATGATTTTAGTTGTGCTCACTATCCCCATTTATGGGCCACTAACTTGATCATTATTTATTTGTGAGTTGTGTGAGCTATAATCATGAAAACCAAGTAACCAACTTAATCATGTAACTTAAGTCTTACATTTACAATGTTTATTTTGATTTACGTCTAGTTACATGCACATTGTACCTCAAGCTAATAAGTTGTCAAAATTGCCACTCAAATGATATGAAATCATTACAAATCTTATTTCAATTGATCATTGGATTAATAACATCATCATTTAAAGTACGTCGTGCAGTTTTCAATATCAAGTTATCTAATCACTCGCTTCGGATGTACATATGGCATTAATTTGCGGTACCGCAGCCACACTTTCTTCAAAGAAAGACAATCTGGTGGATATGTGGAAATCGATAAAAAGAAAGCACATGTGATGTGCCATACTTTTTTTCATTTTTAAGTATCAAGTTATCAAATCAAACATTTCATTCACTTCAGATTAGAAGAGGAACTTACTTTTAAATCTTTTAAAGATTTCCCAAGTACATATGGCATTAATCTGCAGTACCACAACCACATTTTCTTGAATGAAAGACTATCTAGTGGATGTGTGGAAATCAATAAAATAGATTGAGAATTAAATGGCAAGTAGAGTACTTTGAAGCATTGAAAAGAGGGAATTAAATGACTTGTAGCTTAATCATTATCACTGTCCATTAATAAGTCACAATAAATTTCAATCACTTATGATCATAACTATATGTTGATAATTACTATTAGTCTTAAAAGCCACATTTTTATATCGAACAAAGCAAAAATGATTTACAAGAATGGAGCCACGAAAAGTATTTTAATTTAAGTAGCTGAAGAATGAAGTACATAGCCAACTTAGCCAAAAAGCCACTAATCGTGACAAAAAAATCAGTCATAAAATACATATTACAAGATTTGTACAATAAAATATAGACACAATTCATTACTAAATTTTTTTGTAATAATAGTAGAGACCCTCAACTAGGTGTTTGAATAGAAGGTGAATCAAATTTAACAAAGTAACAGCAAAGAAGAAAAGGGAATCACCCAGATCCTTCATTCAAAACTCCAGACTCTGTACAATGATTCATTTTTCATATCGCACACCAAACCACATCTCATATTAACCAGGGAAAGAGCTTGCATTGTAAAAGCATGCAATTCCACCTTGCAGAAGATTCCACCAATAGGTGCTAACCCACTTTCAAAATTTTAATGCTCCAGTGTCAACTCCAATGAAGAAATAGAGTAAATGAAATGTTGCAAATAATGTATTGTCAACGTCTTCACCAAATATTTATCAAGAAAAATGTTCATTCAATTGGACAAGAAATTCGAAGCTACCTCTAAAAATAGAGCATAGGGGTTGTTTTGAAGCCATTCCCTACCCACAATTATTCTTATAGCATCCTCAACCTACACAAAAGGAATTGTAAAAACCATACCCAACTTTCATCTATCGTATGCATCATTGCTTCTTTTCTCCCAAAAACATTTGGGTAGTGTGACACACCATGAAGACTCCATATCACAGTTAAATTGAGAATAGAGAAGAAAGAAAGCAAAGCCAAATATATTATAAATGATATGAAGAACATCAAGTTGGTGAAGTATATATAGAACGAAGACATCAAATACTCAGCACTTAAACATTTAATTCGCCACTTGATGTGACAATATCATTTCAAAAAAATTGAGTCATGACTTTAAGTGATTTAGTAAATAATAAAACGTCAACTATTGATATTTTAAAATCTAACGGTTCTAGATCATTCTGTAGATTTGAATTCACAAGTCCGGTGCTTAAAACATTTGCTTCCGGAATGCAACTACAATCATCCATCAAACATTCATCGAACGGTTATATCGCAGTAAACTTAGGAGATATTAAAGTCTTTGATACTCCAAGAAACCAGTAATTGACTAGGTCGAGGGGCCAATCACCACGATAACTCCAAAGGATTAAGTCATAACTTAAGCGACCTTCAATTATCGGTAGCCAGTCGACAATAAAATATTATTTTGGGTGTCATGACTTTAAACTTGATTTAATAAGTAATAAAAGCTCAACCATTGATATTTGGAAATCTAACGGTTCTAGTGTTATTCTGGAGATTTGAAATCGCAAGTCTAGTTCTTCAGGCATTTGCTTCTAGAATGCAACTATAATCATCCATCAAAAATTCATCGCGCAGTCGTCAATTATATTAATTTGCGTTGACATCTAGCTTCAGACATAGCACTTCACTTAATAACACATAATAAATATGTTGACACTTGTCCCCATTCTAAACACTTTATGAAAGAATTTAGATGTGTGGAAAATTTGTCTCGGAATAGAACAATATATAGAATTTGATAATTTTGCCACCCACGCCATGATTTTTTATTGGCATGCCAATTTATTTTGCCAATTAATTTTTTTTATTGGTTTGAAATTATGTTTAATTCACCAATGATTTTTTTTATTGGTTTGAAATTATGAATAATTTGCCAATGATTTTTTTATTGGTTTGAAATAGGTTTAATTCACCAATGAAAATATTTTTTTTGGTTTGAAAACATGTTTTAATCGCCAACAAAAAAAAATAAAATTAAAATAGGTTTAATTCGCCAATAGAAATATTTAATTGGTTTGAAAAAAAGTTTAATTCACCAATGGAAATATTTTATTGGTTTGAAAGTAGGTTTTAATCGTCAATGAAAATACTTTATTGGTTTTAAAAAAATTACAATTCACTAGTATTTTCCACAAACTTCTATCGATTACAAAAGATTCACCAATTGATATTATTATTTTTCCTCGAAAAAGGAAAAAAATTGTCAATTAAATTAATATTTTTTTCAAGAAGTATACAAGATTTGCCAGGATTTTACACCTTCACCGAGGGGGCAGGGAAGGGGGGTGGCGTTCTTAAAGTTATCCTTGGTGTTCAAATGTAGGATCATCCTATGGAACAAGGGAAATTTTGCATCAACCAAAATAGTTTTAATTTTTTTGTTTGTAGGTTTTCATTAGTAGTCAATTGTTAAAGAAGCCACCACATTTACTGTAGTTTATATCTTGGGTTCAGAGTTTTGAATAGAGTTTATATTTTCTATTGATATTATGTTGTTTGGGTATCTAGCCACATGGTTGGATAATCCTTCATTGGATCCTTTGCCCATGACATCACATGTTTTTACAGCGTTTTCATACTTCGGGCTATATTATTTAATTATAACACATTGCTATGACCTATTGATACATCTTTTGAGCTCATTTTGGAATTCATCATGCATTCCCCACTCCCATCATATTGGAGGTACCATTGTCATATATTACTTATTAAAGCATCCTTATTTCAATCCCAAATGGTTATATCACACGTTTTTGAGTTCTCTATTTATCCTACAATTGACATATCATACTTTTAGAGTCTTTTATTAAACTTGCCCTATCATGTCATACTTTTAGAGCATTACCATATCATTTGTACTTCTCTAGACATACCTTTAGCATTGATCTATTGGTTATATCACGCATTTTTTAGTTCTCTATTTATCCTATCTTCCCTCTTTATACTTGTGCCTCATAGGCATGTCTTTTGGATCTTTATACCTTTTCCATGGCTATATCTTACACTCGGGACTTCTCCCATTGATCTAGTTTTTCACCATTACTATAATTTATCACCGTTGATCCAATTTATCACTATTGATATGGTTTATCACCTTTCTACCCACACAAAAAAAATTGGTCACTGAGAACATCACCATTATCTTTCTCATGCTAGGGGCAACCTATATTCCTTAATGATAGGTTTAATTTACCATTTTAACCACAAGATTTTTTGGCCATTATCTTTCTCATGCTAGGGGTGAACCTATCTTCCCTAATCATAGGTTCAATCTAATCTAGCTTGTCATTTACCCCAAGATAGACTCATGGTTTCAAGGACATCCTTACACAGTGCAATTTAATCCCACCAAAAAATACCAAGAAATTACCAAACACATGGTTGTGTAATTTGATATCATATGATAGTATTTAAAGATATTTATTGCATTTATTTTTATTATTTCTCATCTCTCAATCAAATAGTCATTCATCAATAATAAGAAATTGTTCTCTATCTTTGAAAGAGAGATCAATAGCCACACATGTTGATTTAATGCCTAAAAAGAATTTATATCTTTTAGCTTACTGTGATCATATATTCACACAAAAATGATTGATCCAGATAAATGATCATAAATTATCAGCCATCCTTTACCCCATTTTTAATGCTACTAATCACCATAGCTAATTGAAGGATGAGTTCAAAGCAGTGCTAATCAAGTGAATACGAGAGCACAAGTTTGTCTAAATACCAAGAAGAGTTCAGGACAAGAGCCCTAGTTCACACTCACAATTCTGTACAGATCTATGAATTTATCCTCTACTAAAACAGAGTGGTAACAAAATTAAAGACAACTATGCGGTGGTAATGGGGCAATCTGCATACGACAGTAAATTTAACTGCACAATCACAGACAGAAAAATATAAAGAAATTAACGAAAATTTAGAACTTTTCAACTCTGACCAGTGGGGCCTAAGGTATCATCTGCCTCAATTTCCAGGAGTTAGCGTGCCGGCGAAGCTCAGCCCACTTGCAATAAATATATCCCACTAAAAGATGATGATGGAGAAGAAAATTCAAACCAATTAGAGAAAGGCAAAATTGAGAGAATTCCCCAAAAAATCGTGAATTTTTCCCAGCTTTTGAATATGGCGTTCTTGAAATTTTCCTTGCTTGAAGACAGCTCATTATTCCCCCAAAATCGCTGTGCGATAATGGTCTAAATTCTTAATATCCATTATTTTACTACACTGGAAAAGGGGGGAAAAGCAGAGCGTCTGCACTGAAGCGAATAATGGAATTAAACTGGCTGGTTAAAGAATCATTCAACACAACGAGCTTCTGCCACTAAGATTTCTCCAAATCTAGAGCGAATTAGGGCAATAAAGTGGCTGGTTAGAGAATTATTCAACACAGTGCGCTTCTGCCACTAAAGATTTTTCCAAATCTAGAGCAAATAATGGCAATAAAGTGGCCGATTAGAAAATTATTAGAGAATTCTTCAAGCCATTAAAGATTTATGGAAGAGCGAATTAGGGCAATAAAGGGGCTGGTTAAGGAATTATTCAACACAATAAGCTTCTGCCATTAAAGATTTATCCAAATCTAGAGCGAATAATGGCAATAAAATTGATAATTAGAGAATTATTCAACACAGTGAGCTTCTGGCATTAAAGATTCCTACAAATCTAAAGTTGATATTAAACAAAACAGCATTGAATCATTCCAGCGCATATTTAGTAAAATAAACCTACAATATCAATTAAAAAGTGAAGTACATTCCTAAATATTTGTCCGTAGTCTTTGGCCTAGCCCTAGAAAAGGAAAAACAAAGGAAGACTTGAAGAATCCGCCATTGCCGAGTAAATTTCAAAGAAGAAAATGCAAATAAAATGTGTCCTAATTCTGTCTATGATCGTGCACCTGAATTTCTTAAAACAAAATGCACGTTCGCTACTGCCGTCTGATAACACATCCAGCTAAGCGCCGTCTCTTGAAATACTTTTTATTTGATAACAATGGCTAAAATAGACCGGTCGCAGAACACCCTGTAATTTGTCTAGAATCACAGCAGATGCAGAAATAGGAAATTGTAGATTCTTTTTCATTTAATATTGCATTAAACTCATGATGAATTGAATTGGTAAACACAATATTTGTGTTGTTTATCGATGCTGCTCTGGTCTGGTTTGTGCAAACTTCTGGTTCTTTTTTAAGCTTAGATTTAATCAAATATCTGGTGAAACTCATGAAGCAAAGTTCTAATGGGAAGTCCTAACATGCATTATTATAATCTTCATCTATATGAGTTGTCTTTCATTCATGTGAGTTAATATATCTAAATTTTGTTTGTTGTTTTTTTGTTTATAGGTATATAGATTGTATTTGTAAATAATGTAAAATTTACAATTTTATTGTTTATTATATAGGGTGTATCTCATCATAATAGTCTTTGAGTCAAGCACTCTTGTTAGCCTCATGGCATCGAGTTCACTAGAGTTGGTAATCACACTAAGACTTTTTTTTTAAAAATTGTTTAATAGCCTTTAATTGTTCACATGCTTCTCAACCAATCCATGTCTATTGGTTTATGACACTCTCCAAATATTTTCTCATCGAATCTAAAACTTTAAAATCTTAGCACAAGCTTTGCTTAAAGTGTCCATCTAAGTAAAGCTTACATGTCCAAATTCCTCTATGAGATTTCTAGGAATATATTATATGACCATTAGACAATTTTATTTATCGCCAACCTAAAAGTTATTTTCAACCTAATCCCATAGGTGGGTTTGTGTCAAGAGGTGGACCTCACCTTAGACCTTAAAAGGTTCCTTGAGATTCAAGAAAGTGTTTTTCATTTTACACATAAGGTTACATACATAAATATTTTGAGCACTTGTTTCAATTGTTAGTCCTCTAACAATAAGATCATGGATTGTCTACTCATGCATCATATGGCTCCCAAGTCCATTGAGAGACCAACTCCACTAGCTAAAGAGGTAGGTTAGAGCATTATGGGGCAAAACCCTATCGCCTCCAAACTAGTTAAATGAGTGAACCATCCCTTGTGTTTAAAATATAACTCTATGTGTGAAAGAGTGACTCAATTATTCTCACCAAGGGTTCAAGCCCAAGCCAATCTTCTTAAATAGTCTAGGCTCTACTTGTCATCCTTCTATTGGGACATTTGCCATGAGTATTTAATTCTCTAAGAATTCTTGAATATCATCATTCAATGATGACTACTCACTAAGGGGAGATTACAATGGCAAACGTCACTTTGTCTCATTGATATATTTTTCCAAACCAATGCCTACTATTAGATGTTATGTTTATTGTGTTAATAAATAGATACAACTAGCCAAATCTATCTATGGAGGATCTTTCATTATAAACATCATTTCACGAAGTTTGTGTAGATTTTTAAAAGATTCTCACAAGTCTTGGTTCATTCTACTTTCTAGCTTGGGTCATTTGATTTTATTTCCTTATAGGAAGTTAAATTCACCAACCTTTTGCTAAAAATAGCTCTAAAAATAATTTTCTCTCTTACCAATCAATTAGCCACCTTGTATGCGGTTGGTCATGTTGGCATTTGGTTGGTGATGTTGGCACATGTATATTGATTATGTTGCATTCAATTCCTTCCATCACTTCCTCTAGAGAAGAACCCAAAGATTGTGTGATAAACCACCTCAAAATTATATAAATTTAAAACAAATATTTTACTATTTAAGAAATAAATTTAAAGGTTTCCATAAAGACTTAGTTTCTATATTAAATTGAAACATAAAATTTCATAAATTCATGAAAGAGTTTAAAGGCATTAATCAACTTCAACTAATTTCACTATATACCATTATACATGTCACAATAATACAATTATACTCAACTCAAAATAAAAATTATAAATTCAATTAAGAACTATAGTCCTAGCAATCTAAAAATGTATATTAATTTCATAAAAGTGTACTCTCTTCATTACACAAAAATGTTTTATGGTCAAGTCATCTCATATGAGTACAAGCAATATGGTTGTCAAGTTGTATGGAGTGAGAGAATTATCTTTAGTTTTTACCTCCAACCATAAACTAGACAATCCTCTACTCAACTTCCTACTAGAAGTGGTCTAACCCTTTAATGAGGGTGGCATATAATTACATTTATAGTGAAACCACATCCAAGAACCAAGTGTATAGATCTACAATAATTGTTACATGTAGTTATTCATTTAGACCCTACATACCCTCTAGTTATTGATGACTTTTGACTAACATGAAATCCTAAAAGTAATATGAACTAACAATGCATATGTTCATAGTATCACTTTGGCTATAGCTTTAAGCTATAAGTCACATTTAAATGTGGATTATCTACTCACAACACTATTATCTTTTTCTTGACTCATCCAAAATGACCATAAAAAAGGAGCATAGTTCGCATATACCAACATACTAGTTTTATATTTTAACAAATTAACTACCATAATAACATTGTCTATCTGCAATGCTAAAAAAATGGTTAGTTATAATAACATTATTTTTCATTTATGAATCAATTCAAATATCCACATATACATGATATCTATTTTTTTCTACATTTATATTTTTTTATTTGAAAGAAAATAACAACTAATGCAAAAATAAATACTATGCATCTATGTGCATTCATTTATTTATATCATTAAGATTATGTCCACATATTATGATAATGATATGCTATGCATACAATTAAAAATTGCATGTTTTAAACTATATATAGTTTCATATACTTTTATATACATATTTATGTAGGTCAAAATGGAAATTAGGAGTGTATATCTTGTATAAAATATATTCACATAGCGCATAAAATTGATTATCAAATGCTTCAAAATGTGTATTCCTAATGTATGCATGTAAGTGCATAATCTATTTTCCATAATGCCTCAAAATAATATAAGTATAAACTTATTATCATATCTTAGAGATGTAGCCTTAATGCCTGCATGTAGTGCATATCTATTAAAAAAAAATCACAAATATATAATTCCAAAATGTATCACAAAATATCATACTATTGTACCATCTATGCCAAATGTTGCATTCATTTTAAAATCATAAATAAAATGATAACATCATATTATTTAGATAAGTAAATGCACTAAATTATACACATCTAGCCCATCTCCATATGAGGTTGATAGAGTAATTTTTTTCCCCAAAATTAGTCAATTTTAGATTTTTTAAAAGTAAACAATAAAGTCCACACCCAACTTCTCATATCAAGTAAATTATATATATATATAAATTTAGATAAATAATTTTCCCACAAACATATATATGTATGGACTTAAATGAAGGCTTAAAGAATTCCTATTTCATAGCAATGTTGTAAACATTCAAATGGAAATTATTTTCACAAATATCCTTATTCACCAAAAAAAAAAAAAAAAGGTAAATAGATCTAGATGGTTAAAATCAAAATGTACAAGTAATATTAGGTATTTATGGTATTTTTTATGTCTTGATAGAGTACTTATAGCCATGTAAAATACAATTCCAAAAGAAGATGTAAATCTTTGATTTTTGCTTTTAGAAAAGATATTGATTAAATAGGAAATGAAGGGAAAATAAGTTATGGTTTTTTTCAAAGTATTTCTAGACTTCCACACATCTCCATGCCTACTTATAACATCAATCAACAAAGGAAAAGAAAATACATGCAAAAACCCATGTTAAACTTACCACACCTAATTGTAACTATGAATGTTAAAATTTCTCGAGCTCCCTACTAGTGGTTTGTCTTTTTGCTAAGTACCGGCCTGCGCCTCATCTTTTTAAACTTCATCTACTACTACCACGTGTCCACCAAGCACTCGCCACAGGGAAGCCTTCCTTCACTCTCCTACCGGCTTCTGCCATGCTTCCACATGTTGTGACCATGGGAACTTAAGGGTTGCTTCCCTTCACTTTTCAATTGGGCCCCATCCACATGCCACGTAGCTTTCATCCACATACACTTTTGGTGGACCCCACAGTCAGTGCCAATAGTAAAGAACGCCTCCACGTTTCTTCACTACGTAGTATTTCAATGCAAGGAGGAGGAATCAATGAGTGGGCCCCAACCTGCTGCCACGTGTATCTTTGGCAGGGACTTCATCGAAGGGAAGGCAAGAGCGAACTGCATTCCCCACCAAGTTGTAGTGTGTCTTAATTGACTGCAGGATTGAATGACACATGTTTGCGAAGGAGATTGTTGGGACCACTACCATCATTCAGGGGGATACATCTGTTCGAGAAGCAACTACGTTCCATGACCCAAATCTTTTATGTTGCAACATCCAAAGGAAATCATTGTTGCAAGCATCATTGCTTGCGATACGGGATCTTTTTTGTTACTGGCCTGCCAGGCAGTGGGATTTTTATCTATATATACTACTTCTTTCTTCTGAAAATGAATTTGGAAGATACAAAAAAATTAGAAAAAAGACACTAGGCCTTTTGTATTGCTTTTAGATTATTGTATAAGACTCTCAAACTGTGCCATTGTTTGGCCTCTTTGTTTTCTTAATCTATTTGATAAAACATTATACTGTGTCATTGTTATCCTGAATTGTTTATTTGCAAAACTTCTATAATTCTAAATACAAGTTTGTTGGTTAGACCATGTCTTTGACTCTTATTTTCAGTAAATGAATATGGAAATAATTTTATGTCCTTGAATGAATTTTTTAGGTTTTCATCTTTGATTTCTATTATTTTGGAACATAGCAAATTGTTGATTAGGCCCTTAAATCAAATCCCAAAAGATAGATTTATCATGCCTATATCTATTCCTTGGCGCATCACCTCAATTAGATCTTTATTTTTTATATTTGTTTCCTTTTCCCATTCCAAAACCCCAATTACAAAAGAAGTCGACTTCTTTAAAACCCAAAGGTCACTCAATTTAGCGCAATCAGTCCCCCCATCAACTGAGTTTCCCATAAAGGTTGTTGCCTTGACAATTTTTGGCATCAACAGTTTCTTTTTTCTAGCACGCCCGATGGGACTACTTAAATGAATCTAAATCTAAAGAGGGTGTATAATCCATTGGCCTGTTACTAGATCTCAAACAACGAATAAACTCGATTTGTTAGTGTCGCCACTAGGAACAGTACAAGCCACGACCCAAATAGTGAATGTTTCACTTCCTCAGCCCCTTCCACTAGCCATGTTGCTAGCCACTAATAGAAATTATGTGGCATGGGATGCCAAAAGTCCTCTTGTAGCACTAGTAGCACCCATCATTTGGGCCTCTATCCTGATTTTTTCTTTAAAATTTATACCTAAATTTACTGAAGATGGCTCAAGAACACCATTTGAATATCTACAAGATGTGGCGAATGTGTGTCTGGTACATGGAGTTACAAACCAAAATATAGCACTAAGGTTGCTTGCAGCCTCTTTCAGGGGTAAAGCACCGGATTGGTACCGCACACTGCAAGCTAATACCATCGCTACTTGGGATCAACTCAGAGACCTGTTGATGGTGTTTTCTGCACAGCAACAACACAGACAAGACACAATATCCTATCTCTCTTGAAAGGTAAATCTCTATTAACAAGCCTCAAGAGATAACCCCAAGGTCTCTAATGTCAGGTCTTGACAATGCATAAACAACTCAATGATAAAATGTGAAAATGCTAGTAATCACAATGGGACCTTACTACAAGCAAACTACTGAATCGAAATTTATCAAATTTAACAATATATTGATACTTCAATCCTAAATTTAACCCAATAATCAAAGAAATAGAAAAGATAAGGGTTTCAAAGAGATTTCTAAATCTAATACTACTCCTAAGATCAACAATGAAAGTAACCAACACTCGAAATGGACCAATCCCTCAAAACTGATCTCTACTCGACCCAGATAAATCTGCAATCTCACATAAAACAATGCAATCTTCTGAGGTGTTAAGATTTTCAAATCATGAGAATTCATTCAACAACCCTATCATAGTTGAAATGAACAAATCCTCACAATCAAACTTAAGCACACAAAATATGAAGTCCAGGCTAACTTTGCAAAGCAACTAACAATCATTTGGTTGCAAAAAGTATGGACTGAAGGATTGCTACAAAATTCAAGTATTGAATCACAAGCATTATCGAATCAAATCTAACCTAAATATTAACCTTCTCCAAGCAATTTTAAAGATTGAATAACAAGAACCATGCAAGACAAGAGAAAACAAGTATGGCACCAAATCACAATGTCATTTCTTGTATTCAAATTATCCATTGTAGCAACAATTCCAGTTTTCAGTTACAACATTTGCTTGAGAATACCTACTTGCTAACTTTCTACTAACTACTTCGCTCTATATTAATCTCTATATTTTGGTTACAAATTCTAACCTTCTAACTATCTAACCTTTTACAAATGAGGCGACATGCCCAATATATAGAATTCCCAGAAACTCGTCGACCAGGAAAGGGTTTCGCAGCAATAACTTGGCACAACCACCTGGCCAAGAGAGTCTTTGAAATGGGTTAGATAAGCAATAAATGCATGTTCCATCAAAGTCAGATTGGGATCCGCAATGCAGCTCGGACGATGCACGGGAAGATAATAGGGAAGCACAAATCACACTGCAGCCCATCATTAGCTCTCTTCCCTATTATCTTTACTCTAATCTGACTCTTCATGTAGCTTCAAGAATGCCCCATCTAAGTTGGCCATAGGTGGTACTAGCAGAACCCTAAGTCGCCTCTCAATGGATGCAATCTCTTCCCTTGACTGTTTGACCGACTTATCCCAATCCATCCTATATGTTAGGTATTTGTCAATAACTACAAGGTAGGTGGCGGAATCATCCAACTAGTGCTCAGACACAGAATCATCATTACTTGGTGCATAAACATCATGCCACCATTTCCTCAATTGTTCCAGGCTCAAGTACTTGGGCGCAATCTTCCTTCTTCCTATCATAATTTCAAAGAAAGCGATGCAGCCATTATAGACACCATTGAGGGTATCGTCGATCTGCCTCCTCTGTTTGTGAATCTTTTTCAACGCCTTCTACCTAATTTTCAATGCTTCAAACCACTCCCATGGCTTGGCAACTCTAGAAGAAGGAAGGATTCCGTCAGTCACCAACCTGTCCTGGGTGTACTCCATAATAGTTCTAGTTTTCTACAGAAGAAGATCTGTATCCTCTTTATCTTGTGCTAACACCTGTTTCAACCATACAGTCGCCATGATAGCATCCTTCCCAGTTGATAAAATCTCCTTAATAGCTTCATCACCCTTTTCTTGCACCCCTTTCAACCAATTCATAGTGGCAAGGGTGGAAGCTTTCATCTTTTCTAGCTCAGTTATGGTCTCCTGAGGTAGAGGATTTGTAGCAGAGGAAGAAGGATTAATGGACTGCAGGGGCTTCGTTAATTCCTCCAAGAATTTCCTAAGATTTTCATTTTCTTTCTTCAGCTCCTGCTTGATCTTCATTTCCTCCCTCAATCTACTCACAATAACTATACTAGAACCCTCGTAATCTTCAATGTCCTGCTCGACTGATGTAGGTCCTAGATTGAAAGTTTGAATATTGTAGTCCTTTCCAACAACATCATCCTTGTTTTTATCTGGAGCAGGGGTGGCAATATGAACAACCCAATCATGAGCTTCACCTCTCTCAATCCATGAGATCACCCTAGCCTTCTTCTTACCTTTATCTTTTCCAATTTTGGCTAGTAGTGCATCCTAATTCGGTGGACTATCCTCCACAACCACCTGCTTTCTCTTTATCTCCTTGTCTAGCCAATCAGGGACAGTGGACTCCAATTGCACTCTGCTCTGCCCCATTTCCTCTTAT
This sequence comes from Sequoia sempervirens, assembly GCA_007258455.2. Lineage (NCBI taxonomy): Eukaryota > Viridiplantae > Streptophyta > Pinopsida > Cupressales > Cupressaceae > Sequoia > Sequoia sempervirens. Next base: position 645,203,772 of record VDFB02000003.1, read on the forward strand.
TGATCTCCTACTATTTCCTCATTCAAATTATGTTCATCAGGAGTCTCATCTATCTTACTTTCTTCCTCTTCAACATGTTCCTCCTCTTGTTCAAGTGATGGATCTTTCACTGCCTCTAACTCCCTTGGAGGAGATTCAACTAATTTAGTTCTAACAGGAGAGTCTGCATGTGCAACCATAGGGGACTACATCATCTTTTAAATTTTTGCCTCTGCACTGTGGAGATCACCCCCATGGAATTCCTCACTATCAGTATTTGGATGATCATCAACATCCTCTAACTCACTCAGTTTTCCTTGAGCTTCGTGAACGGGAGGCACATCATCATGCTACTCCCTATGAGAAACCACCAGAGGTAGGTCAGTCCTAGACACATTGTCCCTGGGAGAAGGAGTCCTAGACTTCCTTTGATACACTTTGGCCTTCTCTCTTGAGCTTTCAACATTTATCACTGGTGGGGCAACTTCTTCCTCCCCAGTCTTGGAGCTAGCCTTCTCTGACAATTTTATAATTCTTCTTCTTTTGGGCACAGGATCTCTAGCCTCAGGATTTTGTTTTTCAATCTCTTTCTACTCAGACTTCTTAGTCCTTGTCCTCTTCTTAGCCTTTGGCTTCCTCTATTTTTTTGTTTCCTGGACCTCTATTTCTTGTACACCTTTAATTTAATTTTGACAAGAGAGTCCAATTTACCTTTATCTTTAGGATCCTGCTGCCATGTGGACTCCTCAGAGGTGGAATGGGAATCTAAGTCTCCCATCAGGTTGTATGTGCATTTTACTCCCTTGTTTTCCAACTCCCATACCGTGTGCTTGAGCCATATCTTGGTAACCTTGATAACTGGATCCATCAATTGTTTCAATTTTGTTTTCTCCTCCTCTAACCAGTCTATATCACCAATCGGTCTATCTTTTACTGCTTCATAGGCATGGTCCTAAATTAAGTTCCCATCATCCTCCAATTGATTAGGCACTACCCTTATGCTATACAATCAGACTGCATCCACTGGAAGCTGATAGAACTTCTTCCTAACCTCATATTGATCACCACAATTGGCCCAGTAGTCCTCTAAATTAACCTTATGGTTGTACTCTCTACTGGCCTTCTTTTGGGCCTCACCTATGATATCAGACCTGGACCTCTTGGAATGGAAGGACAAACCAAGAGTACTCATTTCTTCCTCTGAAGCTTGGGCAGAGATAATGGAAGGGCATGCTTCTCCAGTGCCAATCCTTAGGGGAAATCCCCACCAAATCCTGTCTTGTGTTTGTCCTTCTTGACAATGGCATCAAAATCACAAATCTGTCTAGTTACTTCCAGCAATATGATGTGGTCAGTGGGATACCTTGGAAGTCTGTATGGGGCCCTTTGGAAGCCATCAATCTGAATGTAGGAGAAGGTTGGGAATTGAATAAACCAAGCTCCATAGTTCCTAATAAGTTCTTTAGTCTAGTTTGAAATCCTGACATGCTCTGCTTCCTGAAGCATTCTGGTGATATGCATGGTAAATGCATCATTTTCCCTCCTATAGTCTGAGCTTCCTAAATAAAATTGAGGGAAAACTTCATAAATAATATCCTGTCCAAAAATTCCCTTTGTATCTAATCCTTTGTAGGGATGGAATCTAGCAAGTGCATAGACCAAATATGAGGTCATTGTGAAAGTCTTTGTCTGCAACACATTGGACAACTCCTTGTGAATTACTTGGCTAATGACCCCTGCCCAATGGTAGTCAATTTTCTCTTGTTCCATCCTTACAATCACATGGCACATCCAATTCTCAAATGTACCAGCACTCCTCAATCCAACCACCCTGCTAAGAAACATGATGGCATCATAGTATTCCTTCTTGAACTTTGCTCTGAACAGTTGCTTAGGCAACTTGGAATAGTGTGACTTGGGCTTCTCTAGCCAGGAATTGATAAGTTGTTGTGACTTCACGGTCTGTTCATCATAGAATTCTTGAGCTACTTCAATGGTCAATCATACCACATGAGATATGTCTGGCATGTCAAAGGTTTGAGCGATAGAGATAGGGTTAAGATTTGCTATAACTCTCCCTTGTGGACCAATTATCCTCTGTGTGTCCTGATCATAGTGCCTAGCGCACTCAAGAACCAACTCATAGCATTGCACTGTTGAAGGGAAATTGGCCACATGGGCCAAACCTGACTCTTTCATTCTCCTGGCCACCAAAGGAAGATCTTCAACTACCATCCTTTCTTTAAACTCTTCATAGTCCAAGAGGCCAACATTTGTATCAGTGACTTCTGACCAGACAGAAGTGATCTTACTCTTAGGGACCTTGCTCTTAATGTCCAGCTTGATCCTCTCTGCATCATACAATGAGGAACTAGCTGCCGCCTTGCTTGATTCAGCCTGTATTCAACATGAAAACATAATAAAAACCACAGGAAAGCAAGGTTAATCCATCAAAACACCATTAGAATGCATCTCATATAGTCAAGGTGTTATTAAATCTCGTATGAAACGATCACAAGAATTTTAGGTTTCAAGACCATCTGCGGAATTTGAGCCAGAAAGGAATTTTAGGAAATTCCAGATCGATTAGATTCCAATAGAATAACTAGGAAACACCTACTTAACCATTAAATCTGATCATAATCAATCAACAAATCACATGGGAGATCCAAAGATGTCATGAAATAATCATTAAGTGTCCCATAAACCATAAATGAATCCAATTATCTCATGTTCCTTTACATTTCAGCAAATTTCGGGGAAAACCATGAGGGACAGATTTCTATAAAGAACAATCCAAAGAGGATTTTCGGGAAATCTGGGAGACAGCGGATTTCAAAGAAATTTGGACCTGACGGACATCCGCGGTTAGGGAAAATTTTTGGACCAATGGAGATTCCAGAGCGAAGGCTTTGGCAAGAGTCTATTGTTTTGCCGAGAAGTCTTGGAGACTTCCGGGAGTCATGCCAAAGGATGTCATCAGAATAGGTTTCGCCAAGACTATGTGGTTTCGGTGTAATGTCTCAGCGAAAAGGGACATAGAAAACATATCGGTATAAGCCAAGGGTGGTCGGGGTAAGGTAATAGCGAATTCATCTTGTCTCACAGACCACCAGAGTTTAAACAATCACTTCGGCCAGACTCAAGTTTTTTGAAATGAGGTCCCAGCGAAGCTGCAGTGTCTTGTCGACTAGCGATGTAACAGACATCTTGATGTGACCAATGGGGAGTCAGGGTAAGGTCTTGGAAAATGTTCTTGGTCTCACCGACCAGCGATAGAACACAAGAGACCTTTGATGTGAGAAATTGAACTGTCACAGTGAATGAAAATGAACCTAAGAGGGCCTTCAGTATAACGTCTTGAGTTCGACCAAAGGTCCCAGCGAATTCGTAAGGTGTCGCCGACATAGAATCCCATCGGTATAATGTCTTGCCGACAACATGAGGTATCCCTGAAAAGATCTAGGCTCGATGAGAGAGGAAGGGGTCACCGTGAATTCCTGGAAAATGTTAGGAGTCTCGCCAAAAGCGAGGGTCTCAGCAAGAGTTGAATATGTTCAATGAAAGGTCCCACTGAAAGGGGAAGGTCTTAGTGACAGAATAGAAAATCGGCAAAACAAAAGGAGCCCGCTATGAGCTCTTGGTGACAAGGGTTTGTCTTGCCGACAGAAATGCTTTCGGCATGAGAATCACAGTGTCCTAGTGATCAAATACAAACCCACAAAGGGCTTCGGCGAGACACAAGATGACCGATGCGACATCTCACCAACTTTGAAGGGTCATAGCGACTGAAAAGAATAGAGCTCAATGAAAGAAAAAGTGCTTGGTGGGAGGTCTCACCGAAGGATGGATGTCTTGGCGAAGCAAATGAATATCGGTAAAACTACCAGATCCCGCTATGACCTCCTGGCGACTAGGGCTTGTCTTGCCAACAACGAAGGAGATTTTATCAGTGTGAGGGAAAATACTGTCACAACGATAAGACATGAACTTAAGAAGGCCCCTCGGTGAAACATGGGGCGATCGATATGACATCTCCTCGACTGCAAAGGGTCATAGTGAAGAAAATTCAGAAGGGGCAAATAGTCACAATTTTACTCAAACGCCAAATCAATCACGAATTTCACAAGTTCAACTTAGGACAAGTCAGGGATGGACCTTTCATAGGTTTTTCTTGCATTTCAAGCCCGTTTTAAGATGAATAACTCGACATGGCCCTACCCTAGGTTTCAAACCTCACCATCCACAATTAGTGCATAGGCCAGCTCTGAATTCAATTGTTTCAACTGCTAAGTCGTTACTAGGGTTTACTAAATACTCTCAGGCAAGATTCATCAAAATGCAAATAGACAAGTGATTTCAAGACTTACCCAAGGGATGAAAAATGATGCAAAACTGAACACCCCTAGCATGAAATAATCACTCTCATAACCTCAAAGTGCCATACATAATTCTCAATCAAAGGCAGAACAATCAGATGCATATAATTATGAAGCAAAAATTGACCTCAGAAGCAGCAAACGCAAAGCCCAGTGGCACCCACAAAGAATAGAGATGAGAACGCACAATAAATAGCCACCAAATCAATCAATTCAAGCCCAAATGCCCCAAAACAAAGTCAATAAATCATAGGAAATCACTCCTCAGCTCAAACGATGGCAAATAGTAAGCATAATGACACAAAAGATCTCAAAAATCAAGTAAAAACCAGCCTTCAAAGTGCATACGAAGCCATTAATGCAATCGATAAGACAGTCAGAAAACCCAAGAATCTGACGACAGGGTGGAATCTAGGAAAATATGGACCATGCAGAAATCCATGGATACCAAAAATCCCTGAACCATGATGCAAGACCGGAGTCCAAGCGGGATCTGGGAAAATCCGACCAGGGCAAAAAATTGTGAATCTGAGCAAAAGCCTGAAATTCATCCAGAACTTAAGGTTTTCAAAGAATAACCTGGGGAAACACTTAGGCATTGAAAATAAACATTTAAGCACATACCTAAGTAAGACAAAAGCTCAAAAAGAAAGGGCCAACGAACTAAAACCGAAGCAAAAGAGTGTCCCTTCTTTCAGCGGAGCGTGTGTGCGAAAACTACACAACAAGACCCTTTCTATGAAAGATTCTCGAATGATGGAGATAGGTCCTCACAATATCATTAGCTAGAAATCATCAAGCATGCCCCATATGAAGCCATGATTGACTTCAACACTTGGTTCCATATAACTTGGAAAATAATTCAGGTTGTTATCCGCCACCCAGCTGACTTTTTGTTCATGTTTTAATTGAAATTCATAAACGTTGACATCTCGGTGATGATCTAGTCTCTTGGTGGAACCACACTACCACATGCATATAGTGTCACAATCAAAGTGGAGAACAATATGATAGACGCTGGAAAGTTGTCGCCTCAGCCCATCATGCCTATGTTCCCCGAGATATCAATTCTCGCCTAGGGGATGCCATCTACCAGTGCACCCGCTCCTCCTCAATCCATGTACACGTATCCCGACACACCACAAAATATTGCTTCCACATTTGGCTCTTCAAAGGATGAGATAAGCAACATCAAGGAAATTTTGCAGGCTATGGCCAACGAAATAACTACTATCAAGCAAAATCAGTCTGTGCCACTAAAGCTAACCTATCAAAATTATCAAGGTGGAAGATCTTCCTACTAAAAAAACCAGTTCCAAGGAGGCGCTTGCACAAATCCCCAGGCTCAAACAACTAATTAGATAGGGTCAATACCCACTCCGCTACAAAGTGCAAACCCAAAGTTGAGCAGAGAGTTGACAGCAGGACAAAATAATCCCGTCGAAGATATCAATCCATGGTGCTTCCCCTGTGGCGATGCACATATGCCCCAAAATTTCCCACGTGGCAATCTAAAACAAAAGGTGGTAGAACAGTGTAGCCAAGACACAGCATCAAATCATGGAGGTTATATATATGTTTCTCCGCAAATGGAAAACATGGTACTCACTGCGCAAATGCAAGGGTTGTCCTTGGAGCAAGAAACCGATATTACTTCTGGTCATGTGCTCTTCTCATGGATGGAAGAAGAAGAGGTGATGTTTTCCAATGATGCATCCACATCAAAAACCCCGCAAGTGCAGTCTAATTACAACACTTGCTCAAAGAGGAGATTCATGGGCTAACCATTCATCCTACAACTAGTCAGTCTACATCCCAAAAGTGCTTCCGACCAAACACCAGTACCTTCACAGTGGCACAACATTATCCATTGCGAAGGGAAATTTTTGTAACCATAGATAAGGAGTAGAAGCTTCCAAATCCATTATCATTTAATGTGGTGGAACAATGGAAAAAATCATCTGCTAATGTATCTCTTTGGGATATCTTAGCTATTCCAAAACAGAAGACATTGCTATAGAAGGCTCTCCGAGAGGATCTGATCATTGAGCCAATGGAGCAATCGCTCAAAGGAAAGGTTGTTGACTTACCATCCCATGCCAAGGTTCTTACAAATAGCACAGAGGAAGCCTCTACTGAGGTTAGAGATAAGCTAAAACCGAAACCCTTCTTCCTAACTCTTATTATGGGAGAGAAATTATTACACAATGCCATGATTGACTCTAGCGCTAGCACTACAATCATGCCCAAACTAATAGTTGAAGCCTTAGGACTTAGCTATGAACCTTTAAAAAGGGGGGTTATGCAGCTTGATGGGAACAAGGTCAAAACTGTAGGTGTCATCAAAGACCTCCCCTTGACTCTGTTCTCCTACCCTAGTATCATTGTTCCACAAGATACTATGATCATAGACATTCCCCCCATGTTCAATCTCTGCCTATCCCACGAATTCACTTCAAAGATAGGTGGATATCTATCTTTGGACTGGTTGTACTTGATCCTCAGGACCAAGCATGGAGCTAAAATTAAAATAGTGTCTGAAGCTCTGCATTCAAAACATGTGGTCGATGAAGCCATGATCAAATTTGAGGTTGCTCATACTTCTTTCAACAAAGAAGAAATATATTACATTGAGCTACTAGAGGATGAAAAAGTGACCAGAAACTGGACAGATTCGAAAGAGGTCCTCTTAAGCAAATACATAGATGTTGATCCTTCCAGAAACTATCATACTACCAGGTTAGGCACTTATGTCATCTATGATGAAGATCAAGTGTTTCTAAAGGTCATGAAGGAACCTAAAAGCAATCAAGCTTCAAAGCTATGGACGTTGCACTTTGACGGAGCAAGATGAAAAGTGGGCATAGGGGTTGGGATATGTTTGGTATCCCCACACAATGAAAGAACACTCTGGTCTTTCCACTTCCAATTCACTTGTTCGAACAATGAAGCTGAGTATGAAGGCCTAGTGCAAGGTCTAAGCTTGGTAGAGCGGATGGGCATCAAGAAATTAATGGTGTTCGAAGATTTTGAACTAGTAGTGGGTGATCCCACAATAGTGGTTTATAATTTTTGGCCAAAATGGACACTGAAATTATTATTTTTAACTAAATCTTCACATTCGAGCACCTATAGCGGCTAAACCATGAGGAATTTGATGATGATGCAAACTAGAGTCTCATCACATTTTTCTCAGATTTAAAAAAAAAAATCTTTTTTTTGGAATTAGATTGCACTTCTTTTTCCATCCCCCACGAAAACTAGTTTTTTTCATAAAACAACATTTTAAAAAAGTGACACACACCGTATAACGCATAAATTTTTTTCCATGAAGGATAAAATTCTAATTCTTTCAAATTTAGATTTTTAACTCTAATATATAGTGCTTCCACTTGGTTAGATAGATTTTTATTGAATAATTTTTCTTTAATCAAGTTTTGAAGTCAAACCAATTACAATTTAGACATAGCGCGACCGTATAATGCATAACGTTTTTTGTATATATCAAAATTCAATATTTTTTTGTTGGATCAAGGACTTCAATATCTAGTGCACTCATATTTTTCAAAAACAAAAATTGATAATATGCAATTTTTCCACATGTACAGAACAGAGACCATTTTTGTTGAAAAACCTATATTTAATCAAACTAAAAAACAAATACATAATAAAACCAAAACATATCAAAATTATATTCATTGGATAGCTTGTTCTGAGGACTACCTAATTCCAGTTGGGTTTGTGAAGTCTCCACCATTTTCATGTTCAAACTGAGCTTTGAAGTGAAAAAATTTAGGCTTTTTTTGTGTCTGAGGGGGAGAATGATGGTTAAGGGGGGTTCGTATGAATCCTTAGGGGTTCGAGTGAACCACCTCATATAATGCATTTTTATTTGGTATGGGTTCGCTCGAACTAGTAGGTTTGTATGAACCCCTAGAATCACTTTTTTTGGCATGGGTTCATTTTTGTGGGTTTTCCTTCCTCACTAGAATTGTAAACCACTATTGTGGCTTCACCCTAGTCAACCAAGTCCAAGGGGTCTCTACTACAAATAATGTTCTCATGCGATCCTCTAGACATAGATTCTAGGACCTAATTGAAGGTTTTGAAGCCTTCAACATCCAAACATTGCCCCGAGAACAAAATAGTTAAGAAGACTGCATGGTCGCAATTGGATCTCAGTTTGACCATGTCTCTGACCTAACTCATAACAAAAAATTTGTATGAGTAATATTCTGACTGGAAATTCTAGATAATGATCAAAGTTGGAAAGTTTTTGATAGTAATGAACACATTGCCTCATTCATCCAACAGTCGAGTGAGTTTTTCAACCAACTCCAATCAAAGATTGCAGAGGCCTACGATGAACAATCATTCAGTTGAGGTCTAACAAGCTTCCAAAGAGGATAGTCACTCTCAAAAACCTGTTTGATTGTGACAATGCAAGAAATGATAAAAGGAAGTTTGTAGCAGACAAAGAAACTATGCGGACCTTCAGGTCAGAGATGGAAGAAAGCTCAAAGTCAGGAAGGATGTTCTAAATTGCAATAAAGAGAGACTCATCAACTTCTATGAAAAGTATGGAGTGGTGGCCTGTTCATATGATGACCTTAAGGGATACGATCCCAACATCATCCAACATACAATAGAGGTAATGGAAGGTGCAAAACCAATCTACCAAAACCAAAGGCCACTAAATATGAAGATCAAAGCCTTGATGGAGAAAGAGATAACAAAGCTAATTCAGTCTCGGATCATCTTCTCGATCAAGCACAGCATGTGGGTATCCAATTTGGTCCTAGTCCGAAAGAAGAACAAATATATTTTTCTATGTGTTGACTTTCAGGACCTAAATAGAGCATCCCTAAAGGATCACTACCCACTACCTTTCAGGAAGTCAATGTTGCAAACAATGGCAGGATCAAAAATGTTTTCTCTACTAGATGGCTTTTATGGTTACAATCAGATCTAGGTCAAATAAGAGGACCAACACAAAAAAATGTTCACTACCAAGTAGGGAACGTTCACATATGCTAAAATTCCTTTCGACCTCTCAAATGCGGGAGCCACTTTCTAGCGGGCAATGGATATCACTTTTAGTGAATTGATCGACAAGATTATCCTGATTTATTTGGATGATCTAACTGTATCCTCCAAACATAAGGATGATCACTTCAATCACCTCAAGATGATTTTCAAAAAATTCCAGGAGTTCGGGGTATGCCTAAACCCAAAAAAATGTGTCTTCAAAGTATCGCAAGGCAAGCTATTAGGACATGCAGTGTCCAAAGAAGGAATTGCAACTAATCCCGAGTGGGTGAAAGCAATCAAAGAGCTTCCCCTACCAATCAACAAGAAAGGAGTCTAGTCTTTCTTAAGGAAGGTGAATTTTGTGAGAAAATTAATTTTGTATTTTGAAGATTAATTAGACCAATCACCCTAATGTTGAAAGAGGATCAATTATTCAAATGGACTAAAGAAGCTAGAGAAGCCTTCAAGAAGGATAAGGATGTTATTTCTTCAGCTCTTGTGTTGGTTAATTCAGACCTATCAAAGGACTTCATAATGTATTTATTTAGTAGCAAATCAAGCATTTCTACTATCTTAACTTAAAAGGATGATGAAGAAAGGGAGAACATCTGATAGTATTTCATTCCTGAACCCTAAAGGAATATGAGATGAACTATAACTTCATCGAGAGGCAAGTGTTCTCTATTGTTAAGGGACTCAATAAGTTCTGACATCTAATATCTTGCAATAAGGTGATTGTTTATGTTACACATTCCAGTGTGTGCGAATACACCATGGAAGGAGAAATCACCGAAAAGAGGGCTAATTGGATCACTAAGATCCTTGAATATGGCATTGAGGTCAAGTCTACAAAGACCGTCTGAGGAAGAGGACTATGAAAATATCTGGTGCGCAACAAAGAAATGGCATCCAAAGAAGAGAAACCAGAGCTGGTTCTAACCAATGAGACTGAATCTGAAGGCTACTGGCTAGCAAACAGAGTGAGATTTATGCATACTAGAAAATACCTGTCGGGCCTTCCTTCTCAAAAGAGAAGATTCTATAGACTACAGAACAATGGATATGCACTCCATCAAAGGGATCCTTTTCAAAAGGAACTTCAATAGTGTTTTATTGTGGTGTGTCACCATAGAGCAAGCGAAGAGGATTCTCGACACTATTGGAAATATATGTCTTAATCCCACAAGTTGAAACCTCTATTAGAGCCAAGTTGGTGTGACATATTCTATGTCTGGCTGACGAGCAAATTTTAGCTTTATGTTTTGTACAAGTCATTGTGACCTTGCAGAAGTCTTTCCAAATAGTTATACATTGGAGTCATTGAGATAACCTATGGTGGCTCAGTATGAAGTCTTATCGAGATATTTTGTCTCACCGACAGTATGTTACACTTGGGGTCTTCGCAATGACTCAAAGACTTCAGTATAAAGTCTTGGCGACCGATGGTGAGTCTCGCCGATAGTATGTCACACTCAGGGTGACATGGGATGTTCACTATGACCTCTCGGCGAAAGCGGTAGACCATTCGGTGGAAGCTTTGTCTTTCGGTATGTCATCTCACTGACTCGTGGGGTCTTGTCGATAGTAGTATGGCTTCAGAGTAACATAAGAGATCTCAATGAAACCTCTTGGCAACAGTTGAATGTCTTAGCAATAGATAGGTGCCTATGGAAATGTTAATGTTTCGGTATGACTTAGGACCTTGGTATGAAGTCCTAGAAAAAGTGATGAGTCTCGTCAATTGATGGATGCACTCAGATTAACTTAAAGGCTCGGTGTGAGGTCCTAGCGAGAGCGGTATGTCCTGCTGACAGAATGTCTCTTCAATGTGGCTTAGGATATCGATATGTGGTCTCACCGAAGAGCGATAGTCTTGCTGAAAGGAAAACTAAAGTCTATGTGACTTATGGAGCTTTGGTATGACATCTCACAGATAGTGATGAGTCTTGGTGATAGAGATACATGTGAAGAACTTCGGTATGAGGTCTTAGCGACATGAGGAAGTCTTAGTGATAGTCTTTTGGACTTGATATAACATCTTTCCAATAGATGAACTCTTAGCGATATCAAATGTTAAGTTGTGTGGCATTAGGGAGACACGGTTAGTGTCTCATCGACATGCCAACACAGATTGAAGCCTATTGATTGAGTGAAGACTATCCTATGTGGCTCGTTGTCAACCAATCAAAGGAGCCGAATGGGAACCGCTAGCATTTGGACTGTTGCAGTCATTACTGAGAGGAAGCTCGATAGACAAGGGTGACATGGTTATACTCTGTGATCATAGATTGTGATGGGTTTGATGATTGGAAGGATCGATGGATTGATGTGTGGTTGCATAATCAGTGAGTGATTTCTATTCTAAAAAGATTGTAACTTGAAGGTTCCTATACAAGTTTGATCATTGTGAAAGCTATTGTAATCTAGCATCAAAAAGATAAGTTAGAACTCTGTATGTAATTTTGTTACTGTAATACAAAGTGACTTCTCTTGGTGTGGTGGGTTTTTCTCCCATAGGGGTTTTCCCACGTAAATCTGGTGTTCATCTATGTTTTTCTAATTCTCTATTTTTGCTATTTATTTCAAAGTGCATCTTAATTGAACTATAATTGAAAAATTAAAAGTGTCTTTGCGTTCTTCCCTGAGCTTTTGACATTAGGAGAGTTGTTTCCGCATCTAGCTTTCCTTACAGACATTTTCCATAGTAGTCTCGCAGGCAGGTACTTCTCCATGAATAATGTGCATGTTTCGAATGTGTAGAGTGAGTTATTCTAATGTCAACACAAACCTTAATGAGATGGTTTACATTCAAAGTTTGAAGCAAGTAAAACTAATCTATTCATAATACAATCAAAACTTTCAAATATGTATCATTGTCCTCTATTTCTAGGGATTTATTAAACCGTTTGGCCCTTAGATTTCTATGGGCACAAAGGTTGTTAAAATGACTACCTAGAAAATGAGATTTGATGCTTAATATGCAAGCTAAGATTATTTCTATATGAAAATGTGTGGTGGAAGGATTAGTGTCATGCAAATGTGTGCCGGAATGATTAGTGGTATGCTCCTAAATGAAGCAAAATGATGGAAAGGATAATGGATGCAATGACAAATGAAGGATGATGTTGATGATAGATGAACAAGTGGAGATGAGTGAGATGATATGCAACTATAGTGAACTATCCATGATTATGCATATGCTCAAATGCAAACATTAAACAAACTAACCTAAATTGTAACTATGAAGCAATTAATTAATCTAAGATGAGAATGCAAAGTAAAACATGATATGAAAGCTAAGTATAAGACTCCATGAAAGCTCCAAGCTCCTACAAAAAACTTACATGGTAACAATACTCAATGTGTGGATGAAAAATGGCATTATAACACTATTCCAATTTGTATCTCAAAATAGCATTATAACATTACTCAAAAGGTGGATGATAAATGCTAAGGAAAGAGGGTGTATTTATAGGGTTTCTCAAGAATTTTGTGAGGTGGCACCCTTCAACGGTCTAGATTCAAAGGAGACAAGATAGACGGTGGAGATGAAAGGAATTTGGATGTTGTCCCCTTGACCAAGGACAACATGCCATGTGTGTGAAGAGAATCCTTTGACCAATTGGAAGCATTCCAAATGTATGGGATTCCAAGTGTGTGAAACAAAGACCTATGTGCTCCAAATTTGTTGGAAGTGTGGGGGAATAAAGCCATGTGCCTTTTCTCATTGGTGGAAGTGTGTGAGGATAATTCTAATTAATAATTAGGCTTATTTATTTTCATGTGACCTTTATGAGGTGGCACACAAAAATTTGTAGAAATGTGCTCTAATTCTTAATCAGGATTAAGGAAGATTAATTAAATAAACACGTTTAGGGTATTTTGTTTATTTAATTATTTAGAAGAATGTGAATTAGAAGAATTAAAAGGAAAGTGAACAATATAAATAAAGTAAAACCTTATTTATATGTAGTTGAAGCATTAACCAAATAAGTTGTATTTAATTAACTGAATGTGATGACCGTTTTTAGGTGTATACATTTTGCCCCTCTTTGAAGTGATGTGTTTACACATTACTTCAAAGAATATTTTGATGTTGATGCTCAAATGATGCAATATTTTGATTCCCTAGACAATGCAAGATTTTGATGCCCCAGGCGATGCAAGATTTCGATGCCCCAGGCTTTGAATTTTAGGTATTGATGGATATTATGCCCCCTTGAGAGATAAATCGGTAAATATAAGGATGTGAAAATGAAGTGTTGAATGGTGTGATAAGTGTTGTGATGATGCAATGATGATCCAATGTCAATTCAGTGAAGGTTTGATGTTAGAGATGATTTATCTCTAGAAATTGAATTGTAAGCTACTTCTTTGAATAGTGTTGATTAATTACCCCTCATTTTTGGTAAAAATGGGAAATAATTCCCTCCATTTTACCCCTAAAAGGTGAAAATGGTAAAAAAGGGATTCATTTTTACATTTTGAGTTTGGAGAAGTTGAAGATTGGAGAGCTTAGGGAAAGATGGTGATCCCATACTACAAGCATCATTTCGAGCATCTTCACCAACCTAATCAGCCTACTGCCTCTAAACCTATGGTACGCTTTACAAGAAACCTCTTTGTTAGTCATTTTATTTCCATTTAGAAGCATTTTGAACATCATAGATAGATGTTGAAGCTTATGGGATGTCATTTATGCACTTTCAAGTGATTTTTTTGTCATTTTTGAGTGTTTTCAAGCATGTTTAAGAGTTTTGGTGCCTTTGGGTTCCCAAATGGTGCCTCTTGTAAGCTTGACATTCAAGTTTTCATATGTTTTAAGAGTTTTGGCACCTTTGGGGTCCCAAATGGTGCTTGTTGCAAGGTTGAAATTGATGTTTCTAAGTCTTCTAAGAGTTTTGGAACCTTTAGGGTCCCAAGTGGTGCCTCTTGCAAGGGTGAAAATGCATGTTTTTGGGTGGTTTTAGAGTTTTGGCGCCTTTGGGGTCCCAAGTGGTGCCTCTTGCGAGCTTGGAATTCAATTTTTTGGCCTCCAACACTGTTTTAGCACCTTTGGTGTCCCAAGTGGCACCTCTTGCAAGCTTGGAAAACATGTTTTTGAGATGAAAACTCTATTTTGGCACCTTTGGGGTCCCAAATGGTGCCTCTTGTTGCCTTAGAAAGTTGTCATTCTTGTTTATTTGAGGTCTTTTAGCTTGTTGTTTGACCCATTTTGCGGGGTGTGATTGTGGAAATCCGTTAGGGTGATGTTTGCAAGATGTCCTTGAAGTCTAGGAGTCATCAGTTTGTCACGTTTTGGATTGATTTCAGTCAGATTGTGGTATGTGTAGTGTTTGATTGATGTGTTGTGTGATGATTTGATCTCATGATAGGCGAGAATCAAATGATAGAACCAATGTTGTATCGTCCTCATGATAGGTGAGGAACGAGAATAGGATTGATAGCATATCATCCTCATGATAGGTGAGGAATGATAGCTTGATTGATAGCAGATCATCCTCATGATAGGCGAGGAACGATAGTTTGATAGATAGCAAATCGTCCTCATGATAGGTGAGGAACGATGGTTTGATTGATAGCAAATCGTCCTCATGATAGGCGAGGAATGATGGGTGGATTGATAGCAATTTGTCCTCATGATAGGTGAGGAACAATGTGTTGAATGATAGCAGATCATCCTCATGATAGGCGAGGAATGATGGGTTGATTGATAGCAGATCATCCTCATGATAAGCAAGGAATGATGGGTTGATTGAATGAAATATTGACTATTCTGATTGATTTGATTTGAATGACTTCACATTAGATTTATTGACTAATAATCCTGATTTGAACATGTAATTGATTGACTGATTTGTATTCATGATTAGGGAGATGGAGATGTACTCCAGTCTCGGGAGCGATTCTCAAAGACTTGGAATATGGTTCGTTGTTTGTCATCAGCCGACTTAGAGATTATCTCTCATTATGGGTTGACTTCCTTGTTAGACATACCACAATATAGAATCAACAGAGGTTTATTGATAGCTTTGGTAGAGAGATGGCACAATGATCATAATATGTTTCATTTACCAACTAGAGAGATGATTATGACTCTCAAGGATGTCTATCATATTCTACGGATCCCAGTGATGGGAGAGATAGTAGTTTACGATAAGATAGAGCGGGGTGGGACAAATGCATTGCAGAGACTGTGTCGAGATGATTATGTTATGGGTCGATGGATCCCTTGGACAAAGATGATTGGAAAATATGATCCTTTGTCGTGTGTACTTTCCAGATTTATTGGTGGATTCCTTTGTCCTAATTGTAGGTCAAAGGTATTTTCAGCAAGTTGGGGTCATGTGCTATCGCGAATGACACTTGATGGTACAAGGTATGCCTAGGGTTCATGTATGTTAGCCCACTTATATCAAGATTTACATGAGGTTGTCTATTACGGGGCAACAAGTATGTCATGTGGTGTCACATTGCTATAGACCTAGGCATGGGAGCATATAGCCATCACTCGACCCATGGGAGAGAGACATTGACAACTAGGGAGACCCTATGTTTTCAGTTATAGTGGTCCACATGTCCAGCATAATCTAGGCAAGGTTGCTTATTAGAGGTAGGTTTTGGATGATTTGGAGACTGTCACATGGTGGTCGTACTTGGATTGTGAGTAGTGGCTAGAGGATCACCTGGAGATGCCATATATGTTATTATCCTACTATTTGATTAGGCAGACACATGTTTTTCTTGAGTGATATCTGTATCTATGAGTATGTCAATAGTTTGGATGGGTTCAAGGGATGCCTTTGGGAGTTTCCCATTATGCACGATGACGGCATGATGTTTTAGAGTGGGGCCCCTGTGTATAATATGAGACAGCATGTATAGAGTATTATACCTTGACCCCTAGTTTATGGGATTATGTTTTATATATTACAGACATCAGGATGACTAAGGATTATTCATAATTCTTTCACACACATCCCTTTCCTAGATTTACTCATCCAGAGGAGCCAGTACAGCCAGTTGATGGAGAGGGAGGAGATGACAAGGGTGGTGACGATGGTGGGGAGGGGGCTTGCAAAGGTGATGAGGGTGGTGCAAAGGGTGGTTGCAGAGGTGTTGATGGTGGGGAGAGTGATGGTGGTGCAGTGGGTGGTGGAGAGAGTGATGATGGTGTAGATGACAGTCATCCATTGGATTTTGTAGTTTCGAGGTGTAGGAGGAGTGTCACCGTATCTCAAGTGGTACTTCCCAGGATTCTGATTGGGATACCCTCACATCAGCAGTTGACACAGATAGCAGCTTTGCAGGCAGAGGTTCAGTCATTTTAGAGCAAGATAGCACAGGCTCAAGCACATATTGTGTCCCTTTAGGATGATTTAGGGCAGTGTCAAGCGTAGATTGATATTTTGAGGACTGATAGAGGGACAGATAGGTAGTAGATATAGCAGCTACAGGCACAGATGATCATAATTACTTTAGAGAGGGATGCCTTTAGACACTGAATAGAGTAAGTTGAGGCCATTGCCGAGAGGATACAGTAGACAGCACCATCTACAGGTACAATAGATTTCTTCAGAGAGATCAGACACATTTCTCAAGAGTTGTAGTTTTACAGAGGTAAATATCATGAGTTGGTTCCTCTTAAGCGACAAGAGAGTTTTGTATAGTCTCATTTTGGTAGATCTTGTTCTCAGAATGTTAGAATGGGTGTCACACAGCCATTTCCTGGAGATAGGAGAGATCCAGGTGCAAGTACGTCAGGTAGAGGGGGTACCAGTTCCATGAGAGTAGCAGCATCTAGTGGGAGCTCAACATAACATTTTGTGATGTTCGTTGGACATTGTGTATACACCTTTTGTGAGATTGAGGATGTGTTTCCCATGATACAGTTCCCTTTTGGATTTTGATGTATCTCATCCTATTTTTTGGATATCCTTGTACACGTGGAAATTATGACATTTTTGATGATATAGGATATGCAGTGGTGATTATGATGCATTTGATTTCCCTATTATGATATGCAATGTTGTGAATTTATTTAATTTCTATATGATGATAATGATTAGGCAATGAATGTATTTGTGATCATGATTATGCAATGTGATGAGATGATTATGATTATGGAAGGTGATGTGATTTATTATGATTATGCAATGTGATTTGATTTGTGATAAGTAATGCAACATGATTTGATTTATGCAATGTGATGTGATTTGTGATGTGTAATGCAACGTGATTTGATTTGTTATGATTATGCAATGTGATGTGATTTTGTGATGTGTAATGCAACATGATTTGATTTATTATGATTATAGGATGCATTTTATTTTCATGTTATGATGATGATTCTGATGTTATGATATACTATGGATGCAATGATTATTTTTGTAATGATGAATGATGTGATGCAAATGATTATGCAGATGATTGAATGTGCATGACTTCAAATGTTCAAGGCCTTAAGCTTAAATAAGTGAGTTTGTCAAACTTCCAAAATTTGTGGGAAGACTATAGTAGATTGATCTTTTAAGCTTCATAACTCTGACATATTTCCCCACTTTCTTGGAAATCTGAAGAGACTCACTTATTCAGGCGTAGTGGATGACATGATTTTGATGTTGAAAATGATATGCAATGTATGTGCAACTAAATGAGAATGATGTATTTTTGGTTAATTAATGTCCAATGTACTTAATCCATTAATAATAGAGATGACACCATTGTGAAATTTTTTTAGTATTGAAAAACCCCATAAATACATATGCAATACTAACATGAATGCAGTCTAACTTAACTATGCAAATCTCATTTTCAAAAGTTGTCATTTATATTAACCAATTTTTCATGCTTTTTATCATCATTGGGCCTTTAAAATTTTGAAAGTGAGTACAAGCATCGATGGCATGTTTTAGACCAAGATGACCTGAGTACTACTTCCATGATGTTTTAAAATTGCAAGTTAACACAAGCATCTAAGTATAATTGAACCGAGATGACCTAAGCATCGCTTGCGTAAACAGACAAGAGTTAATATTTTTCCTATGCAAATTTAGAATGTCATCAGTGATACTTTGTAGCACATGTCTCACAAGAACTTGCATAGTAATAATGATAAACTCACAGACAGCAGACAAAGAAAAATCATACTCCTTCCTTGCTCCTCTAGTTCGATACATCATCGAGGACTCGAGAGATATGACATCAAAAATCAAAATAGAACAATTGGAACTTTCATGTTTAACGTGATAAACCCTTGATTGAAAAAGATCATCATTCATTTGAAGTTTGTGTTTGTAATGTTATTCTGACGACTGTTTTCCTATTGATTCAAGCTCAAAATTTATTTTCCCCTAGTGAGTGTAGGATTTTTCCCCCAGTCCAGAGTGATACATGACGATGACGACCAAGACCTAACCTAAAGACCTATCCTAGGGGCCTCAACGGTTGATCAATAGATTATCCTTGCCTATGTTATACATGCAGAGACCACATAGTTCGACTGACGACACAACCAAGATTTACAAGACGAAAATATGAAAATGGCAAACACCTAGAAGACTAACCTAAAATGTCTCAGGAGATAATCAAAGATCACCTTTGCCTACATTCAAAGCTCAGAGATGACATAGTTCAGATGAATACTATATTTTTGAATTTTTGACTTTTTATACTTGTTTTGGGATTTTGACATGTTTTGAATGTTTTTGGGATTTTGACATGTTTTGAATATTTTGGGGATTTTAATCTATATTGAATGTTTTTGGATTTTGATATGTTTTGAATGTTTTTGGAATTTTGATATGTTTTGAATGTTTTTGGATTTTGATCCATTTTGAATGTTTTTGGGATTTTCGTTTTTCCGACCTTGAGAATGTACAAGAATCTAATCCAATGCAGAACATGCCCCCAGTGCGATATGATAGGACAAACTAATTTTTAGAATGGGTTGAGTAATGCCAGGGGATACCATGATACAAACACTGGATCAAGCTATGGTGCGAACATGGAAGCATGACAAATGCAGAGATGGAAGCATGATGGATGAATGTTGCAAAGCAAGTCACGTAACCCAAGATAGATGGAGAGTGCTTATTTTATGCAAGGCGCATGTTTGCCAAGTTTTCACCAAGGTACTTTCCCAAAGTGCCACCGAAGTGGTTTTCACTAGAGGACAATTCTTTTTCTTTACTGTTTTTCAATCCTTTTTCTGATTTTTTTGGATTTTTGCATTTTTTTTGGTATTTTTCCATGACCTTTACCAATGCACTAGATTAGCTAGGTGTAAAACCTTTTGAGATGCAAGTTTTTGAGGGGTTCATCAAACAAATCCCCTTCTGGTGTGGATAACTAATATGCTTCTGATCCAAAGACTGATACTATAACAAAGGGACCCAGCCAGTTAGGTTCAAATTTCCCTTTCTTCTCTCAATCTTGTTGATTACAGGGATTTTATTTTAAGACTAAGTCACCCACCTGAAATGCTTTAGGAATTAGTCTGTGATTATAGCTCCTAGATATCCTTTGTTGATAAGCTTTTAGGTGATCAACTGCATGTTGTCGACATTCATCCAACAGGTCTAATTCTTGTAGCCTAGATACTCTATAATCATCATCTGAAATCATCCCTTTAAGTGACACACGCAGGGAAGGTATCTCAACCTTAATAGGCAGAATAGCTTTTGATCCATAGACAAGAGAATAGGGAGTTTCTCTTTTCGGGGTACGGGTACTAGTTCTGTATGCCCACAATGCTAGGTTTAGTTGAACATGCCAATCACGTCCAGCTTCATTGACGATTTTCTTCAAAATCTTCAAGATAGTCTTGTTTGAGGACTCTGCTTATCCATTCCCTTGGGGATAGTAAGGTGTAGAAAATTGATGTTGGATATGGAATCTTTCACAAAGCTCTTGAAAATATTGATTCTTAAAGGGTTGGCCATTATCTGTAATGATAGTTTAAGGAACACCATATGGACATATGAGATAATTCAAGATAAATGATGAGATTTATTTCCCAGTGATGGTGATTAGAGGAATAGCTTCAATTCACTTGGTGAAGTATTTTGTGGCTGTGATTATAAACTTATGTCCATTAGAGGAAGAGGGGTGAATGTTTCCTACAATGTCCAAACCCCACTAGAAAAAAGGCCATGTAGTCGTGAAAGGATGTAACTCTTGTGTTGGTGCATGTATCAAGTTTCCATGAATTTGACATTTGGAACACCTTTTGACATATTGAAATGACTCTTTCTCCATGTTCAGCCAGTAATACCCCAATCGTAATAATTTCTTAGCTAAGGTTAAGCCACTTGAATGTGTGCCACAAATACCTTCGTGAACCTCTTATAAAGCGATTTCAGCTTCGTTACATTCTAGACACCGAAGAAGAGTACCATCCAAACCTCATCTATAAAGCACGTCAGCTATTAGGGTGTGGCGATCCGCTTGTCAAATGAAGTTTCATTTTTGTTTTTGAGATAAGTTAATTAGAAGGGTATTTTCTTTTAGGTAGGTATGGATATCTCCATAGAGGGAGTTTTGAGGATCAACAATATGGCATATCACTTGGGATTTTGGATCTTCATAGGTTTGGTTGGACACTTGTTCTACCATGAATTCATAACATCTTCATTGTCCAGGTATCTGCAAGAGAGAAGAAATGGTGGCCATTGCATCTACAGCTATGTTTTCTATTTTGGGAACCTATGCAAACTTGATATCAACAAAGTACTTTTTGAAATCATCCACCATCCTCTTGTAAGGTAGAAAATTGTCATCCTTTGTTTGATAATCATCATTGACTTGGTTGATGACCAATTGTGAGTCACCATAGACTAGAAATTCTGTAATTTTACATTCAACTGCTATCTCGATTCCAATGATCAATGCTTCATATTCAGCTATGTTCTTGGTGCAGGGGAACATTAATCTATAGGATTTTGGAATTGTGTATCCTTGTGGTGAAATAAACAAGATTCCTACACCTAATCCATGTTGTGTATAAGAGCCATCAAAGCATAGCAGCCACTGTTGTGTAGATATGGTTAGGACATCATTATCAGGGAATTTAATGTTCATTGGATTGTTATCTGACAATGGTACTTTAGCTAGTTGATCTGCTATGGCTTGACCTTTAATTGCTTTCTTGTCCACATACTGGATGTCAAACTCACTCAATATCATGACCCACTTGGCTAACCTCCCTATTAAAGCAGCTTTATTGAGTAAGTACTTTAATGGATCAATTTTGGCAATGAGTTTGATGGTGTGAGTCAGCATGTAGTGCCTTAATTGTTGTGTAGCAAATACAACCACTAAGCAAGCTTTCTCAATAAAGGTGTAATTGATCTCATAACCATTTAGGGTCACGTTGATATAATAGATGGCTCTTTCTTTTCCTATAGAATCTTCTTGTGCTAATAAAGCTCCCAAAGATATCTTGGTTGTTGCAATGTATAGTAAGAGTGGTTTTCCCTTGACTGGTGGTATCAACATAGGCGGTGTCATCAAGTACTATTTTACTTGATTGAAGGCAACTTTGCATTTGTCATCCCACTTGAAAGAGACCTTTTTGTGTAATAAGTGATTGAAATGATGAGTTTTATCAGCTAGTTGAGCAATAAATCTCTTGATGGACTAGAACCTTCCTTGTAATGATCTAAGTTGGCTAATGTTTTTAGGAGGCATTTCCATGATGGCTTTGTCCTTTGCAAGATCCACCTCAATGCCTTTAGTTGAGACAATGTATCCCAAAATTTTAGCTAATGTTACACCGAACACACATTTCTTGGGATTTAACCTCACCTTAAATTTCTCCAATCTTGTGAAGATTTTGTCTAGAATCTCTAGGTGTTCTTCTCTAGTGTAGGATTTTTCCAACAAATCATCTACATAGTCTTCCATAAAAGTATGCATCATGTCATGGAAGATGGTAGTCATCGCTCTCTAATATGTAGCTCCAACATTTTTCAACCCAAAAGGCATCACATTCTAGCAAAAAGTTCCCCAAGGACATGTGAAGGTTGTTTTATCTTGATCTTCACATGCTATTTTTATTTGGTTGTATCATAAAAAAATTTCCATAAGTGATAACATTTCGTGCCCAACAGTCAAGTCTACAATCAGATCAATGTTTGGTATAGGAAAATCATCTTTTGGACAGGCTTTGTTAAGGTCCCCGAAATATATGCATATCTTGATGCTTTTATCTAGTTTGGATACCAAAACAATGTTTGATATCCATTTTCCATAGTCAATAGATCTTATGAATCTTGCATCTAATAGCTTTTACAACTTAGTTTTCACTAGAAGGGGATGCATCTTTCTCAGTTTTTGCTTTACTGGTTTTGTGCTAGATGGTAATGAAAAATGGTGCATAATGAGTTCTAGATCTATGCCTAGCATGTCAATGTATGACCAAGCAAATTTGATTTTCCTCTCCTCAAATAATTTGGTGAAATGAGGTTTCTCCTCTTCTGTCATGGATTTTGCTAAATGCAGGGTCTTCACTATCTCAACTGTACCAACATTGATGGATTGTGTAGGTTCTATTAGCACTGGAGATCTCTCTTGATAGTGTTCTAGGAGAGTGTCAAACCTTCCATCTCTTGGTGCCTCAGAGACATTTTCACCTTGAGATACGCTCTTTGTTTTTACTTTTTCCTGATTTAATAGTGCCACTAGGCGGTTTTCACTATTAGACCCATTTCCTATATTTTTCATTTTGCAGCTAAAAGGTTTAACACTCCCTTTGTTAGGAGCTTCATTCTGAGATTCAATTGTAGAACATGTGTCAAGGTTATTGAAACATAGAAATTTCATGAGGGAATCATCATTTGAAAAGGTGGGTATGTCAAGCAGCTCATTTTGATCCCAATCAATTAGTTTAGGATGCATTAAGGACAAGGAATCATTAGATTGGTCAAGGTCATAAGGTGTAAGCATCAGGATAGCCATGTTGTCAAATTTTCCAATGAGGTCTAAGATGTTACTTTCTTTCGACATGTCTATCTTGCTCAAAGAATGATCATCTTCACTTGAGTCAATGACATATTGCGATCCATATTCAAGTGGTCTAGAACTAGAACTTTGTCCTTTCATACATATTGGGGTATACTTTTGGATTACATTGAACTCTTTGTCATGGTAAGATTCCTCAGAGAGAGTCCCATTCATATTCATTGGAATCTATTTCATGATCCTCACTAGCTTGTAATTGTAAGATTCTTTAGACAACTCTTTGAGTAGCTTCCTCTTTTAAGTCTTCCCTGTAGCCTAGTCTTGTTTTGTCTTTGGGATTCATTGTGAGAAGTTGTATTGGCTCACTGATGCCTTCTTTTCTTTTACCCAAAGGACCATTTCCCTCATATCCCATTTTTTTCAAGATTTTCTAACCCTTGCCATACTTATCTATGCATATATTGGACATTGATACCTGTGAAGGTTCTTCATCTTTGTATAACCAGTTTAGGACATCCCTATCTTCTGATTCCTCTGCTTGGGTGCTTGCTTTTATAAACTTCCCATCAAAGAGCATGATGGGTTGTAAGGATTGTTGTCTTGAAGTAGATGGTTGTCCATGTGACTTAGGAGAAGATGAAAGTTGTGATAAGTATGAAGATTGCTCAAATGAGTATTCCCCCATGCCCTTTTCCTTTATTTGGATCCTTTCTAACTGTTTGGATAAGGCATTAAGTTGAATTCCATCATTGCATGAAATAGAGTCAATGACCCCTTTTTCTTTTGATTGAGCATTTTCCTCATACCGTCTTGATGAAGAACCCACTGGACTTTCTTTTTTTGATGGATCAGAGTTGATGACTTCTCTATTATTTGTTACAAAGGTATCTTGACTTGGTCTGAGTGCATTGCAATAGTGGGGATTGTTAGAATCGGTAGCAATGGTGATCTCCTATCCATTGAAAGGAAATTTCAAGCACTAATGATAGGTTGATGGTACCGCTTGCATCTCATGAATCCATGGTCATCCCAAGAGTATGTTATATGTCAATTCCTTGTCTAACACCTAACACAATATGTCTTTGACAATATTCCCACTTGAATGGGTAAGATGATCAATCCTTTGGAGGATCTTTCTTCATCATCATATGCTTTTATGGTGATTTTCCTTCTAGGATAAATAGCATTTTCAGAATATCCTAATGCACGAACAAGCTTGAGAGTGTAGATATTTAGGCCTACTCCTCCATCAATAAGGACATGTTTGACACGATGTTTATGGATTAGGACTTCAATGTGGAGAGCAGCATTATGTGAATGGGTGGTGGATGCATCATCATGTTCAGAGAATGATGAGCAATGAGGTGTAGTCAAATGTCCCACCATATCTTGAAATGTATAGACTTCTAGATTGTTTGGTACTGTGGTGGCAACTAAAGATTGTTCTAGGATTTCTTTATGCGCTGATGAAATCTTCAGAAGTTCCAATATGGATATTTGAGCGGGTATCTTCTGTAATTGATCAACGATGTTATATTGAGTTATAGGAAAAACATTCATTTTATATGTGGAAGGGGTAGCTCCTTTCAATGTTACCTTGGCTTGTCCTCTTGTAATTGCATTGATAGGTGTATTTTTTTTATCATTTGTGATTTTGATGACATTAATTTGACTGTCATTCATGTCAATGTTAGTGCTTAGATTTCTAGGTACAAGTTCATTGATTTGATGTGAGATGGTGTCATCATTGTGTTGTATTTCAGTAGTGGCATCCTTCCCTTGGCTTCCAATTTCAATGTCTTGGATGAAATTCCCAACCATCTCAATACAATGAATGGTAGAATCATAAACATAGTTTATATTCTTTCCTTTGGTATTCAATGTAGAGGACTCTCCCTTTTCATAATTGGGTAAAGGGTTCTTGAACACTCCCTAATCACTGTTTGTTTGGGGTCCTTCAATGTGTACATTTTTGTTATCAATGAGATCTTGGATTCTGTGTTTTAATTGCCAACAATATTTCATCATATGACCCTTGTTTTGATGATAATCACAGTAATGAGCATCATTCCACCAAAAGGGCTTGACTTGTGGATCCCAGTTCCGTGCTTCTAGCATTGTGATAAGCTTATCCTCAATAAGTTCCTTTAATGCGAAATCTAAGGATTGTCCCAATGGTGTGAATTATCGTCGATTGGAAGGTTTTGGAAATGGTGTTCCTTTAGTCCTTGGATTAGTCTAATTGTTGTTTTGGCTGACAGTTAAAGTGTTGGAAGGATTTTTGGTTTGACTGGTCTTGGTGGCAGCCGTTGTTAGGTTGAATATGTGTTTGGTATTTTGATTTTCAGCTATGACCTCATTATTACCCATGTTCTTTTTTTGTTGCCAAAATTTAGGTTTTTCCCCACTATTGTAGTTGTTAGAGGAAGTGGATGAGTTGTTTTCATTTTATACCTTAATGACCCCTCTTTTGACTTAGGCTTCCTTGATTTTAATTATGTTTTCAATCAATTTTTCGAAGGTAGGGGGACATTGTAATTCCAACCTATAACTCATCTCATCATTTAGGTTATCAATGAAAATATTTATCTTTTTCTTTTCAGGCACGGGATGAGAATACCTTGCAAAAAATCTCCTCCATTTTTGCAAGAAAATGAGGAAGGACTCACCCTTTTTTTATTTCAAGTTGCAAAGGTCTTTCATGGTGATATCATGTTGGATATTGTAAGAGTATTGAGTGAGAAATCTATTGACCAACTCTTCAAATGTGTTGATGGGGGGTGTAATCTTTGAAAACCATTCAAGGAAATTCCCTCCTAGACTTCATGGAAATAGTCTCATCAAATAAGTTTCATCATGCTCAAATTCTAAACTCATAGTTCAAAATTCCCTTACGTGATCTAATGGATCAGTTGTACCATTGTATTTATCATACTTTGGAAATTCACTACATTTAGGGAAAGGAATCATGTTGATGGTTTGATTAAAGGGATAAGGAAAAATTTCTTCAATCAAGTATCATTTCGAAGTTCCCCTTTGCATGTCTAGAACTTGTTGTTGAAGGTTTTTCATTTGGTGAGTTAAAGTAACATTTTTTATGTTTCCTTTTTAGGATTTTTGAGAGGTGCTTTCAAGATGTTAATATCAAAATCAAGGGGAAGTTTAACTCCTTGATTGGCTAACATTAATAGGTATTTTGGGGTCTTGTTCTGCTTGTCGGATATTCTCATCATTTATTTCTTCCCCTTGAGTGTTGTTGAGTCCAGGAATAGGGATTTCTTCTACATCTGCCATGTTGCTAGGGATCTCACTATTTTGAGGTTCAAAGTTGGGAGTTTCGATATCGAAAGCTTCACTACTCGGACTTCCTATGTTTTTTGTTTCAAAGTTGGGTGTTCCAAGTTCCTTGTCCTTGAGTCTCCTCTTTTGTGATCTTTTTTGGATGGGCATACAAGTGTTAGGGTTTAAAATAAGCTTTGATCTAAGTTTGAAATAGTGCCAAGGATTACAACTAAGTCAAATAGAATGAAAAATTCTATTGATTAGACCAAGTTTGATTTGATTTCATGACATAGTTTCGTGATTAAAGGATGACAAATCTCGAAGATGAAACTAGGTTTCGCATTCAAAGATGTGATAGATAGTGATGATTTAGGCACCTTGAAATGTTTAGATCTATGCTTAATTTAAAAAGTTCCACATGTATAGGTTCGTTTCGACAATGTTTAGACTTCTAAGGTATCTAAGGAACGATCTTGGACTCAAATTTTTTACTCAAGAAACATAATTAAGGTACTCAAAATGTTGGAAAATTCTTGGATTTTGACAATAGTACATCATGTATAACTCTAGATTGTCTTTGCATGCTCTCTTGTAAAAATTGAAGGTTAACCTTTCTCGAAAGTCCTAAAGTATAAACAAATGTCTTTCTCTAAGAGGTTTTATCTTTGGTTTTCTAATCTTGACCTTTCATGAAATCATCGTGTAAACCACATATTTTGACTCTATTTTTCCTAAGGAAAGGTTGAACACTGCTAGAAGGACTAATTTTCTGATGATGGATGGACCTAAGTTACCGACTTGTCTACCTCAATGACTGTAGTTCTAAATCAAGGTTTTCACCTTCAAAATGTAATATTTTTTATGGTGTTTTGTTTGAGTTTCATTTTTAAGACATATCAAGAAGAATATACACTCCTAAGGTTGTGTAAGACTGTATTCTTTTAGATTCCACGTGGGTTTTACCCCAACCGCACTATCTTTAGTAGATGAATTCAGAATCTTGGTTACACAGGCTCCCCCTTATAGTGCACTCTCTTCTTAGGCCAACCAAGCTTTCAGTCCCCATGAAACTCCCATGGCAAACCAATCACCTCTACTAAAAACTGTGAGAATGTGGATGCCTTGGCAATGACTGTTGTTGCACTAAAGAATAGATAAAGGATTTTGGAAAATCTGCAAGGGTTTTAATGTGGGCATTCCATTCATGGGGGATAATCCATGTGGCGAGAGTCCCTTTCAATCCATCTCATTGGAATTATCCTCATGATACTTGAACTTTCCTCAAGTATCCACATTTATATCCCAATTGGAATTCACTTGGCTTTAGTGTGTTACCTGTTGGGTCATTCCCTTGGGTGATTACTTTTCCCACAAGGCAGGCCCTCTAGGATAAAAAAAAGCAAGCAAGTATACCCATAGTTCGATCAATCTTTATTTCGCATGAATAAAGAGAGAACTCATGCCATATACTCCACTTACACTCGCACATAAACAAGAATGGGTCTAGATTTTTGGATCATGCAGTTAAGGGGAGAGCATATGCCTACCATTCATCACATACAAAATACATGGTGTTCATTTTCCTTTTGTTGGTGTAATTAAATGTCTTATACCTTGTCCCAGGTTATGATTACACCTTAGTTAAGTTTACTTAGGGACTACATAGGAGGTTGTTGGAGGATTTCCACTTTTGGTGGACTTGACATGTCATTACCTCATCACTTCCACCTTTTGTGGACACATCATGTGATTATCTCTCCACCTTTTGTGGAGTGATAGGTTTTCCTAGTTGTCTCATGTCATAAGATTACGACATTTGTCATAATCTTATGCCCTTCTATGTTCTCATCCTGGCTATATAACCAAGGGGTCTCCTATGTACAATCATAATCAGAATCATCATATCATATTAATGACATTGAATATAGTTTATTCTTGTCATAATCTCTCTCTCTCTTTTGTGCTTTCCATTTGGTCCATAGATCTTGGGTGGTAGCCATAGCCAATTCTAACACCTTTAATTAAGCTATGTTCCTATCTTAACCAAAGGAAACAACTAAATAACACCCAACCCCTACAAGTTTATGTTTTGAGTCTTTGACACTGAATATGGGAAAACCTACAAATGCACAACACAGAATGTGATTTTTTTATTTTGGTGACAAACTGCAAGAGGTGCCAAAACAGAGACAAGAGGTTCTAGAACAAAGACAAGAGGCACCAAAACTCTAAAAATAGTGTAGAATGGTCTCAAAATAGGTGAAAAGGGTCTTATAACAAGATGGAAGAGGTGCCAAAATAGGTACAAGAGGTGCCAAAACTCTAAAAGTGGCCTAGAATGGTCCCGGAACAGGTGAAAACAGTCTTAGAACAACTTGCAAGAGGCACCAAAACTCTAACAAGAGGTGCCAAAACAAGTGCAAGAGGCAACAAAACTCTAAAATTGGCCTAGAATGGTCCCGAAATAGGTGAAAAGAGTCTCGGGACAACTTGTAAGAGGCGCCAAAACTCTAAAAACAGCACAGAAATGCCTCAAATCAGCATAGAATTACCTCCAAACTGGTGCAAAATTTTCCCAAGTCATAAACCTTGAACCTACAATCATGAAATCATCAAAAAAGTTAGCAATAAGTGAGGCAAAGGCCCCATGGTGGGCACCATTTTGTGCATGTGTCGAATGTGTAGAGTGAGTTATTCTAATGTCAACACAAACCTTAATGAGACGGTTTACATTCAAAGTTTGAAGCAAGTAAAACTAATCTATTTGTAATACAATCAAACCTTTCAAATACGTATCATTGTCCTCTATTTCTAGGGATTTATTAAACCGTTTGGCCCTTATATTTCTATGGGCACAAAGGTTGTTAAAATGACTACCTAGAAAACAAGATTTGATGCTTAATATGCAAGCTAAGATGATTTTTATATGCAAATGTGTGGTGGAAGGTTAGTGGCATGCAAATGTGTGCTAGAATGATTAGTGGTATGCTCCTAAATGAAGAAAAATGATGGAAAGGATAATTGATGCAACGACAAATGAAGGATGATGTTGATGATAGATTAACAAGTGGAGATGAGTGAGATTATATGCAACTATAGTGAACTATCCATGATTATGCATATGCTCAAATGCAAACATAAAACTAACTAACCTAAAATGTAACTATGATAAAATGGGGATGATAAAATGTAACTATGAAGTAATTAATTAATCTAAGATGAGAATGCAAAGTAACACATGATATGAAAGCTAAGTATAAGACTCCATGAAAGCTCCAAGCTCCTACGAAAAACCTGCATGGTAACAATACTCAAAGTGTGGATGAAAAATGGCATTATAACACAATTCCAATTTGTATCTCAAAATAGCATTATAACATTACTCAAAAGGTGGATAATAAATGTTAAGGCAAGAGAGTGTATTTATAGGGTTCTCAAGCATTTTGTGAGGTGGCACCCATCAATGGTCTAGATTCAAAGGAGACAAGATAGGTGGTAGAGATGAAAGGAATCTAGATGTTGTCCCCTTGACCAAGGACAACATGCCACGTGTGTGAAGAGAATCCTTTGACCAATTGGAAGCATGCCAAATGTATGGGATTCCAAGTGTGTGAAACAAAGACCCATGTGCTCCAAATTTGTTGGAAGTGTGGGGGAATAAAGCCATGTGCCTTTTCTCATTGGTGGAAGTGTATGAGGATAATTCTAATTAATAATTAGGCTTGTTTGTTTTCATGTGACCTTTATGAGGTGGCACACAAAAAGTTGTAGAAATGTGCTCTAATTCTTAATCAGGATTAAGGAAGATTAATTAAATAAGCGTGTTTAGGGTATTTTGTTTATTTAATTATTTAGAAGAATGTGAATTAGAAGAATTAAAAGGAAAGTGAACAATATAAATAAAGACCTTATTTATATGTAGTTGAAGCATTAATCAAATAGGTTGTATTTAATTACCTGAATGTGATGACCATTTTTAGGTGTATACAAAGACCACTACCATCAAAATAATGTGCATTGGGTACTTCTAGCCTACGCTATTCAATGACTCATATTCCTTAGTAAAACCCTGTAAGGAATGCCAATTCTTTGCAGGAAGAAGAAAAGAAATTGTGATGCCTCTCAATCTGATAGTGGTTGATGAGCCATTTGTGCAATGGGGCCTTGATTTCATTGGAATGATCAATCCCACCTCCAGTGCTAGACACAAATAGATTCTAATAGAAATGGACTACTTCACTATGTGGACCGAAGCCATGCCCCTGAAGAATGTTACAGAGGCAGAGATAGTGGATTTCCTTGAAGAACTGGTGACAAGATTTGGCCCACCAAAGACCATCATCTCCAACAGTGCCAAGGCTTTCCTAGGCTCTAAGATATGTCAATTTGCACTTGTGCATAGCATATTCTTGAAAACATCATCAAATTACTACCCGCAAGGGAATGGCCTGGTTGAGTCGACTAACAAAAATTTAGTCTAACTCATCAAAAGAATCGGGTGGGAACACCAAAGAGAATGACATAAGAACCTTCGGGCAGCACTATGGACGTACTGCATAACTCCCAAGCAAGTCCTTAATACTTCACTATATGAGCTAGTGTATGGGAAAGAAGCATTATTTCCTATCTCTATGGAGATTATAGTGTTTCAATTGCTCAAATCTCTTGAGGTAGAACAAAATGATGCCATGGAGGTTCAGCTAGCTGAGTTGTTGGAAGTGCAAGAAAAAAGGAAAAAGTCCCTAATAGCCATGTCTAACCCTAGTGGGTGGTTAAGTGATGGTTTGACAAGAAATCTTTAGACCAAGGTCTAAAGTGCAAGGACCTAGTGTTAAAATTTAACAAAAGGGCTACAAAGCCAAACCAACATGAAAATTTTGACACCCTATGGGAAATCCCTTTCAAAATAATTCAATGCAAGTAGCACAATGCATTTGAATTAGAAAATATGGAGCAAGAAGCATTGGGTATTCCCGTTAACGGAATTCACCTAAAACTGTTAATTAAGCTTCAATATTATCCTGCCAGTGTAAATATGTAAGTACTGTAATCATTTTTCTTTCGTGTTTTTGTCGCTAGTCTTATAATTAATTCTATAGTGTGAGGAAGTAGAAACAAATGAAACCCATTAATTCAAAAAGCAGAGAGAGCTAACATGCAACTCATGAAGTAGAGAAAAATGAAACCCATATGCAAAATTGAAATGAACACATATATGCAGAAAAAGAAAAAGAGAACCCACAATGCAAAATCAAAAGGAAAAGGAGACAGAATGCTAATATAAGTTGTATTTTCATTATATTTATATACTTCGATCAATACATTGTCAAAATGGCTCTGAGGCCACACTTTTAGAGTATATTTGTATGTATTATGCAGTTTCTTCGTATATATGTGCAATAAGGCCTTTTTCAAGCGTATATACAAAATGTATTAACAAAAAGATGATTTTTCAAGGCATAAAGGTTTTTAGTCACAAGTAGTGGCAAGGGAGGCATCAACAGCAGTGTCTGGAATTACTTCATCAGCAGGAACAGTAGTAGGACTAGTAGTAGCATCTGTAGGAGCAATGGCGAGTGGTAGAGGGAACACCAGGTTCCTGAATTCGGTGTACCAGTTGATGTCA
The DNA here is from genome assembly GCA_007258455.2 of Sequoia sempervirens. NCBI lineage: Eukaryota > Viridiplantae > Streptophyta > Pinopsida > Cupressales > Cupressaceae > Sequoia > Sequoia sempervirens. The sequence goes on from VDFB02000003.1 coordinate 645,236,031, forward strand.
TAGAAAGGCATCACATTGTACAAGTAAAATAGGAAGTGGCAGGAACAAGTTACCCTTTGACGATGCTCTTCGTGTGACTGGATGTGGAACCCGCTCAGGAATGGCACCCATGGTACTACTATGTCTTCTTCAATATAATTTTTAAGGTCACTTGTCATTGGAAAGCCTAGACCAAATGTAGCATTCACCACCACCATGTTGAGGCCTCCAAGGTACTTCTTCAGGAATATTTCCAGCACCAAGCGAAGAATCAACAGCTTGGGAACCTAGATGTCAAGCATGGATGTGATGAAGTGAGAGCATACGTCAATATTAACTATGTACTTGTCTTCGTATTCAATGTAGTCCCTCCCCAGAACCCACTTCATCACTACAATGGCTAGTGAATGCTTATTCTTAGTCATTCTTTTGAGACGCCTATTCAAGATTTCCCATAGAAATGTTGTCTGGGATTTTTTGCAAACTAGCCTGATTGGAGTGTTCATGGTGCCTAGCTCTCTACAAAATGCCTAAGTCTAGCTCTATGCAAATTCTACGCAGTTGCCTAATGCTAAATTCTAAGCCAACTGCCTATTACCAATTCTACTCAAATTGCTAAGTGTGATTTTGCTATTACCTAAGGGCCTATTTATAGAAATAGCTAGGATATGCATCGTAATTTTCATACCATAACCATAATGCTAATCAAGTACCAACTTGAAAAATTGCACTAGGGCTTGCTCAAATTTCCCACCTAGTTGTGTCTACTAGGTATGGTTTGTTGCGTGCAAGATAAATAAGAGCTAATTAATTAGCATAAGCTAGTGGCAGTCATCGGTGGTATCTACACATCCAAGTGTTGAGGTGTCATGTTGCAAGGCATGTTTCGAACTTGAAAGTAGAACTTGTATCTTTTCAAGCACTTATTGCATATTTGGGATTAATCATTCCTTTTAAGATATTAATTGCCAAAGCATGCGAATGCCTAAGCTGCCTTCAAATTGTTGGATCAAGTTCCAAGAAAATTGTGTTGTAGGACATCATTACCAAATGTCATTATGAATTCTTGTCATTTCAAAATGGCGAGGAATTCATTTCGTACAAGCAAATAACTGGCACTGGTACATGCCAAATTTAATGCTAAAAGGCAAGTGTTGTTGGCTACCCCAGAAAAGAAATAGCTAAGTATTGCATGCAAGAAGATAACATTGTAAAATATTTTTGAGCACGCTACCTAGAGCAAGAGTGTTGAGCACAAAAAGAGCTAAAGCAAATTGCAGAAAATTTGAGCATAGCAGATATCTATAGCAAAAGAAAAATGGTTGAAATTTCTCAAACAGAGATGCAAGGAGAGGCAATGCAAAGCTTTTTTGATGCTATGCATGCAATACCAGCCACCTATGTCTTTGAAGACGTCTCTTACACTTCACTTGGGATACCAGAGAATCGAAAGTGGGTTAACATGTAGGCCTCAAACAAGCAAAAAACCCACAGAGACCAAAGCCAGATAAAGGAGGAATGGGATAATATTCATGATCTCATCCTCGCAAAGAACCCTAAGACTCTTAGGGATGTGACCTATGAAAGGATGAAGAGAATTAGTGACCCGAATTCTCTAGCGTAGAAGCTATGGTTCAGCGGGCTTCCACAGTATATGGTCTCATTTGTGCACTATTACCCAGAGTTAGTTGACGAGGCCATTAAACATTTTAACCTAGCCACCAACACCATTGAGGGTTGGGAGTTGAAAGTTAATATCTACCTGGGAGCTATCTAGAACATGCTATGCATCCCTGACCAAAACTCCAGAGCAGAAATGATAGAGTCATTCACTCCAGCAAAGGGGGAGGAAATATGGAGAACCAGAAATTTGGCTCTAGATTTTTTATAACAAAGAAACCCAAAGGCCCAAGGACATGTTGCCTTCCCCACAGACATGCAAGAAGCATTCTCAATGATGGCACCTGTTTGTGGCCTAGACACTGATAAGTATGTTCAAGGGATTCAATTGGGTATGGGGTTTAAGTTGCATAGGAAACATTCCTTTCTTTGGTATGACTTCACACAATTCATCGTTGATGAAATGCTGAGGCAAATAAGGGACTACGAAATGCAGCAGAGGTTTAGGTTTCCTTCCTTCCTTTTTCATATATTTTTGCATCAAAACCCTGATTTCTTCAAAAAAAACATGTGAAGTTGGCAATATTTTATGAAAATGGAAGAAGAAGGCCAATTTTTGTATGTACTCTTCTCCTCTCCTCAACTTATAATTATTATGCATTTTTAGATTATTTTTTGACTCCTATTCTATGAGATTTGAGTGAGGATGGTGGTATTTACCAGCTCACCATACCCAGATGGAGTATATGCATAATTTCACTCTAAAATGCGACTAGTTTCTCAAAGAATATTTCACATTCATTCTGATGCACGGATTCATCGAGGAACCATTCCAGCTTCTGGCATGTCTCACAAATCAGTTGCTAGCCCTCAAAATGTTCCAACAAGTATCAATTATTGACTATACTTTTTGTGGGGGACCAGCCAAGAAAAAGGGATTTTTCACCTGGCCGCTAAGCTTTAAATCAATAGTAATGGCCAAGAAGAAGACACATAAGCTGTTAGAGGTGAAGTTGGCTCATTTGGGGCTAGTCTAGATTTGTGACAAATGGAATTACAACCCCAAAAATGACTTACCAAATGAACATGTCAAGGTAATGCACAGCCCCCAGCCTTACTGGGAGAAACAGTGGAACCCGTTGAATGAGGATGAGCTATTGGTTGATCTAGCTCATATTCCAACCGATGATAGTAGGTTGCCATGGATCAAGTGCTACTTTGCTTCAGCAAAGTATAATGAGAAGCTTTGCATCAGGTCCACTCTTCACAATGAGTTGTCAAGAAAACAAAACTAGAGTGAGAAAAAAATTAAGGATTTCGAGGTCTACCGAAAATAAATCTAATGCATCGATTCCCCTTATCAAAGCGTGGAGACGGGTGATAGATTCAATAAATTGTAGAACGAAGCACATATAGATTCCAACGCAAGTGATGATGAATATGTCGATTTGAAGGAGGCTAAAACAAATACTGGGAAGGGAAAGGAGAAGGAAGTAGAAGCATAGACAACTCCAGCGCAGCCTATCAATGTCTCTTCAAATGTGCAAGTGAACATATCATGTGCAAGGGCCTCAATGACTCGCACCTAGACTACAAAAAGAACCAGGACAACCGCACAACAATAGTTAGAGGTAGTGGAGGTGGATGATTCCCCGCTCATCAAATGGCAGCACACAAAAATAATTTCTAGGGAGAGTTCATAGGAGCCCGCAGCAAGCCAGGAGGTTGTGGTGAGCCAGGAACTGCAATCATCTAGACAAAAGGTAACTTTTGCTCCCTCTTCTCTTACTTCACAATCTTTGGTGTCCCCTGTTGTCTTTGCGTTGCCCATCACTTCAAGTGTTGTCCCTTCTTTTTCCACTTCTTCTACAATGATCGTGGGAGGTTTCTCTCAGTTTTCCCAGGTGAGACTATTTGTTTTGACTCCTCCATGGACCCTTTTACCTTTCACTGCTACCTAGTCTACATCCACTATTTCTTCACCCTTTGCATCTGCAACCGCCACTGACACTATTTTGGCTACTACTATATCTAGCCCAACTCAATCCACCTAGCAAATGGAATCTGCTATGACCCCACTACTACCACAACACCCGATGAGTCCTCTCACTAGTTCACAAACCAGGTTTTGGCATATCCCTCCATTCTCCCTACTTATAGTCGATCTTCTGAGAAATAAAATTATTGGAACCACTACCCTCATGTTCCCTTTTTCTCTTCCTCTCGGTGCACCTTTCGCATGTGGGCTAGTTCAGTTGCCAACCCAATTTATGGTGCAGGGTGATAAAACAAAGGAAGCGCAGGCTATTAGAATCCAAAAGAAAAAGGCCAAGGATGCCAAGAAGCCAGCAGAGCCAAATGTGTATACTATTTTCAATGAAGCTCATAAATTGCTACATTTCACAACCATGTACCTGAACGTCATCAAACCATAGGGGGAAATGTAGCTTGATGATTACGACATCTTTACCATTGGACTCGATCTAAGCATAGCTTGGATGCAGGACAAAGTTGAGCTCATGGAAGAAACACAGTGGGTAGTGACCACCGACTTCCTCAAGTCTAGTCACTAGCTAAAGAAAAAGGAAGAGGAGCTAAAACTTGTAAAAGATAGGATTGAGGTCCTGTTGGCAAAGGACAAGGCAAGAGAATCATAATTTGCATGCTTATCGAAGAAATCACAGACAATGTAGGTACAATAGACTAAACTTTGAGAGGAACTTGCAAAGCTCCAATCCTATGAACCCAATTTGGTCGGCACACTGCAACAGAAGAACCAAGAATATCATAACCAATTGGCTCTAGCAGAGTAGGGGATGTAACAAAAAGGTGATTTTGAATGTCAATGCAGTCAATTGGAGCAAAAATTGAAATAGAAGGACATCGAATTTGAGGCCTGAAGGGCTAATTGGAGAAGGAACTCCAAGAGATGAAGCTTTCCCTTGAGGCAGAATCAACAAACAAAAATCGAGCCAAGCAAAACTGGTCTGCAGAATTGAGAAACATCCAGGGACAACTTGTGGCCACAAAAAAAAAGGGTTGTGGAACTAACATAGGATGTTGGCTCAAAGGGTTTCCGACACTCCAATTTATGGTAGAGGCGACAATTTTAGGTAGGGAAGTTCATGGAGCAATTGAGCGATTCCCTCAAATCATCACGAAGAGGGTTCCTGAGGTGGAAAAAATACTAGATAGGCCTATGCTTGGTCTCAGATGATGTCTTAGCAAATGTAAGGATTAGGGATCGGAAGGCCGTTGCCAAAATAGCAAACAAGTTTATCTCCTACCACACGGCCATCCTCCATGCTAGCGAGTGCGCTACCAAACTGGGCCGAACTATGAATAGCATACAGATTAGGTTCTCCCAACTAACCCAGATGGGCCTACCCTCCTCATTTCTTTCTGAAAACTTAGTGATGATTGTGGAGCATATTGTAGCAAAAATAGAAGAGAAGCAACAGGACACGTCTGCTTTCTAGACTTTTAATCAACCCCCTACTGTAGTGGATATTGAAGGTGTCACTCATTAGATTGTGTAGCTACTCTTTCAACTTGATTCCAAGGCCGGTATGTTTGCGATGCTTCCTTACAAAGAAATGATCGATCTGAGCAGAGCACAAGAAAATTTGCATGACATATTGACACCATTCGAGGTGAACTAGTTTCCTCTGCAGGCCACTCTCTCTAAGCTTTAACTCTGTCACCCAATGGATGGGTCTCTAGTCTACAAGCCAGAAAATTTTTGGGTTCCTTGTTTCGTAGGTGAAATTCCCCTAGTAGTCGCCAAAAGCTATGAATGTGAAAATTCCCTGAGCTCCCTATGAGTGGTTTGTATTTTTGCTAAGTACCGGCCTATGCCTCATCTTTTTGAACTTCATCCACCACTTCCACGTGTCCACCAAGCACTCACCATAGGGAAGTCTTCCTTCACTCTCCTACCATCTTTCGTCATGCTTCCACTTGTCACCATGAGCACTTAAGGGCTGCTTCCCTTCACTTTTCAATCAGGCCCCATCCACGTGCCACATAGCTTTCATCTATGTACACTTTTGGCAAACCTCACAGTCAGCACTGATAATAAAGAATGCCTCCACGTGTCTTCACTGCATAGTATTTCAATGCAAGGAGGAGGAATCAATGATTGAGCCCTAACCTACTACCACGTGTCTCTTTTACGAGGACTTCATTGAAGGGAAGGCAAGAGCGAACTGCATACCCTGCCAAGTTGTTGTGTTTCTTAACTAACTGCAGGATTGAATGACACATGTCTACGAAGGAGTTTGTTGGAACCACTACCATCATTTAGGGGGGATGCATCTGTTCAAGAAGCAACTACATTCCATGACCCAAATATTTTTGTTGTAATAGCCGAAGGAAATCATTGTTGTAGGCATCATTGCTCATGATATGGGATCTTTTTTGTTGTTGTCCCACCAAGCAGTGGGATTTTTATCTATATATACTACTTCTTCCTTCTGAAAAAAAGTTCAGAAGATACAAAAAAATTAGGAAAAAGACACCAGGCCTTTTGTATCGCTTTTAGATTATTGTATAAGACTCTCAAACTATGTCATTGTTTGGCCTCTCTATTTTCTTAAGCTATTTGATAAAATATTATACTGTCATTGTTATCCTGAATTGTTTGTTTGCAGAACTTCTATAATTCTAAATACAAGTTTGTTAGTTAGACCATGTCTTTGACTCTTCTTTTCAGTAAATGAATATGGGAATTTTTTTTGTCATTGAATGAATTGTTCATGTTTTCATCTTTGATTTTTGTTATTCTAGAACATAGCAGATTTTTGATCGGGCCCTTAAATCAAATCCCAAAAGATAGATTTACTGTGCTTATATCTATTCTTTGTTGCATCACTTTAGTTATATCTTTATTTTTTATATTTGCTTCCTTTTTCTCATTCCAAAACCCCAATTACAGAAGACACTAGCTTCTTTAAAACTAGGTCACTAAGTTTAGTGCAATTGGTCCCCCCATTAACTAATTTTCCCATAAAGACTATTACCTTGCCAATTTTTGGCATCAATAGTAACTTCCCACAACTAGTTGTAGGAAAAATCACAAATAAAAAGAGAAAAAGGGATAAAAAAATGGATGACTATCTTTCTCCCACACCCTTCCTTAATTTCTACCAAAAAAATGCAACACCTTTTCTACAATTGTCATTAGTTACCTAGGATTGTCAATGAAAGTATTTTCATTCAAAACTCCACTCCTTCCTACTAGATACAAGGTTAAGAAATTAAGTAAAATGGTTTATATTTGATTCTAATCACAATCTCCACCACTTGCAACATTAAAAAAAACTAAACACTTAAAAGTTATTTTCAAAATATTATTATTTTGATTTAAATTTTAAATCTATTTCAAATATTTTATCATTTAATATAATTTATTTACCTAGAAATATTATGAGCTAGATCTAGGAAACAATATTTACAAATCAAATCAAGCATGCAAAAATATAAACTTAGACTAATTGTTACAAATAAATAAGAAAGAAAAGACCAAATCATGATGAAAATATCTGAATGGATAGAATACATTCATCTCATATTCAAAGTCATGCAAATATGTAGGTTCTCAAATTATCACAATTTGACCACCTTATTATCAACATCTACCTTCCTTTCCTAGATGATACTCTCCCTCAATATGCAAGAGGGGAAAACACTATCCTCCATCCACATCAATTAAAATATCAATTGCATATAATTTAAGAAACATTCATAAATGTATAATGACAAACATTTACAATTATCATGTATAATCCAGCTATCAATTTATATCAACATTCGAGAAAGGTAATGAATTATCAAATTACCATTAATATCATGCAAACATAATGCTATTTTTTTTAGTGTATTATGTAAAACATTGATTACACACATATAAATTAATCAATTAATCATTAAATAAATGCATCCTTAATAAATGATAAAAAATAGAATGTGATATCTTTCCCCTTAAAGAAAAAATCATCATCCCAATTGCTTAATTAATCATGACAACAAAATTTTGTTTGATTTTTTGTGCAAAAAGTGGCACTACCCTTTGAAATTGGTCCTACTAGACCTTGCACTAATTTATTTATCTATTATGCAAATAGAGCTTATGAACATTGAGCTCTTTAAGAGGCGCTATTTGTAACACTCTTGGTGAAAATCCTATAAAGAGTTCCAATCAAGAAGATGCAAAAAATATACTACATACTTTATCAAATAAGATAGATAAAATATATTATGCAATTGATCAAGAGCACGTGGCAAAGCTATGCTATATGTAACTAGTTTAATGACTTCTAACACTTCAAAGAGGCCCACAAATTTAGGAGACAACTTTGTTGATTTGCCAAACTTAATCAAAATTTTATGAGATTTAACTCTAAGGAGAATCATATCTCCCATGATAAAATATCTTTTTGTTTGCTTTAATTCAATCAAGCTATTCTACCTATTAATGGAATTAATCAGCTTGTTCTTGATTAATTTGTGTTTATCTTTGATTGTTGCTAACATTTCCACCCTAATGCACACCTAATCTTCTAATTTATCCCAATTGATATGTTTTTTGCATGTTTTCTCCATATAATACCTCAAATAGAGTCATTTCAAAGAAAAGTGATATAAATAATTATATGCAAACTCAACTAGAGGAAAGTATTCCTCACATTTGTATTATTGGTCACTATAATATATTCACAACAAATCCTCTAAGACTTTATTCACCCCTTTAATTTGACCATCAATCTCTTGGGGATAAATTGAACTAATGTTCAACTAAGTTCCTAATAGTGAAAACAAGGTTTTTCAAAGCTCTAAAGTCATCTATGGATCTCTATAAGAGATAATCATTTCTAGAACTTAATGAAGTCTACAAATCTCCTGAACAAATCTTCCTACAAGGACCAACACATCTAACAAATTTCTTGGTTATAAATGAGAAAATTTTGTGAGTTTTTTTCACCACCATTATGATAATATCATGGTGGTTCTTAAACATTGGAAGACCTTGGAAAAAATCCATACTAATCACTTTCCATTTCCATTCTAGTACATCATGAGGATAGAGTAATCCTATACAATGCATGTGTTCAGCCTTAACCTACTAGCAATGGCTTCAAATCAACCATCAAATTGGTTACACCTAGGTGTCCTAAATATGGTACATAGTGAGCTTCTCTTAGTGTTAATTTCCATAAAATTCCAAATCTAGAACATGAATTCTTCCTTAGTGTCTCAAAATACCCCTAGGTTTGAACTGATACCCATCATATTGGTAATCTTGTAGATTTTCTAAGAGGGATTTCTTAACTAAATGAAACCTAGCATTAACATTCCCACAAATCAACCCATGAAAGAATATAAATAAAGGCAATTCACCTTTTTTATGTTACCATAAGATCCAAGATCCTTAATCCTCATAAATTCAAAAGATACTCTACCCATTGATTAATAAAATTGAGTAACTACATCCAAGATCTAATTGATGTAGGAGACATCAAGCTTAAAGGAAATGCACCCACATCACAAGTAAAACAACTAGTGATACATCAAGATACTTATCCAATGCATGATCAAAATATTCCATAACCCATTCAAGTTCAAATCACCCATATTTATTCCAATGATCCTAATCAAACACAAGAATCCTACCAATATTGTTCCAATATAAAAATACTACCCATTGGACCCAACAATCTTTATGTAATTTGGTCTTGTCATAAATGAGAAAATTAAAAATACTCATAACCTCTAACTATCTAAAAATGGATTTAGATCTTTTTACAAAGGTAACATAGATCCAATCACAAATCAAATGTGTAGAATCATGAACTATCAAGGCAAAGGATTATGCCTTCATGAAAAAGAAATTTTTGAACCCATTAATGTTAATGCAAACCGAGAATTCTATGCCATAAAATGTAAGTCTCTTGATAAGAATAATATGAATTTTAATGATATTCCCTCAAGCACTAGGGTAACTTCTCCAAACATCAAAATAGGTCCCTCTTGTTATTCCTAAAAAGAGCTTGTTGACATTGACTCTTTCATTGACCCTATCATCCCCACCACTAACCCTTTCAATGACCTCATCACCCCCACCACCAAAAAATTTGCTAGAACCCCATATTCCCTATCACTAACTCTATCATCCCTACCACCAACCTTAACCATCCATCATCTAAATATACCACCCTAGACTAACAAAACCACACACCCCTTGACTTATTTCATAATGATGAAGTTATCACCACATTCATGGGACTCTAGGATAATTTCCCTAAGGGATCACAAAATGGACTTTGAATAGACTTGGATGCATTAGCATATCCCAAGGAACCCATATAAATGCTTGATATTCCTACACCAAAAAATTTATGTGGATCCAAAAATATAATATTCCAAGTACTACAATTCCAAATACAAAATAATAATAATAGAAGTGTCCAACTATGAAAACCATTCTTATGACACCTTGGTAACTTGTACCATGATGAAATATAATTTATAGTCATCATGTGTAAATCCATTTCCTATGTATACCCTGCCCTTGGGAGCCAACTTCTTCTGCCAATTCATCCCACCCACCTTATGCAATTATTAGCCAATCATTCATATCATACCATTATATCATTCCCACCCATCACATATGCACCCCCAATCCATCATTCCCATCCAATCCTCATTCATTCTAATGAGACTTAGAAGCACACATAAGAAAATCCATTGAGAATTTAATTGAGAAATCAAGAGTAGTCAAGAGCATTCAAGAGAAGAATTATCAAGATTATTATAGAATTTCATCATTCAAGCATCATGTCATGTGTTATGTAAGTTTTGTTCATGTTTTGCATGTATTTTATTTGTGAGTACTAAAAATTGTAGGTATTCAAATCAATTCAAGTCAAGAAGCAATTGATCCTTGAAGGTGATGAGTGTGACTTCATTCCATCAAAGAGATCAGATCTAAATGGTGAGTTGTAGAAAATCGTCAATTCATTACTTTTTTATCATTAGCCTCTATCCAACCAAGGTTGAGCTCTCTTTTATATCATAATTTATCATTGTGGAGGTATGAAAACCAACATGGGATTTAACTTTGGCAAGCCCCCTATATGCCACAACCCTTCCCCTCTTTTCATGTGTGCGGGTTACAAATCTAAAGTGAATTGAAGGAAGATTGAAGGATATTTGCTAATTCACACATTCAAACCCTACAATTTGTCAAGTCACGAAATCTAAATTTTCTCATCAACAGATGAAGTTCTGATAGAAAATCCAAGAGTACAAAAGCTATAGACTAGTGAAAAATCAAGAGCTTAGTTTGGGGTGCACCACACCCTACACTAGCCTTTTCAGCCCCATATTTTCACACTAGGTGCCTCTATATTTTCTCTCTGCATTTTGGGGTT
>VDFB02000003.1:645247160-645441721 GCA_007258455.2 Sequoia sempervirens
CAAAGGAGAACAATACATTTGTGAAAACACAAGCACAGGAAAATGTACGTTAGTATCCACCTATCAACACTGAATAGGTCAATCCACTATCTATGAACCAAAATAGGGGAAAATCTGGAAAGTCTGTACTTGCCAAAAGCAACCTTCTTCTTGTCACCCAGTTAACATGGGAAAATTCTCATGATTTTGGCTCTTCCGAAACACAGATCAAAAGGGTGTTGAGTTTGCCCCCTGTGCCTCAAGGGGGAAGAAAGCATTCAACATATTTTCCTTAAACACAATTTTACGCTATAACTATGGCATAAGCTCACAATTTATTTCAGGCAAAGCATATTGCAGTTGAAAGACAGGTGAGTAAACAATTCAAAATAAAGATAAACTTAGCCACGCTGAGGAGGCTTAATTACACTAATCCCTTCTTTTGTCTTCTGCAACACTTGGAATGAGTGTAATGCCATATTATTTGAGAACGAAGATCACTCAATTGCCCGAATTTGAGAAGCATTGAACAGAATATCCAGGAAATAGCACAGGTCCACCAAACATGCAAAATTATTATCCACTCTAGCAACATGCAAGACATTACAATAGCAAAGGATTAGCACCCAGGGATCAGATTCCATCTCCAGAACTACACAATCACTCCACAAAATACTTGAGAGTTACCAATTCATAATCACATGAAATTTAATTTTGACAAGACCTTCAAATGAAACCTAAATGAAGCAAGTACAGGGCCGTATTCAGGCAACCACCTACTTTCCTTCAATCATTACATTGGAATTAACTGCAACAACCTCATTGAACTTTGTTGTGTTTACAAATTGCAGGGAACTTGAGATTTTGCAGGCTTGAGATCAAAGGTGATTCCCAACTCGTTGTCAATATTGCAAAGGATGGTGCACAAGCATTAAAATAATCCATTGGAGGCTGGGCCCAATGCGGATAATAATGTGATTGGTACTCAACTAAGCATATCCCTTGAAATCTCAACAGGCTGGCTAACAAATTAGTGAACCATGCCTTTCTTTCTCTTGTCATCCTAATTTAATTTTTTTAACTTTCAACATAGTTACAAGACTCGCAAGAACTCGCCGGAACTCAATGAGTCATGGTTCGGGCAGGGGTAAATGAGTCTGGCAAACTTGGGGGCTGAGTACTCGTCGAGTCTCGACCCCCAGACTCGGCCATTTTAAATAATTTTTTTTAAAACATTTACAATCTTTCAATGCATTTTTAGTTTATGACATGCCCATCTAGGATTTACAAAAAATATGAAAATGGTGTGCGCCATGAAGGTCTATGTGGTTTTGAAGGTCTTCATTTGGGCTTGGTGGCGAGGGCTCCACCCCTCAACCCCGCCCTATATCGCGACAGGGAGCGTGCCCAAGGCGCTGCCCCTGTACCCCGTGAGGGGCGTTGCCCCCACACCATTGCAAGGGGCACTGCCCCTAGACCCTTACGAGGGGCACTGCCCCTAGACCCTTACGAGGGGCACTACCCCTCGACCCTGTTGGGGTGTTTCCCCCAAACCCCATCAAACTATAGGTCTAAGCATGTAATAGACCAATGATGTATGATGATCATAAAAACTACAAAATGCATATCCCCTATTGCAAATCTCTGCATCTTTCATAGTCAAATTCATAATCAAGGATTATCTTGTTTCATACATTAGACGACTTGTTTAGTATGCAAGGACGGCCATAGGCAAAGTTGGCATGCTACAGTCATTGTATTGTTGAATACAAATTAAGTCATAGTTGGCAAGAAATGCCATTTTCATAATGCAAAAAATGTATAAATCATGCCCTACACAAGAAACACATAGAACAATCCCATCTATTAGTATGCTAGCTAAAGTCAAACTAGAACATAACCATTTATCTTTTCACTTAACTGTTCCTATTTGTTAATGAGCTTGACAACAAAACATACAATCTTGAAGGCTTCAAGAAAATTTTAATAATAAATTCCTCACTTGAATATGCACACCAATCATTGAGACACAAGCAAATATCATGGCTATATCATCATCCAGGACCTATCTTAGACACTAGCGCATGACTTGTCATGATGTTGGGATGAGTAATGCAAGGTCCTCTGAGCCATAGACTTATATTTTTAGTTTTGATACTTGTTTTGATGCCTTTGACAATATTTATATATCTAAATGTGTTATTTCCTTCAACTAAAATTTGTGTTTATACTTATGTGATCAATGTATGTTTGTGTATGGGATCATAGTAATTTCTATTTGATGATGTTATTGTGTCTTTAAGGCTTATTTATTAAAGGGTGCATGAAACAAGTTTCAAATCCTTAAAAATATTTGAATTTCTTGGGTTTTTGTATTTTGCAAAATGAAGCTACCAGATCAGATCGACGCCTCCAAGAAAGGCATGAACAGAAGACGCAATTTCTTCAAAATCCGCCCAAAAAACCTTCAAAAGAAAACCCGTGAAAACAAGATTTATAGGTCAAAAAAAACGTCTGTAAAATAACCACGAAATCTCCTCAAAAACACATGCAGACAAATGCATAGGTATGTGCAAGAAATCGTGCCCCAAAAGACACAACGACGCCCAGACAAAAGAACCGTGCCCAGAAGTCGTGACAAACGACCCACAATTTTTACTTCTCAGAAATCTGACGCGCGCCAAAGAACACCAGGAAACCCACAAAAAAATTTCTCAAAAAACAAAAGAAAACATTTGGCGTTCAAAAACTTTGAGCCCTTCCGAGAGGGAGTCAAACCCAGATTGGCTCCTGCTCTAATACCATGTAAGTTTCATGAATAATTAGATGATTCTATTAACATGAAAGAAGGAATAAATAAAATACAATGCAAGAGTTGCAATAATAACGGAGACGTGATTATAGGCTAACTAAAAGAAACGGAAGCATTAAAATAGGCACGACAAGTGCCATTACAGAGATGAACATTAAAATAGGAACTAACTATAGTTCTAATAGTTAGTGTATTTAAGGTTTATTTATTAAAGGGTGCATGAAACAAGTTTTAAATCCTTAAAAAATCTCTGAATTTCTTGGGTTTTTCTATTTGCCGAGTATGCGTCGAGTCTAGGCTCCGAGTTTGAGTCTGAGTCAAAAATCGGCTTGTCGAGTCCGAGGTGAGTCCAAGTCTTGTAACATTGCTTTCAAGGCTCTTCCCTCAAACATATAACATGCAAACAATGTTGAGGCTAAGCCCTACTAACATCCATATTTTTTAATTCCATCCAAACTGGCCCTGAAAATCAGCATTAATAGGCTAAGGGTCAAGATAACATACTCAAACCCTTCTAAATGTTCATCTTTTTTTAATTAAAAACATTACTTGATAAACAGCCCTTACACACTTCCAGTACACTAGCTAGATTCCCCCTTTATTAAAGATTTCAGATTTTCACTGTTAGACATAATATCATATATCTAAATAACACTGTAATATATTTGTAATTTTGACATTTTAAGTCTCTTTAGAGACCCCTCTTCAAGGAAATTACAAGACCAATAATTTGGTTTTGGGGTTTGCCCTCATTTCTCTATAATACAAGAAGATAGGATAATAATTATAATATGAGGAAGGTCAGCCCTAAAATTTAAGATTTATTCTTATTTATTTTAAAAGAGTTTTATTATTCCAAAAAAAATTTAAAAAAAAATTAATGTTTGTATTTAATAATGTTAGAATTATGATTATTAAGGTAGTTGTTATTATTATTAACAATAAAGTTCAAGTTTCAAAAAGAGAGCAGTATTCTCAAGCGTATGGAAGGTGGTGCCATCAATCATTATCTGGGAAATATGGAAAGAGAGGAATAGGATATTGTTTTATGAGAAGGAAAGGTCAATGAATGGCCTCATCAGTAAACTTGATTCGGCCATCTCTGAAGTAGTAAACAATGCAGCTTCTAGGCAAAGTATTAAGAAGAGTGCATATACTTTGTGGGATGAGCAGCTTAAGAAAAAATGGCCTAGGCTCTCTATCCCCCCCCCCCCCTTCCTGTTTATGGGATGTGTTGGGCTAATCCCTCTATCAATCCAAGACTCAATGTGAAGTGGCATTCACCAAATGAAGGTTGGGTCAAAGTTAATTTTGATGGGGCGTCCAAGGGAAACCCGAGGCCCTCAGGAGTGGGTTGCATTCTAAGAGACCAATTTGGCAACATCCTTGCTGAAGAGGCCAAGAAATTGCCAAAGGGAATGAACAATGAAGCCAAGATGCAAGCAGCTTGGCTAGGGATAAACTTATGTGGATGGATGGGTTTCAAAAAGCTTCACCTAGAAGGTGATTCGATGATCGCAATCAACGCCATTTGCCAATAGGAGACTCCCAATTGGAAGATCGGGAAATTCATTCCACGAATCTGCAAAAGCCTCACCCACTTAGAAGACTTTAAGGTGACACACATCTACCTTGAAGGCAATGTGGAAGCAGATAAGTTGTCCAAAAATGCCATTGATATGATAGCAAACCACGATGGGATAAATTAGCGAGATCCGACTGCAATCCCATTCGCAGAGGACAGACATGACGGGACTCAGGAGGACAAGGGGCATGTAAGTCATTGACAAGCGAGAATTAATGAAGGGGCGAGGTTGGTGGCGGAACGGCTTTATGTTCCTCTGGCACAAATGTTTTCTAGCAGATCAAGCAATGGAGATCACCATAAGCCTTAATGCCAAAGAAAGGCAAATGGCCTTCAGGGAGTGGTTACAGACCACCAACTGAGAAAAACCTTCAATGCACCAGAGGTAGAGACCTTGGAAGCCATCAATTATCGATTTCTCATTCAAACCTAATGGCGCTATTGTTTGTCCATTGATCAAGGATTCAAGGTTAGGAATTGATTAAGATTTTATTTCATTTTCAATCGGATTGTTATTAATCTCGTCTGAGATAATCTTATAAATTTTACTCTCAAAATTTTTAATGGGATTTCCAAACCAACCTCAATGTTGAGTAGTCCATAATTCAATTGGATTGGACACTCTATTTTTTAAATTGTTTTGTTTGGAAATGGACAAAAGATTCTAATCTATTTTGAAAGTATTCAATCTGAATGGACAATACAAAAGTGTTCAAATTCTGATTTATATTTTCAACAATTTGAAGAATAGAGCGATTGAACCATTCTTTGTGACATTTTATCCAACTTGATGCCTAGAATCAAACATAATGAGTACAATACGAGGACCTCAAAAAAGAATTATTTTCGCCCTATGAACTTTGAGGTGTATGAAGTCTCATATTATTCTACTTTTGGGGTGATAGAGACTCCATTTGGAGAATCTATGTCTGAGCATGATAGACCTACGTCTAGGAAACCTTTTGAAGCACTTTGGGATTGCTTTCAAAAAAAATTTGTTTGAAGCAAACGGAGCCATCTTATTATCTTTCTAGAAAGAAGAGAATGGCAGACTAACTGATCTTTCCATCAGTTAATGAAAGATCCCAATGCAATAAAATGCATGTTGGGTTCTTGGAACAGTTTGAATCAATTTGGTAATAAGAAATTTGATTTGTTCTACTGAGGAGGTCTACAGTTCAAGTCCGTCTAGCCCTATACAATTAGGAAACTCTTCTATTCCTTCTCTATCATATTGTCCCTATGATACGATGCTAAATTTTGAGGCGATCTTGGGCACCAAATATCTCACTTCCAATTATTGATACTATTTCAATGGTGACATTGCATCCGTCTTCATGGCCTAGTTACTCTAGGTGAGGGAGGAGAAAGCAGTGGTGAAATGGATGATTCGCAAATTGGTGAAAGCTCGTTGGCAGGAGGAGATGGACAAGTACCCGGATATGGTGGTTGTGGGATAGGGGTTGAGACTCATGGTGTAGGTGTGGCCTTAGCTCACCTTACAGTATAATGGGCCATGGGTGCCCTTTTTGATATGTAATGTGGGGGAGGACGTGGAGTTGCAAACATTGGAGGTGACAAGAAATATTGCCCTACTGAAGGAGATTGCGGGAGCTTACCAACTGATGGAAATGCTTATGGTGTTGGCTCTTCCCATAGTAGGAGAGCTAGTGGCAATGGAGGAGCTAGGTGAAGAAGATGCAAAAGCATAGAGGGACACTCACACTGACTGCCATGAGGCAGATTATGTAAATTTTGTAACTTTGGATCACGATTTTAAGATCAACTATTGATGTATTTCAGGTTTGTCCCCCTTAGTGCCAAATTAATATATCAAAAAAAAAAAGTTCAAAATGTTCTTATTTTATTTCTTCTTATTACTATTGATATTATTAATATTGTTATTACTATGATTATTACGTCAAGAGACATAACTAAAGTGGCAGCAAGGGGTAGATTGTAATGGCATGAGCATTTTAACAAAAATTATTACCAAAAATAGTAAAAACACAAAAGAACTAAAATGTATGGCCTAGAATACTCGGCATCAATAATAAAAAATTACTATATTTTGTATTTGTGTACATAGTTATTTTTGTTTAACTATTGTGAACAAAATATTGACGAAATAACTATGTACTTCAAGAAATAGCTATGCACTTTAAATAATTTTTTTTAAATAAAATTAAAAAATAAAGTAGATATTATTCATTTAAGTACATAGTTATTAAATAAAATAGTAAGCAAAATTTCTGATATTTTAAATACATTTAATACATAGTATAAAAAAGTAGATTTTATACTTTACAAATAAAACATTAAGTTCCAAAGAAATATATAATACTAACTATATTTTTTAACAAATCAAAACAACAGACTTAAGGAAAACATAGAATAGTTAAAATAGTAAGTGAAAAAAATACATATGCTCACGAAAAATGATATTCATATAAAAATAAAAATATTTTTTAAATTAAAAGTCAAAGTATATAATTTGTTTTCATTTAACTTTTTGAAAACTTGTGCATGATTTTTATGATTAGTTGCATTACTATTGAAAAGTAAAATAGCTCTTCAATAAAAAATAAAGTAAATATATAGTAAAATACTTCTTAGTAAAAGTTAAAATAAATGATGTTTGTCTTTTGTTTATTTATTTTCACCTATTCTAAACTAGCATAGATATCTTAAGATATCACTTGACGTCTTTAGATAGATGTATTTAAGATATTTATACTACTAATTATTTTTTATTAATTAGTGAACGATCTAGGGCCCACAAAAAGGTCATCAAATAATTATACAAAAAACACAACAAAATGATGGACCACAAAAGTAACAACCATCCAACCAAAAAGCTACCAGGTAACCCACACAAAAAAAAATTTAAAAATAAAAAATAGCCCACAAAAGACACCGGACACAAGCACCCCAGCCACCCACCCTGCTACCAGGTTATAAACCCTAACCAGTCAAATATGGAAATGCCAACTTCTCCCTCCCACCTGAGCCACCACCCGATGCCAAACCTACACACACCATTTCCAAGGCCAATGATTTGACACAATGAAAGACATCCACCACTGCTTTGCACACACTAGCTTACCTGAATTCAAAGACAACATAGTATAGGTGATTGAAACTTCCAAACACCCATAAGAATGAGAGACCATCAAGCCCATAAGCACCACAAAAAGCACAAGGCAAGGAATAGTAGGGACTCCCTTGTGTTTCAGGGACTGATGATTTGCAAGCCTACATATTGGTAAAAGATAAATGAGAGAAGGAATATCTTCTTTGATAATCTAAGACTATAATTACCTACTACGAATCTATACACACACACTATAGGCAGGGGCATCATATACTGGAGTAGATGACATGATAATGTAAACAAAACTTGAACAAGATATGATATGTTGGAAGGACTAATAGAATTCATTATGGCTATCTTGATATTTTGTAAACAATGACATGGAACTACACTATATAATTCACATAGGCAAATGACTAAATTTTTTATCTCTTAGTAGTAAAAAATTATCCTAGGCTTGAAGTTGTGCCCTAAAACTCTTGTAATGAAACAAATAAGAATAGAAAAATGGAGAATATATATTAAATAGATTGATATAATTATATCAATCTATGTATTATATATTTATATCATGAACAAGATATGATATGTTGGAAGGACTAATAGAATCCATTATGGCTTATCCTGATATTTTGTAAACAATGGCATGGAACTACACTATACAATTCACATAGGCCAATGACTAAATTTTGATCTCTTAGTAGTAAAAATTTATCCTAGGCTTGTAACTATGCCCTAAACTCTTGTAATGAAACAAATAAGAATAGAAAAATGGAAAATATATAATAAATAGATTGATATAATTATATCACTCTATGTATTATATATTTTCCATTTTTCTATTCTTATTTGTTTCATTACTAAACCACAAGGACGTGTCTCCCCCAAAATCTAGGCATTTCGAAGACGGGGACGTCCTCGAGATGTGGGGGAGATGTTCCCTCGATCACCCCACCACCACCGTTGAGACAACGGGAACGTTGCCAAGACGACAAGGACATCGGGATGTCTCGAGGACGGTCAGGCATCCTCAATTGTCTCGGGGATGCCCAAAAGTCTTTCATGGCAATCAACATAAAAAAATAAGAAAGAAAAAGAAAAAAAAAAATCTTTAATTTTCTCTCAAAATCACAGCCCTAGGCTGAACCCTAATGGCCAATGAGCCCCACTAGTGCCTCCTAAACTCTATAAAACACTCCAAATTCCTCATTTTTACTCACAATCTCATTTCAACAGCCAGGTTGAATAGGACCAAGAGTGAGTGAAGGAGTGAAAGAGTGTGATTGAAGTGATGCAAGTGCAAGAGGGGTGAGAAGGAGCAAGAAGAAGAGGAAGAAGAGGGATTCTACACCAAGTTGGAAGGATTTTTCAAGCTTAAGGTAGGATTCTTTGACTCTTTTTTTTTTTTTGGATAGTTTCATTTTCAAATTTTAATTTTATTTATAATTTCATAGACATGGCTGTAAGTGCTGCAAGTGCATGGGGTGAGAAGGAGCAAGAAGAAGAGGAAGAAGAGGGATTCTACACCAAGTTGGAAGGATTTTTCAAGCTTAAGGTAGGATTCTATGACTCTTTTTTTTTTTGATAGTTTCATTTTCAAATTTTAATTTCATAGACATGGCTGCAAGTGTTGCAAGTGCATAGGGTGAGAAGGAGCAAGAAGAAGAGGAAGAAGAGGGATTCTACACCAAGTTGGAAGGATTTTTCAAGCATAAGGTAGGATTCTATGACTATTTTTTTTATTTTTTATTTATTAGTTTCATTCTATGTTCCAATGCGTATCGGGGGCGGGGACGGGGGTACGGCAAGGGATGCGTTTTCGAGACATCCCCTAGGGGGCCATTTTTAGGGGACGGCAAGGGACAGCGATATATATATATATATACGAATTTTTCAAATTTTATTAATATATTATAGAGAGAGAGGGAAAGAGAGAGATATGTCAATAACTAATAACAACAAAATCAATATGTAAATAAATCACGAGAGCAGTAGTATAATAGCATAATAAATGTCAATAAAGCATTATAACAGCAGTCTCAAAAATCAATAAAACCATGATCTATCAATATCCAAATGTCTCAAACATGTCCGATATCTCCTCAAATCAGTCCAATCTCTCCTCTATATGATGCCAATCTCTTCTCCAACAAGCAAACTCTCACAAGGAGCATAAACTAAGAAAATGAAAGAGCATAATGGTAGGTGAGTTTATGTTTTGATTTTGTTTTATGTTATTTTTGGCATTTTAGGGTTCAAATTAGGGTTGGACATCATTGTGGGCCCCCCATGTACCTAAACAGCAGAAAAAAGAAATTAAAAAAAATAGTTTTTTTATGTTTTTTTGCTGCTGAAGCGTCCTAGGCCGCGGGGGGCAGCTAGCTGTCCCTAGGACAGCAAGGGACGTCCCCAACATCCCCCAACCATCCCCAAATGGATGTGGACATTCCAGGCCGTTTCCTATTGATTTGCTAGGTTTGGGGATGGCAAGAGTGTTGAAAACTAAAGATCAGATTTAATGCACAGAGAATTAATTCAAATCAGACAATAACACAGTAGATACCCTGGGAAAACCCTCCACTTGAGGGAGAAAAACCCAGCAACAAAGATCCTCTTGTATATATAATAATGGCAACAATTCTCTTTACAATGAGGCCAATCACAAGGCCAATATCCAGCATCAGCTCTGGATGCAATAACAGATGATAATCTGCTCTTCCTTGTAATCTAAATCTGCATTTAGAGAGATTCGCAATCTGCTCTTGAAGGAATTCGCACTTGAATGAAGGAATAAGTCAAGCTTTCTTGATTGTATTACAAGGAGAGAAGTTGTCTCTTATAAATACATGGCTATAAGAGATCTCACAAGGTCGGCCTCAACATAAGTTACAATTTGAACAAGTCGGCCAAGATACAATAATCAATGAATATAATTTACAAAGAAGGTCGGCCCAGAATAATAAATATATTATTTACAAAGAGATGCGCCCATCTTCACATATAAATAAATAGCCAATAGGCTACATTTATTTATGACTTTACTCGAGGCTGGAAGGATGAACCCGAAGCTGCTCAATATCATTAACACTCCCTCTCAGCTAGGGAGAGAACTTCCAGCTGCACAATACGAACCATCTCAATATGAGGTCCATCTGCCATCATTGCCTGCAATCAGATACAAAGAGAGGAATATCACCTCAATGTGATATTAGATATCGTCTCGATATCAACCATCAAATGGTGAGTGCTAGTGTTCATCACTTGCGTGATGTTGTCACCTCAATGTGACTTTCACCATGGCTCTCCCAGAGGGTGAAACACAGGTACAAGAAGATCATCACGGACTCTCTCACGTGATGTTGTCATGGAGTCACACACATGACATCCACCATGACTCAGCTCAGAGGGTGGAAACAAGGGCTTTCACCTCAAATTCTTCCGTCATAGAAGAAAGTGCAATAGTAAGTACAAGTGTTCATCACTTGCGTGATGTTGTCACCTCAACGTGACTTTCACCATGGCTCTCCCAGAGGGTGAAACACAAGTACCACATATGTCATGGAGTCGCACACATGACATCCACCATGACTCAGCTCAGAGGGTGGAAACAAGGGCTTTCACCTCAAATTCTTCCGTCACAGAAGAAAATGCATTAACAAGGGATTTCACCTCGAACTTCTCTCACAGAGAAGAACTCATTAAGCAAGGCTTCACTGGCACTGAGACTCATACTCAGTCAAGGCTGGATTCTCCACCATACCAAGCTTGTCTCGAAAGTATACAACTTTATTCTGGCGAGAGGCTTGGTGAGAATATATGTCGTCTGCTCATCAGTGCTAATGTATCTCAACTGTACAGCCTTCCGCAGTACCATATCTATGATATAGTGGTACTTGATCTCAACATGCTTGGATCTGTCATGAAACACAAGATTGACAGAAAGCTTCACACAACTCTGATTATCACAATGAATGATAGTAGGCTCCATTGATTGTCCAAACAATCCTGCAACGAGCTTACGAAGCCACACTGCTTCTCGAGTTGTTATGCAAGCTGCAATGTATTCAGCCTCTGTTGTACTCAATGCTAGAAGACTGCTTCCTGCTGCACCAGGAAAACATAGCAGAACCCAAACTGAAGCAACAGCCAGAGGTGCTCTTCCGATCTGAGACACAACCTGCCCAATCAGAATCAGTGAAGCTAAGTAACTCTAAGTCTGCATCTGAAGTATACATCAATCCATATCCAACTGTGCCACGCAAGTATCTCAGGATATGTTTAGCTGCAACAAGATGTATCTATCTTGGATCACACATAGACTGGCTAAGTGCACTCACTGCATAGCAAATATCAGGTCTAGTGTTAACTAGATACATCAAGGATCCAATCAGCTGTCTATGCAATGTAGGATCCGCCAAATCTGAACTAGCTGCAGCCTCTATGGATGTGGACATGGATTTGCAATCCATCATGCCAAATCTCCTTAATATGACAATGGTGTACTTCCCTTGACTTAGAATCATACCATCTGGTTTCTGCCAGACTTCTAAGCCAAGGAAGTAATGCATGAGCCCAAGGTCCTTCATCTCAAGTTCAGAAGTCAATTCCTCGAAGTAGAGATTTGGGTCAGCATCATTCTTCAGGAGCCCAAACTTGATAGGTACTGATCAATCCTTTCGTATCATGCACGAGGAGCCTGCTTAAGACCATACAAGGCCTTCTTCATTTTGAAAAACATGTGACTCTTCCCATGTACCTCGAAACAGTGAGCACAGGAGCAATGTAATCAACTCCCTCTTTCTGTGAAAATCCACGAGCTATGAAACTTGCCTTGTACTTCTTCAATGCTTTCATTTGCATCTTTAAGTACGGGCTGTCCTCTCAGAACACTATATTCTCACAATATAGCAATCTTCACTTCAGCAAGTCACTGAACTCCCTCTGAAGGTTAAATCTTCCTTTTCGAAGAGATGTCTTCAACCATCCACTCGGTTCCATGACTGCATGATGTGTCTTCATGCTTCAACCTACAGAATGCAGAAATCAATCCCTTACACTTCTTGGTATGTTATGAAAGCATTAATAAGAGATTACTAATAGTTCATGGAACTCAACTATCTTGAAGAGAAGTACTATTGCTGGAAGCATACATGATTGACTATCTCAAGGTTTATAGCATGAATGACATAAGAATTTATGCATAATGTTAGAACATGAATAAGTAAATCATTCTGAAAGAGAAATATATCAAAAGATTAAACTAAAGGGATAAAGAACTTATCTCTATATAGTTTTGATATAACTCTTTCGTTCATCTTTTACTCCTCTCGAGAGTGCCAAACTCTGCACAACAAAAGATTAATCTGCACAACTACAGATTTCTTGAATGCAATAAGCGGTTAGCATGTAGAACCAACTCTCTCCAAGAGTTCAAGGTTCTATCACGGTTCATGCGTTAGAGAATGATATCAATGTGACCAACTAATCATCATTGAAAATGCAATTCTCTTTCATTTCTGAGTCACACTCAGAAATCTTCGCAACTAGCATGAAGAGATTGAAACTTCAAAGGATCTTATGATAGAGAACACAATCCAACGGAAACCACAATCTCTCTTTACTGATTACACAAGATCCAAATAAATAATATAGCTGGAAAAACAAGAATACTTATCTCTTTAGGTATTCTGAAGGTACACCAAAGAGTTGGATCTGTGGCTGTGACTCATCTTACCTACCTTCAGTGTGCAATACATGGTCTGCTGCAAAAGTAATTCAAGTCTTCATTTTGCACCATTCAGCACACACTTTACACCAACAGTGCAGTTTCCTAATCTGAGCAGCCTTGAGAGAAAGGAGGAAACCTCGTTCCAGTTGAAGACATCAGATACACAATAGTTAGCATCAGTAATCCTCTGAATAGTAATAATAAATGACCTAACAAAAACAGTGCCAAGAAAAAAATAGACAGCGTCGACTTCTCAGACCCATCAGATAGCATTTAATACCCGACTCGGGTAAGCAAAGATTCTGTGATCAACAGATCATAGTCGACTTCCTAAGATTTCTGAAGAGAGATCCGAAAAACCCATACTACTAGGGAAAGTAGTCTCGGTGGTTGTCTCGGGTCTTTCCTCCATACGGCAGTGTCACACCTTCAGATTATCTCTTGATAGATGACAGTAGCCTTTTTCCGTGAATTTTCCTTTTGCTTTAGACTAATTACGCTACTATAGGTAGATGCCTCCAGCATATATGTTTATCGGTGTCAATGATTATTTTTATTTTATTTTTAGTATTCGTGAATGCTCCGCAATTATGAAAATTTATCAATTCCAATTTCAATCAACACCAATGGTGAACACGACCATACCTGATATCGGCTCCTTAACTCTTCAATATCTCACATATTCAATGCATCTTCCAATATTGACGCCACTGGTGGTTCCCGAGATATGCTTCAGAAGGCCAATTCCTAAGACAACATGTGATGCAGAATACCTGTAGCTCAGTTGACGCCAAAGAGATCTCCGATAGCAGAGTCAAATGATATCAAGGTCGACGTGAATGCACTCAATACCGACATCCAAGAATTTGCTCAAGTGACCAATCTCAATATCGAGCCTCCAGATCTCATTTCAAAGTCGAAGTATGTATGGAGGATGAAACAAAATCCCGACAAAGACAAAGCGCGACTTTAATCGTCGCTCCAAGCACAAAAATCACTAGCCGCTAGAAGAACCACCAAGCGGAAATAGATTGGAGACAAAATACACATGCAGGGAAATATCAAATCCTTCAAGCGGATGCACAATCACGCACATGCGAACTCCAGCCATCAGAAGAGACGCATGAACAGAGACTCATTGTGTCAAAACAAATACAGAAGAGGAAGACCAATTACTAAGCGGAAATTCCCGATGCTGCATTGAACAAGAGTCGTGAAGACATACAGCGACATGAGCATCATGAGCACACAGAGAAGCACAGGAGAATCATTAGATTGAATAACAACTTTTGATTACTTCCATGAAATCCACAAATCTGATCGGATCTTCATACAAAGCCCGCTTTGATACCATGTTGAAAACTAAAGATCAGATTTAATGCACAAAGAATTAATTCAAATCAGACAATAACACAGTAGATACCCTGGGAAAACCCTCCACTTGAGGGAGAAAAACCCAGCAACAAAGATCCTCTTGTATATATAATAATGGCAACAATTCTCTTTACAATGAGGCCAATCACATGGCCAATATCCAGCATCAGCTCTGGATGCAATAACAGATGATAATCTGCTCTTCCTTGTAATCTAAATCTGCATTTAGAGAGATTCGCAATCTGCTCTTGAAGGAATTCGCACTTGAATGAAGGAATAAGTCAAGCTTTCTTGATTGTATTACAAGGAGAGAAGTTGTCTCTTATAAATACATGGCTATAAGAGATCTCACAAGGTCGGCCTCAACATAAGTTACAATTTGAACAAGTCGGCCAAGATACAATAATCAATGAATATAATTTACAAAGAAGGTCGGCCCAGAATAATAAATATATTATTTACAAAGAGATGCGCCCATCTTCACATAAAAATAAATAGCCAATAGGCTACATTTATTTATGACTTTACTCGAGGCTGGAAGGATGAACCCGAAGCTGCTCAATATCATTAACAAAGAGGACATCCCCTTTGCGTCCCCCCATCTCGGGGACAGCAGGGGACGGCCCATTTTGGGACAGGGGACGCGTCTCATGTAACACAAGTTTTATTTTCAAATTTTAATTTTATTCATAATTTCATAGACATGAATACAAGTGCATATCCAATGATTCATTGCAATGGCCATTGTTCATTGTTCATATTGTAATCAAGATTCAACATTGAAATTTAAATTTTATTTTCAAGTTTGTCAAACTAAGCTGAAACTTTTGTGTACCCTCTAATTTTGTGCTTCGTGCGACCTGAAGTAAGAAAAACAAAAGTGAAATCCTTGGTTGACAAACATTAAGAAAAACGATTTTTATTTGTGTATCCTCTACTTTTGCTCTTTGTGCAATTTGAAGTAAGAAAACCAAAAATAAAATCTTTGTCTTAATCCTTTGCATTATGTTGCATGCATAGTGTAATTGTAAATCAAATCTGAGCAGATCTTAGACTGAAAACCTAAATACATAAGTAAGAACAACCCCGAAAATCTGAACAGGGATAAGAAGATGGAATAAAAGTCAGATACTAAAGACGACTATTGCAGATTAATTTTTTTTTATTTCTATTATCTGCATAAGAAATTCGGATCTCACAAATATATGCAAGATTTGTCTCTTGGATGAAACACGTCTCATGAGAGGACGTGGAGACACGTCCACTCATGGGACGTGTCCCTTTAACTTTGAGCCACTTAAAACACGTGAAAACAAAGACAGTTTAAACGCATTTATCCATTAGTTTAGATCCGTTTTCATAAATGCAAGATTCAATAATTAATCGAACTCCTCAAGACTTATTTGATATTAATAATGATAGATAGATCGAATATGAAAAATATCTGATCGATGCTATATTAATTCAACACTCCCTCTTAGCATAGTGTAATTGTAAATCAAATCTGAGCAGATCTTAGACTGAAAACCTAAATACATAAGTAAGAACAACCCCGAAAATCTGAACAGGGATAAGAAGATGGAATAAAAGTCAGATACTAAAGACGACTATTGCAGATTAATTTTTTTTTATTTCTATTATCTGCATAAGAAATTCGGATCTCACAAATATATGCAAGATTTGTCTCTTGGATGAAACACGTCTCATGAGAGGACGTGGAGACACGTCCACTCATGGGACGTGTCCCTTTAACTTTGAGCCACTTAAAACACGTGAAAACAAAGACAGTTTAAACGCATTTATCCATTAGTTTAGATCCGTTTTCATAAATGCAAGATTCAATAATTAATCGAACTCCTCAAGACTTATTTGATATTAATAATGATAGATAGATCGAATATGAAAAATATCTGATCGATGCTATATTAATTCAACACTCCCTCTTAGCTAGAGAAGATATTACAAATCAAATAAGTAGAGATATCACCTTCACACGTGATATTGAAGATATGATATGTTTTCTCAAGATTGTCAAGTCACATGACATACTTCATAATCACATCTTCATTATGGTATGTGCACTAACATCAAGTCACATGCTGTCTACCATAATAATTCATGGCATATCCATGGATATAAATATCCACCATGATTATCTCTTAGGAATCACAATGATCTTCAAAAGACATCAATTCACATGACATCCATCAAAGTGTCCAAGAGATACTATCATGACATGTCCACAGATATCAAGTCACATGATATCTATCATGATAGTTAAACATTGCAAAGTCGTCACCTTACAATGTCACATACAAGTGTTCATTATTAGAAAGATCGTCACCTTTCAATAATGTACACAGGGAAAGAGAGAAAGTCATGGAGTCACACAAATGACAAAAATGTTAACACATAAAACATCTTTAAATATATTAGTACAACTTCTAAACAATTTGAATTTTACAAAATATCAACTTACATTTCAATCATACCAAGCTTCTTCCTGAAATGTTCAACCTTGATTCGAGAAAGAGGTTTGGTGAGAATGTCTGCTGTTTGATCATTTGTACTAGTATACTTCAACTAGATCACATTCCTTTCTACCATGTCTCACAAGCAATTTCCGGAGCCATATTGCTTCTCTTGCCCCCATAGAGGCTGCAATGTATTCAGCTTCAGTCGAGCTTTGAGCTACTGAAGACTGTTTTCTGCAAATCCAAGTTATCATAGCCGATCCTAAACTGATGAATATTTCAATCCATATCCAACTGTGCCACACAAGTATCTCAGGACATGCTTTGCTGCAACAAGATTACCATCTTCTTCAGGCTCAGCAGGCTCCCTCTGAAGCTTCACGCACTTGCATCAACCTTCTGACCTCTTTGACTTAGATAAATGTTTTCCAATGCACACCTCAGATACTGTAGAGAGTTCAAGATAGTACTCCTCGATCTCATCCCAGATCTCACTATTCTAAATAGGTTTGCGGGGCTACCAATGACAAATCCATAAGGCAATCTTGAGCAATTCTGATCTCAGCAGTTGAAGGGATCCTCTAAGAGTTCAGCACAACAATCTTCACTTCTTCTTAGTGAGTTACAAAACTCCCTCTTGATCCCTGCTTCAAAGATTGAAAAGATGACTTCTGGAAGTGAACTCCCTCTGGCCACCAACTCAGTCCTATGTCTGCTTGATCATTTCTTTGGTCGGCATGATTTCCTCACAAGATGCCTCAGGCTTTTCATCACTAAGCAATCTCTCAACACCTTCTGCTCTTAGATCTGTCATGGAAGCATTTTAGAGAGAGATTACTAACTGTTTATAAATATCCAAAAAAATATCAAGGCTAGAATTTACTATATCAGGTTATAGCATGAATACATATATTATACATATATCGTATCTTAATATCCATAATATACACCTATAACAGAAATATATCAAAGAATCAGAATGAAGGAATAAAGAAACTTATCTTTATTGGATTTTGATATAACTCTTTCTTCCAACTTTTACTCCTCTCGAGAGTGCTAAACTCAGCACAGCAAAGCACAATCTGAACAACTGCAAATTTCTGAAATGCATTATGCAGTTCACATGTATAACCAACTCTCTCGAAGAGTCAAGGCTCAAACATAGTTCACGCATTGATATGATCAACCTATCGCAGCAAAAAATGCAGTTCTCTTTTTTTTTTTTCATCTCAGAGATCTTCAAAAGAATAACTTGCAAAGAATAAATGAAATCTTCAAAGGATCTTATGTTAGTGAACACAATTTCAAGAGAAACTACTATCTCTCTTTACTAATTACAAGATCCAAATAGAAAGGGGTTTCAAACAAAACAAAGAATACTTATCTCACTTAGAGTCAAATACTCCTTAAGTGTTGCACTTGAACGCTTCCTGAGATCTGCTCATATGAGCATTAATTATGCTCCTGAATGCTGACTCCGCTCAGAACAGCTTACAGAAACAACAATTCCTTCTCACATATCTCCTGAGGAGAAGTCCTATCTCGCTAAGAGCTACAAACAGTTTTTCAAATAGACTGCCAACACAATATCAATAGAAAACCTCCAAGCAAGCTAACATTTCACACGCAGAAAATGCTTGAATAGTGGAGCTCGCAAACTCAATGTTTGAATGGAGTAAACAGCAAGAGGCCGCAGCTCATTATTTATTTATTGATATCATGAGACAATTCAAGTCTCATATACAGCTCCAAACATGAACCTCCTTGGACTGCCACGACACCTTGAAAGGGGACACACCACAATAGTTGAATAGTTAATGGCTCATATAAACCATGACAGCGATAGATAAGATTCTCCTGATGACTCCCAGAATTTACACGATTTCCTTTCCACCGCTACACATTCATAAAGCTTGCGATATTATTTAAGAATGCTCTAAGGCTTCTAAACACAGAGCAATGATAGGAACTTCAATTCCAAAAGAACCCGACTCACAGATTACGAAATATACTGCAAAACTTGGACGGCTCCTGATAACGGGTTGAAAGGAGAGGTTTACGGATTGGATAGGAATACTCCAGCATAGCAAACATATATCCGAAAATAGATATCTCCAATTAAAAGAGTCGGCAATATAGTATATTCCGGGAGTGGTGAAGAGAGGCAACGCTATTTCTGAAATTATAACACTCATAATCAGAATCTCCACGACACTGCGATATGAAATAAAAGAAGCAAAAGGTTTCAACGCCATGGACGCTATAACTGATCATTCGTTCCCGACTAATGCTTTCGATGCAACTAAATTTTGACGATGCTCAGATTGCCACAAACTGAAGACTTCAAGACAAGTGTCTGAACAATCACCAGCCCGATGAATTGCAACTACTGTGGATTCTTCCAAAATGGATGGCCAGAGGAGAGCGAGATGATGAATTGCGACCCTGAATAGGACCCACGCGATTTGAAGGACATCGACCCCTGCCGTCTGAGGATGATTCTCAAAATGCACGACCACAGGTTGGGTGAATTTCATCTCCTTCGACTCTCAAATGCACCTAGTAATTATTCCATCATTTGTGATAAAAGAATGAAGTCCAGATTAAATTTGCTTAGCATCTGGCACTCATCATATTTAAAGATAATTTTGCATTGAAACGGCTTATACCTTTATCACTTTAAATCTGCTTATTTATATCTGATCTAGATTTGATTTCAAGGATTTGCACAACTCTGCTCTGATACCATGTAATTGTAAATCAAATCTGAGCAGATCTTAGACTGAAAACCTAAATACATAAGTAAGAACAACCCCGAAAATCTGAACAAGGATAAGAAGATGGAATAAAAGTCAGATACTAAAGACGACTATTGCAGATTAATTTTTTTGATTTCTATTATCTGCATAAGAAATTCGAATCTCACAAATATATGCAAGATATGTCTCTTGGATGAGACACGTCTCATGAGAGGACGTGGAGACACGTCCACTCATGGGACGTGTCCCTTTAATTTTGAGCCACTTAAAACACGTGAAAACAAAGACAGTTTAAACGCATTTATCCATTAGTTTAGATCCATTTTCATAAATGCAAGATTCGATAATTAATCGAACTCCTCAAGACTTATTTGATATTAATAATGATAGATAGATCGAATATGAAAAATATCTGATCGATGCTATATTAATTCAACACATAGTTTGAACTTCAATTTTTGAATTATAAAACTATAAATTTTATATTGTTTATTGCAGTGTTGCGATGAGTTTTCATGACATGAGTGAGGATGAGGTTGAGGTTCACAGTGAAAGTACTGAATCCAATTATGTACCTGATGTTGAGACTAAGAGGGGGGTGACCATGACAATGAAATCTAAACCACCAGTTCCATAGTGAATGCAGCTGAAAGTATTAATTGCCTCTCCACATTAATAGCAAAGTATGCTAAGGGTCCTTTTGATCGTAAGTCTCCTTTGAAACAATTTGCAACAAAATTACCAAGCAAGCCTAGGACATTTGGGGGCACAAGGTTGTAGAAGTACCACTTTTGTGCCCTTGAATTTTTTGGCAGCATTACCAAAGTTAATGCACACCTCCTTCATATTCGAGGGAAAGGTGTGGAAGCATGTTGCACATTTCTACTTTGCAAAGGCAAGTTGCGCATACGTTAGGTTCTTCTTCAAGGGCCCATGTAGTAGAGGCTAGGGAGAAACGCAAGTTGACAAGTGATGTTGGTAACCCAATAGCTGAATTATTCAATGAGCAATTGAAGGATGATATAGATGAGGCCATTAGAAAATTCTTCTTTGCCAATGGCATTCCATTCCATGCGGCTTGATCTCCTTATTATAAGGAGATGATGTCGATGGTAGCAAGGAGAGGACCATCAAATGTGACACCAAGGGAGACAAAATTGAGGGCCACAATCTTGGATAAGAACTATTCTAAGATAAATGTGTTAATGGAGAAAATGAAGGAATGTTAGGTGTAAAATGGATTCAATGTAGTCATGGATGGGTGGACAATCATTAGGCATTGTCCACTCAACAATATCATAGTTGCATGTACAAAGGGCCCATATTTTCTTAAGGAAATTAACTATTTAGGACATTGCAAAGATGCCGAATTTTAGTTTCAAATCCTCAAGGATGTTATTGAGGAAGTTGGGCCACAAAACGTGGTCCAAGTAGTGACTAATGCAGCCCATGTGTGCAAGGAAATTGATTGAGACAACTTATAGACATATTTGGTGGACTCCTTGTGTGCATGCCATGAATAATGCACTCAAGGACATGGGAAAGATTGATTGGCTCAAAGCAGTGGTCAATGATGCTAGAGACATGCAAATGTTTATTTGCAACCAGTACAGTTCACATGCACTCTTCAAGAGCTTCTTTAAGGAGTTCTTGAACCTTGTTGAGACTAGATATGCATCCTATTTCATTCTCTTGGAGAGAATGCTTGAGTTGCAAGAGACATTGCAACTAACGGTTATGACAGTAGAATGAAATTGATGCCCCAAATCCATAACAAAGCAGGGGAAGAAAGTGAAGGATGTAGTGAAGAGTGATGTTTTTTGGGGTGATGCAAAATATATAGTCTCCAAAATTACTCCAATTTTTGAGGTAATTAGATAGGGGGATGCTAATGCACCTGACCTTAGAGATGTGTATGAGTGCATTGATAGCATGCTTGACCAAATGAGGGTTGTCGTGCGAGAGGACCCCGCATTAGCATTCTACAATTAGCACATTTAGCCAATCATTCATCAGAGGTGGGAGAAGCTCAACACTCCCTTGCACATGACTGCCTATGCATTGAACCCCAAGTGGTACAAGCAAAGGCCCGGTAGAGTTACACCCGTACAGGGTGTTGAGGTGAAGGCAAGGTTTTTTAGGGCCACCGAAAAGATGTATGATCTTGTAGAGGTCAGCATCATTCTTAATCAGTGGACAAAATTTGCCTCTCTTAGGGGTTATTTTGAGGCAGCCAAGATGGAAATGGCAACTATGGCATAGGAGGACCCAATTTTGTGGTGGAATTGCCATGGATTGATTTCTTTGACTACCACTCTAGCCATTTGATTGCTATCTCAGGTTTCTAGTTCTTCAACTACTAAGAGGAATTGGTCTTCTTATAGCTTTATCCACTCTCTTAAGAGGTACAAAATTACCTCTAGGAGAGCAGAGAAGCTTGTAGCTATACATAGTGCTTTGCATCTCATTGACCGCAAGACACTTGTGTACAAAGAGTCTAGCAGCATGGTGGGATGTAGAGCCAGAGGAGCCAGTACAGATTGATGAGGATGCTACAATTACATGAGTAGGGCTGGTTGGTATTAGTTTGGCAGAGCTTGACCATGTGTCCACTTCCAGCAGTCCTAGTCATGAGGAGTTTGGGAATAATTAGAGACCTCACTTCACTCCATTTTGTTATTTTGACATCATTGTACTCATTGTAATCATCATTATGAAATCTTGAATATAAATTTTAAATTTGACATTTTCATTGTTCAAACTTCAAAGTTAATTGTTAAGTAGTATTAATAGTATTTAAGTATTTTAGTTTTTACTAACTTGCCAAAATTTCACTTGTAAATTCAACATTGTAACTCTTATACATATTTTTATAACTATTCTTTCAAGTACTATATGTATATCAACGCTGCCCCCAAACTTAGGCCCTTGGTGCCCCCGTCCCCACATCCCCCCTCCCCCTGTTAGGAAACTTCATGGAATTATGATTTATATCAATCTATTTATTATAAATTTTCCATTGTTCTAATATATATATATATATATATATATATATATATATATATATATATAAGGATGCATCCCCTTGAAAGTAGCCTTTGATAATATATTTGGATTATAACAGATAGGTTCAATAAGCCCCTATACACAATGTAGGTATGGGATGCATTCCTCCAAAGATAGGCTTTGATGATTACTTTGGATTATAAGAGTAGGTAAATAATATTAGAATAACATTAAATGATTATTAGAAGATAAGGCTTACTTTTGTAATAAAGTGACTTTAAAGATAGTTTATTATTTTTTGTTTGCTACTTTTAGCATTTAGTGTGAGTTGTGTCACGTTTACCCAGAGGCATGTTTATTCGGTTTCATCTTCCAAACTCCATATAAGGAGATGAACCTCATTGTAATCAGTATCCTGATATTAATAGAATAATAATATTTTGTGTTATATTGGTTTTTACAACATGGATTAGATCAGGTCACATGAAAAGGTTTGCAAACTGAAAAGCGCAAGTTTATTCTTTTCTGCAAATCACGACAAGATTTATCAAAGAAAATAGCAACTTTTGGAGGAGGTTGCAAGAGCAAATTTGTGTAGGAAAAAATGAGGGTATTTTCTTCTAAAAGTCACAATTTTTTTCATACTAAATATTGCATCTATTTTTTAAAGGATATTGTGGAGGGGTTTCATCAGCAAATTGCGTGTCTGTTTATCAGCAAATCACGTGTTTTTTAATCGGCAAACCACGTGGATTATTTTTGCAAATCACGACCATATACAAACAAAAAATTGTGGCTAAGAGAAAAACAAGAGACTTGTGTTTGTTCTGTGCGAAAAACGCAAGAAAAATCATTAAGGAATTTCACAGGTTTTAGTTGTAAAAATCATGGCTAGGTCAAGTACTAATTTGCACCAGTTTTCCTCGAAAATTCATGGCGGTTTTATGAGTAAAATTGCATGACCACATCTTAGTATCTATAGGTTATTTTGGTGATAAAATCGCGCTGATTTTTTCATTTTCTGCAGTGTCAACTAGGGTTTCCAAACCAACACCTAGGGTTTCCAGACCCGAGGTAGGGATTTTCTATGATGTTTTTATGTAGACCAGCATCCTAAAGTTTTCCAGAATTTCAGCAAGGAGTTATTGAGGTTTAAAAAAATTTAGTTTCATTATTTGGGCTTCTATATTTTCTGAAAATGGAAATTTCGTTAAATCAATATTCTAGCTTCAATTTTCACATCGGGAAAGTAAAAATTCAGATGCAAATAATGCACAAAAACCTATGTGGAATCATAAAAGAAAATGAGAAACTACCTACAGATGCGACTAAAGTACTGGAATGGAAAAGAAAAGAAGATAAAGACAAAGGGGGAACTAAATGTTACTATTGCAAGAAAAAGGACCACACATCTTGGAAATGTAAAACTCGGACAAATGATGTTCTCAAGGGAAAGATCAAGAAAGCTAATGTAGCCATTGTTGAAGATCCTCTACATGCATTGCCAAAAGAACCTGGAAAGATTACTATGCCAAGATGAATGATGAATTGCACATATTTTAAGAAGCCCGCACTTTGAAATATGTAGGAATCCAATGTAAACAAAGCTCAATATGGATGGTTCCCTAGGTGGCTTGGGAGTCATACCCTTACGAGGGTTATGAGACTACTTGATGGACCTCTATAAGTGTAGCTCAACATGGATTGTGTTAGTTTTAGGATCAGAAATTAAATAAGCAGATTTAGAACATTTCAAACAAATTAACACAGCATATACCCTGGGAAAACCCTCCAATTGAGGGAGAAAAACCCAGCAACAATATATCACTTATATATTGAATAAGAATCAACAATTCTCTTTACAATGAGGCCGATCGCAAGGTCAAATATCAGCACCAACTTCATGCAATCTCAGACAATAATATCACTCTTCTTTGATTATGAATTCAGCCTTCTTGTGAACTTCGATCTGCACTTGAATAAACTCACACAATTATAATATCGAATTATGAATGTATGTAATGAATGATGAATGAGAACCTTGAGCCTCCTTATATACAAATTGAAGGAGGAGTCTTCTAACCATCGTGTCTCTTCTAGATATCATGTCAGCCTTCTATCATGAAAAGTCGTAACTCCATAAAGGTGGCGAATAAGAAGTTGGCCTCAAACAAATTTATTTAACAATAATTAAATATTATAGTGTTCTCCAAGTGAAGCGCCTCTTCACTTAATATCGACCCAATAAATTAAATAGCCGATAAGGCTATATTTAATTTATAGCTTCATAAGTCGGGGCTGGAAGTTGAGGCCCAACGCTGCAACATCAACAGATTGTTGTCCAATGGTTCGGGAGATCAATGATTCAGGAGTTTGGGGAGGTAGTGATCCAGTAACTTGGGAATTCAGCTCAAGAGCTACCCTTTATGAGGGTTTGAGGCAGCTTGATGGAGTTCTACCTAGTGTATGGTCTATTTTCGAAGTAAAGCTTCTGAAGAATGGGAAATTCGTAGTTCAGGGTGTTCTTACTTTGATATGCTTTATGTTAATTTGTGTTTTTTTAGTGCAGTAAGCCTTAAGTGGGGGTATTAGAAGAATAATAGAATCTATAGATCCTGGGAGTCATACCCTTACGAGGGTTATAAGACAACCTGATGGAGCTCTATAAGTGCAGCTCAACATGGATAATTGTGCAATGGTTCGGGAGATCAATGATTCACGAGTTTGGGGAGGTGATGATCCGGTAACTTGGGAATTCAGCTCAAGAGCTACCCTTTATGAGGGTTTGAGGCAGCTTGATGGAGTTCTATGTAGTGTATGGTCTATTTTCTAAGTAAAGCTTCTGAAGAATGGCGAATTCGTAGTTCAGGGTGTTCTTACTTTGATATGCTTTATGTTTGTTTGTTTTGTTTTAGTGCAGTAAGCCTTAAGAGGGGGTATTAGAAATTTAGAATAATAATTATTTATTATTAGAAGATAAGGCTTACTTTTGTAATAAAGTCACCTTAGTGACTTAAAAGAGTTTACTATTTTTAGCATTTAGTGTGAGTTGTTTCATGTTTATTCAGTTTCATCCTCCAAACTCTATGTAAGTAATCACTATCCTGATATCTAATAGAATAATAACATTTTGAGTTTTATTTTGTGTTCTATCAGTTTTTACAACAAATAAGCCCCCTATATATAACCAAAACAACATATAATGCCATGTAAGAGGCCAAACCTTTTGCAGATAAACTCTTGTAGAGTTCAAAATCGTTGAGGCACCGACTCCTGCTGGCCACTTGGTCTAAGTTGAGGAGTTGCATGATCATTGTCCTCACTTTGAAAATATTGTTCTCTCTTTTCAATAAATTTGGGAAAAGGGAAACATTAACAGTTTGCATGCTGCCTTTCCTGGAATACACTATTGAAGTTGTCAATCAACCATGATGGGAACAACTTTTCAATCAACATGTAACCTCATTTCTGATCTTTGCATATCCATTGATCAACGCATTATGGGTCATACGATTGGGGGCCACGCCCCTTCCTAACATCTCCTTAAACAGACGATTTGCTTCCTGCATTCTGCCTTCCTGACAGAGTGCACTGATAAGAATATTATATGTTACAACAGTGGGATTAAAACCATTTGCTAATAATTTTAAGTGCAGCTTCAATGCCTCATCAAGATCTCCCCCCTTGCAGTAACATTTCATAAATGTATCATAAGTAATACTATCAGGAGATATGTTGTTTTGAACCATTTTGTACAAAAGTTGATATGCTTCTTGCAGTTTGCCTTCTTCACAAAATAAAGAAAAAAGAGAGTTGTAAGTGACAACACCAGCCCTGATACCCTGTGCCTCCAGTTGATCAAAAAGCTTCAACGCAGCCTCAATATTACCTTCTTTGCAGTGCCCATTTATCAGTGTGTTATAGGTAACACCATCGACAGGCCTACCTTTATCAATCAACATGCAAAAGAGCTTTGCTGCCTTGTCCACTTTTCTGTTCTTGCAAAGTCCATTAATAAGCACATTATATGTAATGCTATCAGGCTCAAAGGAATGTTCTACCATCTGGTTATGTAACTCAAAAGCCTTCTCTAAATTACCATCCTTACAATGTGCATGGATCACTGCATTAAAAGCAGCACTGCAAGGAAACAAACCTCTTCCAATCATTTCAGCCAAAGCACAGCTTGCTCTTTCAGTATGGCCCTGTTTACAAAGTCCATCAATGAGAGCATTGTAAGTTCTATCATTAGGATAAATTTCTTTCCCAACCATTTCATTCCAGAGATTCAATGCACCCTCAATATTATTTGCCTTGCAGTGTCCATCAATAAGCGTGCAATAAACAACCTCATCAGGAACAAAACCTTTGGCTAACATCTTGCGAAAAAGACCCTCTGCATCAACCAACTTCTTTTCCTTACAAAGCCAGTCAATGATCATACTGTAAGTATACTTATCGCCCAAGAGACCATTTCCTGCCATTCCGTCCAGCATTCTGAAAGCACCCACCATATTTCCAGATTTACAATATCCATCAATCAAAGTATTATATACAACAGCATTTGAACAAAAGCCTCCTTCCACCATTTCCCTAAAGAGTTTCTCTGCTTCCTCCATCTTTCCCTCCTTGCAAAGTCCATTCACCAGGGTATTGTACGTAGCCTCACTAGGCCTAATCCCCTGACTCACCATCTCATCGTGCAATTTAAATGCCTCAAGACCCTTCCCTACTCCAAAAAGCCCGTGAATAAGCCTGTTATAAGTCAGCACCCCAGGCTGCAATCCCCGTTCCACCATCTCATTCTGCAAAGCAAAAGCCTCGTCTACTCTCCCAACCTTACAGAGCCCACCAATAAGTAAATTATAAGTCAAAACGTCCGGCAAAACATCATTTCTTACCATCAATTCACGAAGAGCAAATGCCTCCCCAACCTTACCAACCCCACAGTAACCGCTAATAACCGTATTATATGTGCTACGGTTAGGCAAAACCCCTCTCTCCACCATTTCTTGAAGCAAAACCCTAGCTTCTTTCATCATTCCCCTCTTACAGTAACCATTAAGAAGCGTATTGTAAGTAACCACATCAGCTCTCAGATTTCTTTCGCCCTCCATTTCATATAAAATCTCATTTGCTTGTCTTAACTTTCCCTGAATGCAAAATCCGTGGATCAACATATTAAGAGTGTGCGCATCCGGTCGTGCTCCCGCGCGGAGCATGCTGGAATAGATTCCCCAGGCGGCAGCGGGACGGGAGGATTTAGCAAGGGCGTTAATTAGGGCATTGCAGGATAAAACCCTAGGTTTTATGCCTAAGGCAATTATGCGATTAAAGATATGAATGGCTTCTGAGAGCTTACCGGCTTCGACGTAGGTTCTGATGAGCAGATCAATCATTGAAGGGTTGAAGCTTTCTAGAATAAGCTTGTCGTCGTAGAGTGGTAGAGGGTCCTTGCTCTTGTTTTCCGAAATGTATTGCCGTATTAGGCTTTTTGCATCGAAGAACATCCCAGCAAGGGTTAGCTTGTGAATTAGGGCGCTGTAGGATTCGACCGTGTGGCTCAAGCCCTCGAGTTTGCCGCACAGGCGGAAAAACCACAGCGCTACTCGAACGTCCGAGCTGCTGCATTTCAAAATGATTTTGGACACTTGGGAAGGGGAGAGATGACAAGAGCCTATATCACTGAAGGCATTTGAGTCCGGAGTTTTCAGTTTTTCCACTATCTTGTTTATCAATTCTTCCTCATCCTCGTCGTTTTTAGCAGTGGAAGTCGAGTGGGCGTGGAAATGGAAATGGAATGAAGTGTTGGATATTAATCTCGTACTTATTTTCCTGTATATGATCATGGGGAACCAGAGGTTATTGTTTTCGTCTGCGCAAGGCAAACGAATAGAGTTCGTATGGGTGCAAAATCAAAGTTGGAATATTTTGTAAGATGTTCGCCTGCCTCGTATTGTTCTGTATTGCCTTCAGTATTTTTAGCATGAAACCGTGTTCAAAAACAGCTCATGGGTTAAGAGAGCATTTGAAAGCTTTAGAACACTTCTGTCAGGAAGTGGGAATGCAAGTGAACACCACCAAAACCAAAATCATGATTTTCTCTTTGAATAGAAAAGAAAAACAACACATCTTTCTTTTTGAAGGTAGTCCACTCGATATAGTGAAAGAATACAAGTATCTTGGGATTGATTTTCACCATAAGCTCAGCTGGGAGACCTGTCGGGCGAAAAGGATACAGGGAGGGTGGAAGGCCTTTTTCCTGCTGCAAAACAGATGTAGGAAAGCGGAACTTTGGGATTGGAAAACCAAGAAAACTCTTTTTGGTTTACTTGTCACGCCAGTTGTACTTTATGGGTGTGAAGTGTGGGGAAGCAATATGTCAAATTGCAGCTGGAGACAAATTGAAAGAATCCAAAAACACCTAATAACAAGCAATCTCAAAGTTAAGGCCACGGTCCCATATGAAATTCTTTTAGCTGAAGCGGGGGCTTTTCCCTTGGAGGCATCGGCGATAACTCGGTTGATAAGTTATCTAAAGAAGATTGAAAACATGGACAACCACCGGTGGCCCAAAGCGGTTATGGAGGAGGTGCTAAACCGTAGAAAGAAAACTTGGATGAAGCAGAACAACAAGTGGCTGAACAAGTGGGACATCAATTTGCAAGAGTGTCCCAACACCAATAGTGAAATAAAAGATTACGTGAAGGAAAAATTTAGGACTGCCATGTGGTCAAATCAGATTGGGCGAAAAAAAGCATACTACATCAAAGAGTTTAACCCGACAAAGGATCATGGTGAAAAAACGTATTTAGGGGCTGCTATTAAAGGGAAAGCGAGGGTGTTAATAGCACAGATGAGGACAGGATCACATCATCTTAGGTGCGAGACCGGTAGATGGAAGTCTCCTAAGGAAACGTGGGAAGAAAGAACCTGCATATTCTGCAATAAGGGGGTGGTTGAGACAGAGCGGCACTTCTTCTTGGATTGCATAGCTTATGAAGACATCCGTAAACAATATGCAAATAGTTTGGGTATGGATGATATGCAGCAGTTATTCGAGGAGGATAAGATCAACCAGACGGCCAGCCTTCTAGTCAAAATCAATAGTAGGAGATCTGATTTAGAAAAAAGCATGAAAGAAAATTAAGTTTGGGTCTTGGTCCCATAGACTGTTTAGTCTCGTGGACGTCATTAAAATCTTTCATTCATTCATTCAATGTTCAAATTTTTTAGAGGTAGAAGAGGTGAAATGAATATTGGTTTTTAATTAAAAAACATATCAATATAGAGTATGTGTTTTTTTATTAAATTATGGAAAAAAGAAGTATTTATGTCAAATTAAAGAGAAATAATGATGTGTGTATTTAGATTAATGAAGAAATCAAAATATTTCAATTAATTTTGAGAAGCAAATATTTACATAAGAAAAAGTTTTAAAATAGATAAAGGAGTATAGAAGTGTCTCCTTGTGAGAGAGAATGAATATTCTATTATAGTCAATGTATTGTGATTTATCTCAAAATTTTGATATCAAACTTGTATTAGTCAAGCTTTGACAAAGATGAAGATGAACTATTCTAGTTTGGGTTTAAACATGCATATGTGGCCCTATTCCTCACATGTATAGCCTTCAACCCAAAGTTACAATCATGTGTGTATGTAAAAAGCCTATGTCACTTGATTTGTTGGGTTTGGGTCAAAAGAAGCCATAGAGACTCAATGTGGAATCAATAGAAAAATCCAAACCAATGTTTTAGAGCCTCAAAGGAAGAGAGTCCCTTAAAAAGACCTCAAATGAGACTTTGTATGGCCAAGAAGTTTGTTCAACAATGAATGAGTTGATCTCACTAGAAAAAAGGGGATTTACTAGGTACTTGTATAGAAACACCATTTTGTATGACTAGACAAAGCAAGTCATGGGAACTTGACTAAAAGTTGCACTCAAAGACTAAGCTCAAGGAGATCTACTTCAACAAATATGTGTTGTTCATTCAAGTAAATCCTTTGAATGTCCCAAAGAGGTTGTAACTAAGGTTGAAGAGGATGAGTAAGTTGATGGTCACAACGATCTTGCAATACCCAAGCAAGAGGTAAATAGGAGGTATTTTTCAAAGATGCATATGCCTTTGTCTAAGTTAAAGAGGAACTTTTGGACCTAGTGAGGGAATGGCAAGCCTCGATTCTTCTCCACGAGCATCAAGTTACTCAAGAAGGATGGGGATGATAAGAATGAGAAGACCTTCTTCACATAATTCTTGAACTATCTACTTAAATCCCCAAGCACATCAAAGTGCAAGGGATGCATGTAAGGTTGCTCTATGTTTTGATGTTTTAAGATGTTTTAATATTTTTGGAGTTGTGTGGTTATTTTGATGCCAAAAATTATGCTAACAACTGCATAAATGAAATTCAAATAGAGAAAGGAAATTATGTAAAGGAAAGAAATATTTTTATATCTTCAACAATTCAATGAATACTACATATTTTAATGCAAACTAGGAATACAACTCTTTCTTATATAATCATTTCCCAAATGACTTTACCTTCATGTAATTTAACTAATTTTCACACTTTCAATAAGACAAGAAAGAAGCCCCCACGGGTTAGAGGGGTTGGTCTAAATCTTGGGTTTGCTCTCCAAGGTCTTGGGTTCAATTCTCTCTAGCTTGGAAATCACCCTGCCTTGGATGTTGGGGAGCTATGTTGGTTATCCCGAGGCCATAGGGATTAGTCTCGCCTCAAGCTCGCCTCGTAAAGGGAACCTGTTGGGCTTGAGTCACGGGGATACCCTTCGAGACCAAAAAAATAAAATAAAATAAGACAAGAAAGAAGTTTTAAAAGAAAGAAAGCAAAATCAATGGTTTGCAAGCAAACATTTAAATTTGTAAATTTCTACTATGCAAGGTATGAAATGCCTAGAAGATGATATAAATTGATGCAGTTAATGAGGTTAAGCACTTATAATGATCTAAGATTATCTTAAGTTCATTCTAATTCAAGTTTTGGTGTAAGCCTAAACCAGTAATGCAAAATGAATTTAAATGAAAACCATTAACTTATTTTTATAGTCAAAAGTGT
Organism: Sequoia sempervirens; assembly: GCA_007258455.2. NCBI lineage: Eukaryota > Viridiplantae > Streptophyta > Pinopsida > Cupressales > Cupressaceae > Sequoia > Sequoia sempervirens. The sequence goes on from VDFB02000003.1 coordinate 645,279,053, forward strand.
GGAAAATCACAAAAGTGACAAGCAAGATACTCAAGATATGATGCAAAATTTGATTATTATGAGCACTAGTTCAAATAATTTTTTTGTGTTTCAAAATAACAGCACACGAGTTCATAGCTAGGATAGTGAATAAGATAGTCAAGGAGGATTTTTCTAGGCTTACAACAAAATAGAAAGTGTGGAGACAAGGTTTGTAATGATCCTTTACCTTAAAGCAATGATCTCATACACTTAAAAGAAGCTAGACATGAGATGAATTATGAGCTTAGGATGTGAAGAAAGTTTGTGGGCAAGATAGAAGTGCATGTGGTTTTCCAAAAGATCAAGAACAAGATGCCAAAATATTTTTTGTAAAACAACACAATGATGTAAAAGAGGTTTGTAAGACTCTAGGAGATTGAAAATCGCTAAAAATGGCCCTAGAACTAAGAGTCCAACAATGATAAACTTTTGGAAAGAAAGCAACAAGGTGGTATGAGGTTTGTCAATATTTCAAAGAGGTTTTCATGACTTGGTAGCTAGCATGAGGAATATATAAATAATTTCCAAGTAGTAAGAAGAGGGCTGGAAATGAGCAAATCCAAGCCTAAGTAAGAATAATATACAAGGTAAATCTTGAGCCAAGAGGTCTAAGGTTGGAAATAGGGATCTAAGACATGAAAATACTTGTAAACACACATACAAACAAAGTAAACAAATGTGAAATAAGGAAAAGAACAAGATTTAAATAAATAATTTTTAATTTTTTTTAACTATTCTAAAATAAAGCAAATAACAAGAATTTTTTAAACGAGCATACATTAATAGTAATTAGAGTTCAAAATATAAGGCTAATACATGGAAATTTATGAAAATACATATAAAATAAGAAAATTGCAACCTAGAACATAATGTTGCAAAGCTAGAGTGAGTTGATGAAAAGAATTAAGTGTTGTCCTTAGTAGAATTGTTCAATATTGAGCCCCCACGTATAATTGGATGTCCACATCATTCCTCTATTTGAGTAGTGGTAGTGCATGGATGAGCCATGTACAAAGTTGCAAAGGGTGAAAAATTAAAATGGTAGTTTTGTTATAAAAAATATCGAGGATCTTAAAAATATGAGTTGAAGATGAGTATAGGAAAACTTAGAGGTTGAATGGGAGGCATTATTAGGGCTAGCAAGGTGAGAGGAAGTGTTACAATTATGAAATATTTAAAAAAACCAAGCTATGACACTTCAGAATCCACATTTTTTCATGTCATGCAAAACTATAATTTTCCATAGTCGGGTGACTACAAAACTATTATGACAAAATAAAATTACCAAACTGATCGCACAATTAATGTGGTGGTCATGGTAATTCCAAGGCGACCACTTGTGAAAAATGGTTTTTGAATGCAAATAAGTTGGGTTACAAAACATGAAGGCATTAAAGGTACTAAAATAATGGGTACTTACTAAAAGTAAGTAGAGGTGTGGAATATGCTTTGTAAAGTAATCTATGTGAGGAGTTATATGTAAAAATTAAACTAATCATATAGTTATAAGGAAATAAACACAAAGGAAAAGTATTATAACATAATAAGTTAAGTAGGGAAAACCCTTTTAGGAGAAAAATCCCACAGTCTAAAGAAAATCAATGTATTATTTAGCAATTCTAAGCCTTTACAACAATATTCCCAACTAAATATTTAGACTAATTTTGGAAACATGATAATACCTAAAAACTCACTATCAAAACCTCCATCTCAAGCATTGAACAAATAATAGACACAATACATGGAACCATCAAATGGAAATTAGGAAACCATGAGCTAAAAATACCTAAAATGTGGTGTCCAATGCACTAGTTAGAAATCCAACACCCAAATATAAAGATGAATCCACAAGCTAAAGTTAGCATGTTACATTCACCTATCATAAACTCATCAAAATATACTCACCAAGTTGGGTAGTCCATTTTGGCTTCATTATCTCCATTCAAATGTGTCTTATAATGTGTCATAGCATGTATCATAAGTTGGTCAACAAGTGCAAATCCCTCTTGCAACTTTTTATGTTTCCAATGTGGGAGGTCTAACTTTTGAAGGCCATGAATTTTGATTCAAGAGGTCATTGGGGCCCTTATTTTTAAAAAAATTTAGAGCTTGAAGGTATCTATGTGTTGGACATCCCTACAAGCAATGTCAAACTTGAATAATATTTATTTTTCCTAAAAATAAACTTCATAGCCTAGAAATTGAGTTTTTATGTTTCATAGTCTAAAAACTACTTTTTTTACATTCATAACATTAGAATCAAGGTTGAGACACCTTTCCTAACACTTAGAATCCTTGAATCTAAGATATTTTCTCTTCACAAACATGTTCAAATGTAAATGTCTAGATAAGATAGTGATAAAAAGTAGTGATAGATCCTATTATCAACTAATTAGATCTATATCTTGACTTGATTACATGCATGCCTAGTTAGATTGAATTAGTAGCATTGATAAGTTCAAAGACACTGGAGAAGAATGTAAATTCCTATAAATATGTCCTTGTGGATGTAGGTGCTTTTGATAAATTTAAAAGGGGTTTGAAAGGGCTCAAATCCTTTTACAAAGATATAATATCCATTAGCAAAACATATTAGGTACCATGAGATATGGGACTGGCAAAATAAACTAAATAACAAGAATAGACAAAAAACATAGGAACATCAAGAGCGTGATAGAAGAAAACACTTATTTTTTATCAATCAATTTTTGAAGCCCATTGATATCCTACCACTCTTTAGTGATAAGATTAACCTAATCAATCAAAGAAACCTCTAAGGGTCCTCTTGAATAGTAATGGTTTCACCTCTTTGAGTTGTGGTCATGGCCTTGGTTCTCCTAGCTAGGCCCCCTTGTACAGTCTCCCTTTATCATTTTTGAAGCTCATTTTTGTGAAACATAAAGACTAATAATTATTTTTTATGTTTTGCTTGCTAAAATTGACAATCTAGGATAGGTTCTCATTCAATTCCTCTTAATTATTCTATAGGTTGTAGAACTTCAAATCTAAGCTCTCCCAACTTTAGTTGTTGGTATAGAATTTTTCACTTCCTAGCATTTTTCTTCATCCACTTGGGTTTTAAGTTGTTCATTGGCCTAATTGAACACTTTCATTTTCATCTCTTGCATTCTTAGCCCATTGTTATGGTCTTTGGCAAGGAACCATTTCATTACATAATTATGATGATTGAGACTTTCCTATAAATTGTCCATACAAACTTGTAGATTTTTCTAGTTAGAATAATCTACTTCTTAAATAGTAAGGTGACATGGGGGAGCCATATAATCTTCAAGTATTGTCCCTTCTTTAGATGGGTTTCTAGGCTATGGGTATGATGATCCCTCTTAAGCCTTTATCTTAGGTTTTTGCTCACAATGAGATTAACATGGGAGCTAAGGTTGGAAGGGGATTGGTAGAGGTGTATTCCTCCAAAATAGATTTCCCCTATCAATGGATAGGGGTTTATGTAAAGGGGGCATGGGAATAATGGAGACTAGAGTTGAATGTGGCTTGGTGGGACACAAAACAATTTTAACTATAGGGTTATAGTTGGGTTTTCCTAAGACCAAAACCTTAGGGTGCTAGGGAATGGGAATCCATGACATTACCCTTGGAAATAGGGGAATAGGGTGAACCAATTTTCTTCTTCTCTTTGGGTTGAACTAGGGTAGGTTTGAAAGTCTTAAGGACCAATGAAGGGATGTGAACATAGATATTGATGTAATTTTTGACATTTTTAATTCTTTCCTTAGTTGTTATTAAATTTTATTTAATTCAATTTCCATTATTTTGAGATCCTTTGAGATTCTTATTATGAAAACAATATTGTCAATTTTTTGAAGCAAAATTCTCAACATTTTCTCAATCACATGTTGATTATTCACATTATCACTTCTAATTTTCATTTAAGTTACCATACCTTCAACCTTACTTAGAAATTCATTTACTACTCATTGAAACCTATTTTGATATTTTAAAAAATATTTTTGGTTTTTGTAGTTTTGGTGTGTGGGCACCTTGATATGCATTTACAAGAATAAAGTTAATGCTTATTTGAATTTACAACACCACTTATCCCAAGGAAAAATTACTAGCTTTTATGCCCTTAATATTAGTGTACATAGGGTTATGAATAGTTAGCTTGTGGCTATATTAACTCCTAATTAAGTCATATTATCGTTATTATAGTGTCATTTAGTTATTTAGGTCATCTAAAGGCTTATATAGGGCTATCTAAATTAGTTTGGGTGATATTCTAAGCATAAATAAGGTATATATAGGAGGCAATGAATATTATTTTTTCATCATATTGTGAATTGTGTTCTCATTGGAGATATTTAGAGGTTTTCCCTATCAAAGTAGCTTGTTATTCTTAGTTATTATCAAGTATTTGCACTATATTTCCTATCATATTATTCTATTGAGCAATTTAAAATTCATTACAAGTGGTATCAGAGCATGATCTTGACACCATAGAGGCAAGACATTTTCTTAATATTGGAGGTCATTTTGGGAAGCACACATCTCTCATATTTTGGTGATTTTTTTAAAAGTTTTTCAAGAACATATTGAAGAATCTATAATCTAAGTTTTAGAGGAATTGGAGCAAAATTGATCGATTTATTTTAGAATTAGGGTTTTTGCCCAATTTATTTGGAATGTGTATATCTCTCAAATTCTACATAATTGGTTCCTAATTTTTAATGGGTTTTCGAAGAAACAATAAAGGAGCATACAATACAAATTTTAGAGGAATTTAATGATGAATAAGTGATTTATTGAAAAATTAGGTTTTCCAAAAAATTCTCTCTCAATGTTGCAAACCACCTAAGTTTTGAGGGATTTTTCTAGGAAAGTGCAACCTAGGCCTTGGTAAGTTACAATAAATCTTTTAGATTAGTTTGAATTTTTTGTGTGATTTATTACAAAAATTTCTACTATCATGACGAGGCCTACAACAAGAGGCAAAAAGAATGCTACTACATTGGGTAAATCTTCATATAAGGATGAGGTGGAAATGAAGATATTAACCCTAATAATGAAATCAATAAGGTCATGGGTAAAATTTCATCAATTATGAATGACATTTGGTATGTGGCGACTAATCATGCAAATACAGTACAAAGGTTTTCCTGTTGACATGTTAAGGTTTTTTTTCCCGTTGACATGTCAAAGTTTTCCCGTTGTATATTGTAGCATGGTATTCACGAGATTCTAATATGTTTTGCACTGGATAATAAAATCATTGGGTGGTTGAGTTTATGTGGATGTAGCCCATATTGGGTGAACCACGTTAAATTATGTGTTGATCTCTTTTTTTTATTCTTCATTGTTATTCTAGGTTATTTAATCTACATATTATTGTTAATGTTTATTGCTCCAATATGTCTGAACTATAACAACAAATGAATTTTCTAAGAATTTGGACATAATTATTTAGGGGATGAAGTATAAGGGAAAATATTCACCTAGTAAGATGGAAGATAATGCTTTTGTTAGACATTGATTCCTTAGGATTGACTCAATTTTTAAGAAGGATTGTTCCTTTAATAATCCTATGCCTAGGCAATTCATACACAATTCAGATATGAGAAAGTTTGATGGCAAGGATCCAACCAATTGGCTTTTCCAAATGGAGTGGTTCTTTTTTCATCATGTTCCTAGTCAACAAAAGGTGGATATGGCATAATTATAATCAGAACCATATAAATTTATTCATATAGTTGGCAATGTGATGAGAAGATAAAGAAGAGTTGTGTGGTCACATGATGAATTTTTCAAGAGGAACTTGTTACCCATTATGGAGATAAGTTTATAGATAGCTACTTCTCACAACTCACTAAATTAAAGCAAACAAGTATGTTCAAGGACAATATTAAATAATTTCAAACCCTTTGTCTAAGAGTGGAAAATGTGATAGAAGAAAATTTGAAGGAACTGTTTCTAGTAAGTTTAACGGATCACATAAAATATGAGGTATGATTGTTCCAGTCATAATCCTTATCACAATCAATATTAATGGAAAGACAAGTTGAGGAGAAGGTTTTGGAAAATAGATGGCAAGGGATTGTAAATGTAAGACAAATAATATCTCCTACACATTCATTAACTCAACCCACTAGATTGACTCCAAAATAAATTGAGGAGAAGAGAGAAAAAGGGTTGTGTTTCAATTGTGATAGAAAATATGGTCAAGGACATAAATGTAATGAAATAAAATAGTTCCATATTGAAGGTCCAAGTGAGGAAGAAGAGGATGAACCAATATTAGAGGGTGATAGGGAGTTATATGAGAAATCACATGATTCCCAATCAATCATTTCTTGTCATGCACTCTTACATTTTAGTGCCCCACAAACTCTCAAGGTAGTGGATTTCTTAAAGAAGCAAAAAGGAACAGTGTTGATCGACTCAGGTAGTACTCATAATTTCATCAACAATAAGTTAGCTACTTATCTAAATTGTTTTATATATCTAGTTCTAGAGTTTTAGGTATTGATTACAAATGGGGGTATTGTTAGTTATTTGGGAACATTCCATATCATTAAATTAGCCATGCGAGATCATTACCTTGATAGTCCAATGTATGTTATCTCCATGGGTACAAAATATATTATTTTAGGAGTATAATGGCTTACTACCTTGAGAATAATTGAGATGAAATTTAAAGAACTATTCATGATATTTCAATTAGAAGGAAAGATAGTAGAGCTAAGAGGGTTGAAGGAAAAGTCACCACAAATGGTAAGCTCTCATCAAATGTAGAAGCTTCTTAAGAAAGGATTTGATGGATTTGTGGCCCAATTATTTTCATTAAAATTATATCAAGCTAATTCTCCTAACCATCCAAATTTACAAGAAATTATTGATAATCACTCAATGGCTTTCAATGATATGCCTAAAGGACTTCCTACTAAGAGAGATAATAATCATGCCATACAACTAGTTCCAAGGAGCCAACCAACCAACATCAGGCCCTATAAGTACCCATATATACAAAAAAGTGAGATTGAAAATATTGAGGAGCCATTAGAAGCAAGAATTATCAAGCATAACCAAACTTCTTACGCCTCACCTGTGGTGATGGTGTATAAGAAGGATGAAACTTGGTGCATGTGTTAGACTATAGAGTGCTCAACATGTACACGATCAAAGATATATTTTCTATTCTAGTCATTGATTATTTGCTAGATAAAATGAATGGAGCTATATATTTTAAAAATTTAGATCTTAAATCAAATTATCACCAAATTTGAATTAAGGAAGAAGATATTTCTAAGGCAACATTTAGGACTCATGAGGGTTATTATGATTTTTTTGTGATGCTATTTGGTCTTACCATGCACCACCTACATTTCAAAGTTTAATAAACTTCATCTTTAAGAAATTATTGAGGAAGTTTGTAATAGCGTTCTTTGATGATATATTAATTTATAACAAGACATAGGAAGAACAATTGCAACATGTAGATAAAGAATTACAAGTTCTTGAAGATCATCAACTATATGCTAAGCCATCCAAGTGTGTTTTTGGTCTCAATAAGCTGGATTACTTGGGACACATGGTTTCACATGAAGGAGTAAAAGTGGATCCTAACAAAATTAAGGCTATCATGGAATGGCTTATTCCCAAAACCATTAAGAAATTGAGGGGTTTCTTGGGATTGACTGGATACTACAAAAAATTTGTGAAGAATTATGTTGTATAGCAACACCCCTCAAAAATTTATTGAAGAAATATTATTTTCATTGGAACAAGTCCATTGATATAACATTTGAGATATTCAAGGAGGATATGTGTACAACTCTAGTGTTGGCCACTCCAAACTTCACCAAGGACTTTATTATGGAATGTGATGCTTCAAGAGATGGTATAGGAGCAATTCCCATGTAGGAGGGTCAACCATAGCAACACCCCTCAAAAATTTATTGAAGAAATATTATTTTCATTGGAATAGGTCCATTGATACAACATTTGAGATATTCGAGGAGGATATGTGTACAACTCCAGTTTTGGCCACTCCAAACTTCACCAGGGACTTTATTATGGAATGTGATGCTTCAAGAGATGGTATAGGAGGATTTCCCATGTAGGAGGATCAACCAATTTATTTTGAGAGTTGTCAATTATAGGATAAGAATCAACTCAACCTATTTGTGAGAAGAAAATATTAGCTATTATTCACACAATAAAATAATGGAGGCCTTATCTAATGGGAAGAAACTTCAAGGTTAAGATAGATCATGATAGCCTAAAATATTTTTTGGAGCAAGTATTATCTTCTAAAGAGCAACAAAAATGGGCCACTAAGATGTTGGGATATGACTTTGAGATTGCATATAAGAAAGGGAAGGAAAATGTTATGGTAGATGCGCTTTCTAGGAAGGATGAGATAAATGAAGCTTTATTGTGTGTCATTTCAATATTACATGCATATTGGGTGGTAGAAGCCAAATTAAAGTGGAAAAATGATGTTTCTACAAGTGTGTGTGTGAAATGTGGTAAAGTTAGTAAATCAACAATAAAACACACAAACACCAATGAGACATATTATATTAAAGATTGGAATAACAAAACTAATCTATTTGCAAATAAACCAAATCTCTAAAAATGTTCCATTGTTCTCTATTCTCAAGGATTCATCAAATCATATTGGCTCTCAAATTTTATGTGTGCACTATGATTGTTAGAATGACAACTTGAGAAATGAGATGTTGTATAATGCAAGAAATCTAAGTTCCTACATGAAACTATGTGATGCAAATGATAATGGTGATATTGAAAAATGGATAATGATGCTAAATTATGTGATATAAATGTTGCATAAAAAGCTAAAATGATTTTGCATATGCTCAAATATTAACTATTGATATGATAAACTAAAATGAAATTACAAACTAAGACATGATTCTAAGTTAGAATGATAAAACAATGCAACTTGCTAAATGCTCCAGACCTCCAAAGCTATTCCTACATAATAAGATTACTAAAAGATGTGATTGATAATATTGTAGCAAAGGGTTGTATTTATAGGATCTCCAAAGCATCTTGCGATGTAGCAGCAATCGACAGTCTAGATTTTGACATGAGGGATGAACGGTGCAGATGGAAGAATCAAGGAGGATGTTCCCTTGACCAAGGGCAACATGCCAAATGGATGAAGGAATAAAGTGTGTGAGAAATAAGCCATGTGTTAAAAGTTTGTTGAAGATAAATGTAATTTAAATATTAGTCATTTTTAATTACATGTGACATTTGATGACATGGCCAAAAACTAATGTAGACATGTGATTAAATTTGAATTTGAAATTATTCAAACTTAGTGAGAAAATATTTAATTAAATAAAAATAAACTATAGACATTTGTTTATTTAATTAAATTTAGAAGAATGTGGTTTAGGATGAAGAATTTAGAAAAGTGTGAACTATATAAATAAATTGATAATTTATTTATAAGTAGATGAAATAAAAGGGATAATTAATTAAATAACTAGTATTTAATTAATTAATTGTCTTGATCAATTTTAGGTGTATACATTTTGCCCCTCTTCGAAGTAATGTGTTTACACGTTGCTTCAAAGAAAAATTTACTATTGATGCCGAGATTATTTTTTTTGATGCCTTAGACACTGAATTTCAGGTGATGACGGATATATGCCCACTCAGGAGATAAATAGGTGAATTTTTAGGATTTTTTTAATTTTTTGAAAATTTTAATGATTTGATGATGATTTCAAAATTTTATGATTCAAAAGCGATTTATCTCCCAGAAAATGATGTATAAGCTAGCAGGTGATAAAATTGATGAATTTGCCCCTTTTGAAAATAAAATAAAACAACCCCATAAAAATTCCACTTAATTAACCTTAAAAAGGTTAAAAAGAGTGATTAGAAGTTCATTTGAGCATTTGCATTTTGAAAACTTTGAGAGTGATTGAGTGATTTGTGAAAATTTGGCGAAATGGTGATCCCTTACCACATGCATCGGTTTGAGCGCGTCAGACGTCACAACCGCCCAGCAGTGTATGGACCTTCGATATGTACCCCAAAAACCTTTCTCATTATTTGTGCATTTCATTTTTGGCACATTTTTCATGTTTGAATTCAGATTTGATTAGTTTAGCGCATTGAAAACTTAATGTAGTGCATAAAACGACTATTCTAGTGCATAAAAAACTTTAGCGCATAAGTTCCTGTAGTGCATAGGTAACCCAAAGTAATGCATTGAGTGATTGAAGTAGCACATAGAATCCTTTAGCGTGTAGGTGAATTGTTTTAGCATGGTGATGATATGATGTAGCGCATAGGATGAATTGGTACATTGGAACTCTGTTTTAGCGCATAGATTAAATGTAATGGCACGTTGGATAATTCAACATAGTGGAACTCTATTTTAGCACATTGATGAATTTTTTTGACACATAGAGTTTTTCAACACATTGGTGACATTTAAACCAGATTGATGATTTTGTTGATTAGACTCATTGATGTCGATGATGTTTGATCACGTCAGCCTTTGATTTGATGATGATTGATGATGTTGATAGATTAGATGTCCATTGATCTCATGATAGATGAGATTCAATGATAGGATGATGATAATTGACCTCATGATAGGCGAGGATCAATGATAGGTTGATTGATCGATGAACCTCATGATAGGCAAGGTTGAATTGATTGATGAAACTCATGATAGGCGAGGTTGAATTGATTGATGAACCTCATGATAGGAAAGGTGGAATTGATGGACGAACCTCATGATAGGCGAGGTTGAATTGATTGATGAACCTCATGATAGGCAAGGTGGAATTGATTGATGAACCTCATGATAGGCGAGGTTGAATGATAGATGAACCTCATGATAGGTGAGGTTGATTGATAGATTTTATTGATAAACCTCATGATGAGCGAGGTTGAATGATAGATTGATGCTCATGATATTTGATCAAAGTATCACTAGAGCTGATTAGATTGATAGGCTGATTGATTGATTAGTTGATTTGCAATTTTTTGTGATGATAGGATCCTTTGACGAGTCTACAGATTAGGGAGCATTTCCCTAGGATGTGGGATTTGATACCCCACCTGACACAGCATGAAGTAGTGGTTATCGCACAATGCGAATTGTCGTCTTTGATTGATATGCCCTAGATTAGGATTAATAAGGGCTTATTGAAAACTTTAGCAGATAGGTGGCACAATGAGCATAACACCTTTCATTTGCTGACTAGTGAGATCACAGTTACTCCAGAGGATGTATATTGGATTCTGCAGATACCCATGGTGGGAGAGCTTGTCTTATATGATTCTCAGGAGTAGGGCCGGACTGATGCACTACGTAGAGTATTCCAAGATGATCGGCTATGTGGTTATGAGATTCCATGGAGAGATATGGTAGATGCTTATGCTACACTGCCATTTGTGCTTGTTGGATTCATTGATGGGTTCATTTGTCCTGATCACAGGTCAAGGGGACTTTTAGTTGGATGGGGCAGGATTCTTGAGAACATGATTGCTCAAGGCACCAGATACGCCTAGGAATGCTGCATGCTCACTCACTTGTACCATGATTTACACTAGGTCGTCTACCTTCGAGGGGAAAATTTTTTATTAGGGGTCAGATTTGTTCAGATCTAGTCGTGGGAGCATAAGCGATCACGTAGCTAGTTGCAGACAGACAACAACTAGCCATGAGGCCATACATTCATGCTTAGTAGGTCTGATTATGTATCCTAGGATGGGAAAATTGGAGTACTGGAGGAGAGTGCTTGATGACCTAGAGTCGGTGATATAGTGGTCGTACCTTGATTGTGAGTAGTGGTCGGAGGACGATACAGAGATGCCTTATTTGTGCCAGTCTATTTACCTCATTGGGCGGACCTAGTTTATTATCAAGAGATTTTTGCTAAGGAGGGTGTCACAACAATATGGCCGAGTGCAGGGGATGCCCTAGGGCGCGACACATTATGCATGGTGTCAGATGGATGTGATCGAGTGGGGACCCACTTTGTCCTATGATGTTGTTGTGTAAGAGTATCAGAGTTTGCAAGCTATATTCTGGGATATTCGTTCGAATATCATTTAGGCTTCGATGTTAAATGAGTATGCCTAGTACCTAGCTTTAGATCCATTTCCACGGATCACCATCCTAGATGAGCTAGTGCCATTGTTAGAGGAGGATGGGAGGGGAGTAGGTCATGGGCATAGGCGGAGGAGGAGGAAGAGGAGGAGTTGGAGGAGGAGGATAATAGTGATGATGGGGATGGTGATGGAGATGGAGGCGACGGGGATGATGATGGGGGTGATGGGGGAGGAGATGAGGGTGGAGGAGGACTAGGACCAGATGTTGGAGAGATGAGAGTGCCTCACAAGAGACAACATGTGGAGATTCAAGTACCCTTGCCACAACAACAGACATAAATTGCTACACTACAGGTATAGGTGTAAACACTGCAGGGTCAACTTGAGTAGGTTCAGTCCTTACTAGCGCAAGCCTAGGGACAAATTCAGACACTAACAGCTAAGAGGGATGTTGTTAGACAATAGGTATAGCAAGTACAGGCCCAACTTACATAGGTCTAGGCCCAAGCTCAGGCACAGGGACAAATGTAGGGGAAGATTACTACACTGACTACTGAGAGGGATACTCTGAGACAGGGGGTCGATCAAGCTAAGGGCACCATTGAGAGACTACAACAAGCTGTAATGGTTACTGGTGCATCAAATTATTTTAGAGAGATATGTTGTACCACACAGGAGGTAGATTTTTATAGAGTGAGATATCATGATGCAGTTCCTCCCAAGTAGCAAGAGAGCTATGCCTAGTCCCGGTCTGATAGATCTTAGTCTCATACCACTAGCAAAGGTGTTACACAACTGCTTCCTAGAGATTAGAGAGTTTCTAGTGCAGGTCCATCTGGTGGATGAGGTATTGGTCTAGTGATGCTATCACCATCTAGGGGGAGCATGGCATAGCTCTGATGTATGATGACATGACTTGTTGCATTTTGGGACATTGATGATTCCTGATGTATACACTGTTGTATTTGACACATTGATGATGTACCTCTTGATTTGATACATTATGATACACTCCCCTTTTTGATATTGATACATCTCTTTATACCTTCGGATATCCTTGTACACTTTGACATCATGATTTTTGAGGTTATATGATATGTGGCTATGATTATGATCTATTTGCCTATATGATGTTTATATGATGTTGATCATGATGATTATGATGGATGCATTTGATTTCTATTTTATGATGCTATGTGATATTTTGTATGATGATTATATGATATGTTATGAATGCAAATTATGATGCAACTGATTTGCTATGATTCTATGATGCTTTATGAATGATGTCTATATGATGTAGGTGATGGATCCTATTATGCCAATGAAATGTCATGCATTTTATGTTTTTGTATTTTTCTAATGCAAATAAATGATGCAATGAATGAATGAATAGAATGATTACATGATGATGCATAGTTCTATGTGTTTATGATGTTTATATGATGATGATCATGATGATTATGTAATGATGATTATGTGATGCATGCAATGATGATACGATAATGCATGATTGATGATTCAATATGCGTAATGGATGATGGTTTATGCTATGTGAGATGGATTTGATTATGCAAATGATGTATTTTATGTGATGATTGTGTGATGATGGTGCTAATCAAGTTAGTCCTTTGTCAGTCTTGGATTTGAGTAATAAAAAATTCATCTTCACTACTGGTTTTTAGATGTTCATAACAATGGCATTATGTTTTTACTAGTCATGTTCTTCAACAACTTTTTTTTCTTGGAAATCTTACTCTGCTAAACATGTCTTTCATGTCTTTCGATCATCTTATGTGAATCCAAGATCCATTTTATAAAAGGAGTAAATGATTTCAGTGATGCATCAAGTTCAATTATAGATGCATCAAGTTCAATTATGCCCCTATTAAAATAGAGATGTTTTTCTGCTTGGAAATCTTACTCTACTAGACATGTCTTTCAATCATCTTAATGGACCAATTTCTTAATCTATTAATAATTGATGAAATGATTTGGATCATGCAAGTGAGATGGAATTCACTTCTTTTTGTGTTTTTTGATGCAAATATTATGATGTGATGCATGGATGGATGAATGATGTGATGATGTTTTCTAATGTATGCAAATGATGATGCAACCGATATGTAACTAAATGCAAATGTTTTCTAATTTATGCAAATGATGATGCAACTGATGTGTTTTTTTATATGAGAATGATGTGTTTTTGGAAATGTCAAGTGTACTCAATCCATTAATAAGAGACATAAACTTATTGTGAAATTGTTGCAGCTTTGGAAATCCCATAGATACAGATGCAAACTAACATGGATGCAATCTAACTTAACCATGCAAATCTAATATGCAGATGTCATTGTAACAGTCGATTTGTCATGATTTTTATCATCATTGAGCCTTTAAAATGTTGAAAATGAGTACAAGCATCGATGGTATAATTAGACCATGATGACCTAAGTACTACTTCCATGATTTTTGATATTGCACGTTAACACAAGCATCTAGGTATAATTAAATCGAGATGACCTGAGCATTCCTTGCGTAAACAGACAAGAGTTAACCATTTTCCTATGTAAATTCAGAATGTCATTAGTGATACTTTGTAGCGCACATCTTGCAACAATTTGCATAGTAGTAGTGATTAACTCATATACAAAAAACAAAGAAAAAGCATACTCCTTGGCTACTCTAGTTCAATACATCATCGAGGTGCTCCAAAGATATGATAACAAAAATCAAAGTACAACAGTTGAACATTCATGCCACAATGATAAAGCCATGATTCAAAAGGAACACCATCCATTTAAGGTTTGCTTTGATTTGATTGATGTGGTTGTTTGATTTGAATGGTTGATGTGTTACTGATAGTGATTGATGTTCAATGTTGGGTTGCTCCATGATCAATGGGTTTGGTTGTGTTATCCTACTATTGTTCGTCTATTGGTTCAAGCTCAAAGTTTATTGCCCCTAATGAGTTCAAGATTTTGCCCCCAGTCTAGGGTGAGGCATGACCACGATGCCAGGATATGTACATGAAGCTTTCTAATGATAGGTAGATAGATGGCAAAAGTGAATGGCGAAAGCAAATGGTCAACATGCTCAAATAGATGGACAAGCTAGCCTATCACAAATAGTGCCTGTTGCCAGATTTTCACTACTTGCTTTTATTGCACTTTTTCAAATTTTATATTTTTTTGATTTATTTTTATTTTTCACTTTTTTGTATTTTTTATCTTTTTCTGATTTTTTTTGTTACCAAGACGCTTGTTTGCCAGGGTTTCATCAAGGCAACCATTTTTTCAGGACATTTTCTAATGTGGTGCCATTTTATGTGTGTGTGAAATGTGGGAAAGTTAGTAAATCAACAATAAAGCACACAAACACCAATGAGACGTATTATATTAAAGATTGGAATAACAAAGCTAATCTATTTGCAAATAAACCAAATCTCTAAAAATGTTCCATTGTTCTCTATTCTCAAGGATTCGTTAAATCATATTGGCTCTCATATTTTATGTGTGCACTATGATTGTTAGAATAATAACTTGAGAAATGAGATGTTGTATAATGCAAGAAATCTAAGTTCCTACATGAAAATATGTGATGTAAATGATAATGGTGATATTGAGAAATGGATAATGATGCTAAATTTTGTGATATAAATGTTGCATAAAAAGCTAAAATGATTTTGCATATGCTCAAATATTAACTATTGATATGATAAACTAAAATGCAATTACAAACTAAGACACGATTCTAAGTTAGAATGATAAAACAATGCAACTTGCTAAATGCTAAATGATCAAATTCTAAATGCTCCAAAGCTATCCCTGCATAATAAGTTTGCTAAAAGATGTGATTGATAATGTTGTAGAAAAGGGTTGTATTTATAGGATTTCTAAAACATCTTGTGATGTGGCAGTGATCGACGGTCTAGATTTCAACATGAGGGATGAATAGTGGAGATGGAAGAATCAAGGAGGATGTTCCCTTGACCAAGGGCAACATGCCAAATGGATGAAGGAATAAAGTGTGTGAGAAATATGTCATGTGTTAAAAGTTTGTTGAAGATAAATATAATTTAAATATTAGTCATTTTTAATTACATGCGACATTTGATGACATGGCCAAAAAGTGTTGTAGACATGTGATTGAATTTGAATTTGAAAGTATTCAAACTTAGTGCAAAGATATTTAATTAAATAAAAACAAACTATAGACATTTGTTTATTTAATTAAATTTAGAAGAATGTGGTTTAGGATGAAGAATTTAGAAAAGTGCGAACCATATAAATAAATTGATAATTTATTTATAAGTAGATGAAATAAAAGGGATAATTAATTAAATAACTAGTATTTAATTAATTAATTGTCTTGGCCGATTTTAGGTGTATACAAGTAATCTCATTCAACAGTTACATAGTGATCCCAATCATTCAGATAAGTTTTGTTGGAAGGGAGATACTCAATGGTATAAAGAGTGCTTGCATCTCTACAAGTTCCTTCCACTCCTAAACACAAGACTCTCATAGAGACTCATGAGTCTCCAATTGGTGGTCATTTAGGATTTTTGAAGACATATCCTCAAGTCAAGAAAGATTTTTTTGAGAAGGGATAAAAGGTGATGTTAAAAATTTTATGACTAAATGTTTGGTCTATCAAATAAATAAAGGGGGGACAA
This sequence comes from Sequoia sempervirens, assembly GCA_007258455.2. NCBI lineage: Eukaryota > Viridiplantae > Streptophyta > Pinopsida > Cupressales > Cupressaceae > Sequoia > Sequoia sempervirens. The sequence continues at coordinate 645,295,833 of VDFB02000003.1, forward strand.
TTAAGACATTAGGTTTCTTGAATCCCTTAGTTATTCCTAGCTAATGTTGGGAAGAGGTATCCATTGTCTTCCTTGCAAGGCTTACAAAACATAAAGGTAATAATGTCATCATGGTTGTAGTAGATCGCCTCACTAAATATGCACATTTCATTGCATTATCACATCCTTTTACAATAAGTATATTGGAAAAAGATTTTTTGGAGAATATACAAAAGCTAGATGGTACACCTTCAGTTATTGTTAGTGATCATGATCCTATCTATACTAGTCAATTTTGGAAATATTTATTCTCCTATTTGTGTAATCAGTTGGCTCATAGTTCTTCATACCACCCTCAATCTGATGAGAAAAATGAGGTTGTTAATAAGTTTTTGGAAGGATATCTGTGTTGTTTCACTTCAGGTAAACAATCTTGATGGGTAGATTCGATACCATTAGCAAAGTGGTGGTATAACACTTCCTTTTATGGTTCATAAAAATGTCTCCATTTATGGCACTATATGGATACCAGCCTCCTTCCATCATGTTACACCCTAAATGTAGAGTTACTATTTACTATTACTACATAGGGTAAATTTGAATGCAATATGAATCAATTGTGCATGTACCTTGTTATCAATATGGATGTTATCTCATTTGATGATTGTCTCATTTGATATTACCTCTGTTGATGTTATTCATGGTGAATACTGCATATAAGTAAATTGAAGGTTATTGAATTATTATTATTCTAAATTTGGAGATGTTTATGTATACTGTATATGTTATGAACAATTGACTACCGTGTACATGTGTTAGTGGATGTAGGTATGTGTTCCATTCCTCTAGGTGGAGGGGAAGTATCACTTGGGAGAAGATCTTGGTCGGGTAACCAGTAAAATTAAACTATCTGAGCATACACACATAGCACATTAGAATGATTGAGTTGAGTCAGTTTGTGGGTAATTGGTAAGTCATCCCTAGTCGTATGTTTGCATTTGAGAGTCTTGTTTACTTCTACATGCATTGGGTGATGTTTATCTATTTGAGCTTTTGAGATCTTTGTTGTGCTATTACGATCATATGGACAAGTGGGATGTATGTGGAAGTATGTTTATATATATGCACATGCATGTCAATAAGATCTAACAACACATATATGCATATGTATAAACGTACTGCACATAAACACTTATCAATAATATGATAGTAATTGTGAATGGTTATATGTGAAATGGATGTGAATATATATGTGTGTGTGTGTGTGCATGTAGTATATACACATATCCATGTGTATATGTATATTGACACATACATACATTGGTGAATGGACATGTTCATATAGATGCATCAATGTAGATATACCTATGCATACGTGTACATAGAGGCATATACATTTACACACACACACACACACACACACATATATATATATATGCACACATTTAATATAATGCATTTGTTATATATACTATCTTTGTTTGTACTCATATATATATATACATCGAACGTATGCTTACATTATAGGCTTGCGATATATATAAATATATATGTATATATGTAAATATATATGAGGTTATATATATATATACATATATATGTATATAATATATATTATATATATAATAATATATATTTAACATATTATATATGATAATTGAAATCGACTATCTCTTATTTATTGAAGCCGATATATTAAAGGCTATTTTGTAGTCAATTTAGACTATGAATGGAGGTTGATATTGACTATGTCAATGGAGGTTGATTTAATAGCTCATGTATGTTAATGGAAATCAATTGTCATAATGAATGAGATGCAATGCAAGTTGTGGAATTACATTTTTTGTTGTTGTCTATCATATACTTGACTTGGTCGACATCTTTATTGAGACTATGCTTGACTTTATCAAACATATTTAATTGCCAAGTGAATTCATTCACCATTTGGATTGATAGAAACCTATTGTCACAAAATGTGAATTGATTGAGTTTGGTTGCACCAAATATGTAGGAGAAAGGAATTGAAGGTGGTTCCACCTTTGAGTTTGAATTGTCATAGAAGTCTTTTCTATGTGATGATTCAAATTCTTCATGTGCATTTTGAATTAGTCTTGGATTGTTGTCATGGAAACAAGTCGATCTATAGGAGGTTTTGTTGAGTCTGAGCTTATTTTATCACCACCTTATTGTTGAGTTGCTTTGCATGAAGCTTTTTGTCCATTCTCATGCCTAAATTATAGGCTTTGAGGTTGCTTGGTTGCGCTATAAATAGTTGAACCATTTCATTGTGAGGGATGCATTCTTTCCCAAGAGATTATACATCTTTTGTAGTTCATTATTTTTGAGTTATTACTAGCCATACTTTTCTTATTTTATGAGTGAGATATAGAGAGTGTTATTTTGTGAGAAAGAGGTAACATTGTTGATTGAGAGAAGTGAGCTATCAACAAGTGAGATAGAGTTGTTTTTGAGAAGCTGATTATCAAGCTAATTGTTGTGGGAAAGGTTGCATTGCTATCTTATTTTGGGATAAACGATAATAGGCATGAGGATCCTTTCTTGTTTGTTATTTTACTTTGAATGATGTATCTTGCATGCATGGTTGAGATGTCTTTTCTAATATATATGCATTAGTGAATGTAGATTATTTTGAAAAGGAAGTTGAAGGTATTTTGTTGTTTTCATATGGTGTTTTTATGTACTCCATAGTAGGAGATGGGTGTTATCATAGGTATGATTAAACATGAAAAGCACATATGGTGCATTTAGCTAAGTTATTGATTTAACTAGGAAAGCTTGTGTTTACTCCTAAGAGAGATAATCTAGTAGGGGAGGGAATTGTTTACTTGTAAGTAGGGTTATCCAAGTATTTAGGTTATCTTTGGAATGAAGGACTATCCATTGAACGAAAATACCTAGCTTATGAACTTACTAGTTAAGTAGGTGTATTCATAGTAGATTAATATGATTGTAGGTTATCTGGGATGATGAACTATCCATTGAAGGAAATACTTGTGTGTAGCTTAAGATAGCCTTAAGTCAAATTGGCCCTGAGTAGTGTATGTGATAGATGACCCTCAGTAGAACATACTAAATGAAACACTTTGGCCAAAGTAGTGTAATGACCTTTGGCTCCATTGTTAGTTTATCGTGATCCAGTATTACATGCTAGATAGAGATTGTAGGATTACAAGTTCTAGTTATGTAGGAAACAACATTATGCTCAATTGGTTGTCGTTATCTGTTACTCTACCAATCTCTTCGTTGAAGGGAAGGGCTATCTATCGAAGATAGATGTGCGGGGGACCACACTATGAGTTCATGGTTGACAAAAAAGTGCCTGAGTGATGCTTCTCCTCCACAACAGGTGACAGAAGAACCAAGATTCGAAAGGAAGGATCCTAGACCATCTTACAACTATTTGTTCTAAAGATATTTGAGCTATGTATGTAAATGTATGTTTATTGCTTTGATGTATTATATGAAATGAAAAGGAATTCATGTTGTAATATGTTATGCATCTTGGTTGGAAATTATCAATAAAGAAAAAGGAAATTTTTTATTGCAATGATTTGTTACTTGTTTATTTACTCGTTTAGTGTAAAATTAGAAATTTTTACTTCATAGAAGGGTTAGTACATTACACATTACCTCATTATTGAATGTGTCACCAAGATTTCAAGTAGTGGAGGACCACTTGCTTCATCAACAACAATTATCTCAGGAATCAAGGAGAATCTAGCCATGACACAAAATCAAATGAAGTAGTAGGAAGACCAACACCATAGTGAAAGAAGTTTTGACATTTGGGATAGAGTATTTTTGAGATTGCAGCCTTATAAGAAAATTTCATTGAAGCAATAGAAAAAGAACAAGTTGTTTCCAAAATATTATGGCCCATACCAAATCATGCAAAAGATGGGTAGTGTCACCTACAAGTTGGAATTGCCACCAAAAATAAAGATACATCTAGTTTTTCATATTTCTTGATTGAAGAAGGTTATTGAGCATAATATCCCTACTCAGAAAATATTACTCGAGCTTGATGAAGAAGGAAGAATCATATTGGAACTAGAGTTCATGTGTCAAACACACACAAAGAAGCTAAGGACTAGAACACTAACTGAATATCTTATCCAATGGAAGAATTTACTAGTTGAAGATGCCACATGAGAGTGTAGACACTATAAAATGTCCTAAGTCTGTGAGCAACATTTTTCCTTGATCATCATCCTCTAATAATTATTTAATTAGGTTTGATCATATTCCTCTATTAATTAAATATTTTTTAATTATTTAATTAATTCACTTCCTAATCTCTTTTCTATCCCGATCCATTAAAATTATTTCATTGTGTCACTAATACCCTCTCTCTTCAATAATTAAATAAATCATTATTTATTTAATTATTTATCTTTCATCATCTGTCCATAGTCATATAATAATAACTATTATTTGACCCTTTTATTCTTCTATAATTAAATAATTTTTGAGATTATTTAATTATGTCATTCCTCTCTTTTGGATAAATTATTCAAATTAATTATCCATGTCTAATTTTCATCTTTCCATTTAAGTAAATTGATTAATTTAATTAAATCTCCATCTTTCATTTTCTCATAAATTATTTATTTGCCACTTGTCCTTTTCCTCCATTTTTTTTAATAAATTATTTAAAATAAATTATTTATGCACCACCTAGCCAAAGATGCTTTGTCATAATCCTTTGTAATAACATTTATTTCTGTCATAGGCTGCATGTCTTGCATGTCTGTCATAGCCGTCAGGTGTCATAGCTGTTGGCGTCATAACTTTTCCATGCATGGCATATTTTTGGTGCATCAATTTTGGACTGTTGATCTTGGAATCTCTTTTGAGGCTCAATCTTGTCCATCCATTTCATAACCTCCCTCTCATGCATTCTCATCAATTGATCTTGGAATCCTTCTAGAGGATTAATCTTAGCCGTCCATTTGAAAGGTTGTCTGTAAAAGCAACCTGAACCTCCTCCATTTTCACCTTAACAACCATTATCTCCAACTTTCTTGCTTACTATTTGCACAACTTCAACAAAAAAACTAAGGGAAATATTGGCATAAGAAGGAGAGATAAGAGAAGTGAATCAACTACAATATGGGGAGTGCTTTATTTTGTTTGCTTTCATTTTGATATCTCCATTTGTTTGTTTTCTCTTGTTTGATGTGGTTTTATAGTTTAGAAGTGTTGGCTATCACTTTGTCTATGCTATTTTATTTTTAATCCCATCTCACATTGGTGAACCCAATACGAATCTTACAATTTTGCAGAGAATTTTTTTTGTTTTCTTGTTTGTTTTTGCTATTTTGTAGGTTACAGTCAGGAATTCATTCAAAATCCCATCATCTTCTTTTGAGCACAGAAAAATGGGCACATAGAATCTTTAAAAATGATTATCTAGGTTTTGTATGCCTCGTTCTTAGCTTTTTGGAACTTCAAATGGTTTAAAATTTCGTTAATATTTGAGAAAGTTATGGCCATTTTAGTATTTGTTATTTTATAAATCTAGCTTTTATAACCTGCGTTTTCTTTTGCCTATAACAATTTTTTCGTGCAAAATCTTGGAAAAATACTTTTTGGGTTTTGAAGGTTTGGTTTTCAGCTTTCCATGAATTCAAACAATTTAAAATTTTGTTAAGTTTTTGAGAAAGTTATCGCTGTTTTAATTTGTTGTTGTCATTAAACTTTTCTTTTGAGTTACTAATCTCTTTTTTCTAGCATGTGGCACAGCTTGGAGGGAGTCTAAAACTGTTTCTACATAAACAAAAATCAAGCTTTTTCATTTCTTTAGGCATAATCAATTTTGTTTTCTTTCAATAACAACAACAAATTGCATCTACACTCATGAGGATAAAATGAACCACAATTTGCATGTCACTCATTTGGTCTTAAAATGAACAACAAATTGCATATTTCATTCATGGGGTTTAAAATGAACAACAAATCTACATAAATCACTCAATGGGCCTAAAATTTACAACTATAACTTTCATTCACATTTCATAGGTTTAAAATGAACATGCATGTACACTCATGGGCTTAAAATGAACACAATCTTGCATTGAAACTCATTAAGGCTAAAATTTACATGCATTTTCATGACATAGGCTTAAAATGAACATTGCTTGTCTCACATTGAGTTAAGTTTAAAATGAACAAAGTGTTTGATGTGTTTGCCTCACATTACAATTTGGATAATTAAAATGAATCAGTGCTTGCAACTTTTGTAACCCCAATTCAATAATTGAAGTATCATCTCCCCTTGTGCACTTGTGCGATCCTAGGTGCAAGAGAAATGGTTATTGACTCTAGGACTTAGGCCTTCCTTGGTGGGAAAAATTACTCACCCCAATGTGACTTAGACTGGAAATGGAGCTCTTTGGCTGAGCTACCCCCGATCGGTATATAAATGTGAATCCTAACAGAAAGCCTAGGATTATGAGTGCGGATGTGTCATACAGACAAAGTAGAATTCCCCAAAACCCTATTGAGTGTAACCTCTTCAGGCTGAAATTCCTCCTTAACGGAGCTCAATCTTTGCCCCATGTATGGCCACTCGAATGGGGGTCCCAAACTAAAAATATTTTGTGTAGTAGCCAAAATCCCATCTATTTGCTAGCACAACAACGATTATTGTGAAGGCATCCACATCTTCATAGTTTTTAGTAGAGGTGATCAGCTTGCCATGGGAGTTTTATGGGGCCTGGAAGCTTGGTTGGCCTGAGAAGTGAGTGCATTGTAAGGGGGAACCCGTGCGGCCAAGCTTCTAGATTCACATGCTAAGAATATGCAGCTGGGGAAACCCACATGGAATCTAGCAAATATTATCCTGGCCTAACCTAGGATTGTGCTTGTCTTTTACAACATTTTCAAACTTCAAACCAACTCAAAAAAAATTTCTTGACACTATCTGTTGTGTTTTGTAGTCACATATTACTAGAAACAGTCAAAAACTTGAATCAAAACCATTGAAAAATATCAAAACTATCAAAACAACATTCTGGAAAACACAGAGCCACAACTATCTAATTACCACAATTTCACAAAATCCTTGTCCAAAACTAAACCAATTCATCATAATAGTGATTTTGACTTCCAAACCAGAGACTTGCAAGATTTTTAGGCATTCCCATTAGGAAAACATTTCATTATAGGTTAATTCCTAAATCCTTTGCAAAAAATTAAATTCTCACCCCTTAGGTTGCATCTAGGTTTTTAGATTTTGAGCATAGGAAACCTTTGAGTCTTTGAGAATTTTTGGTCACATACCCTCTTTGTCATTGACCATTATCCTTTACATTGTCACTTTTATCACATTTGAGTCTTGAACCTTTATCATGGTCTTAGCTCAAATCTTGTCAAAATCATCTCCTTGAATGGTCAATGATACTTAGGATTGTTTCCTTAAGTTTACATTAGCCTCATTGTCATCCTTTGTTTAAGATCCCTTTGCATCTAGATTATACTCTTTATCCTCCAAAATAAATAAAAAATATATATAGCCCATCATTATTTTTGCATTAGTATCATTTAGTCATCTTGGCCATTAATTTATCTTTTAGTGTCCTTTAGCATTCTTTATCCCTCATATTTTAGACATTACCATCCTTGCATTTTCATATCCTGAAATCCAAGAAAATCCAAAAACATTGTTTAATTCATCTTGCATTATCCCTCCCCAACTTTCAAAACTCTCACATGGTTGAAACAAGGTCAAAAGCCAAATGAAAGGACATGGATTTCCTAAGTAACCCTTTTCCTGATAATGTCACAAATTCAAATCAATCTACACCCCACCACAACACATCACAAAAAGACCAAAGTGACCCTTGGGAAGATCTAAAATTTGAAGTAGCCAACAAACAATTGACCCCCCAAGAGATTGAAAGGGCCTATCAAGTTCCAAGACTTTTGAGTATAGTTGACCAACTTGTTAGTGCCAACCCAGACAAATTTTTCTATGCACTAGCCAAAAAGGGTGCCAAATTACCTCAAGGTTATGATGTGTCAACCATCATAGAACAAGAAACTATAAATCCATTTGGCATGCCTTCATCACAAAAAATGACAAACATACTCCCTAGGACAACCATGCACATGACTACTACCACTACAACAAGCATCCCAACACATGCCACTACACAAGGTCAAACTTTCACATTTGGTAGTTCCTCAAACACCATGGGTAAAAATTTCATGAATCTGCTCTTTCAAAACACAAATCAGGGGTCCACATTACAAGGTCCTACACCTTTGATTCAAAATCTAAGCCAAGGTCACACACCCTTGAACCAAAATGCAAACCAAAGTTCCATACCCACATCCCAAAACATAAACCAAGGGCCCTCATTCCAATTTCAAAGTGCACCCTCATTGAATCAACTTCCACCAAATAACCCTAGAAAGGTGTGCATTATCTCACGCAAGACCTCAAGTCAAAACCACAATCAAGGGTCCACTACCAAGCAAGGGTCTATTCCATCACTTAAAAATACAAACCAAGGGTTTATTCCATCACTTCAAGATACAAACCAAGGGTCTATTCCATCACTTCAAAATACAAATCAAGGGTTTATTCCATCATTTCAAAACCTTATTCAAGGATCTAGACCTTCATTTCAAAATGTCAATCAAGGATCCATGCCTTCACTTCAGAATGCCAATCAAGGAAACATTCCTTCACATCAAGGGTTTGTACCTTCATACCAAAACATCAATCAAGGTTCCACACCTCCATTTATAAACTAAGGGGTCAAATTTCAAAATCAAACACGAATTGAGGGTCTATACCCCAAATTCAAAATGCCATACCAAATACGAACATGATCTTTGGAACCAAATTAAACACCAATCTCATTCCAAATCAAAATAACTCACATCCATCTAACAATCAAAGTCTCATATCATAGAACATCAATCAAAATCCAAACCCAACACATTATTGAATTTCAGTTGTTTATTTGATTGTTTGTCCTTGATGTCAAAACAGGCTTTGGTGATATTGATATTGACCATAGTTGATGTACATGGTCTCAGATTTTAGCTTTTGGTACATATTGATTGGCTTGGATAATACATGATACACAAATGGTCTACATTTTTGTGTTGGTTATGGTTATGTATGTGTTGGTTGGTTTACACCTGATGATATCTTCAGTGGTCTGTTCAGTTGTATTTATAATGATCTCAGTTCAGTTGGATACTGTTGCATTATTCAATTTTTGTTACTTTGGTTGGACTAATTTAGTACTTTGTGGACAATGCTTTAGATACCTTCAGTTTTGTTTTGCGGTACTGATCATGTTGGATTCATGTTTAGAGGATATATACATGGGGTTGATGATCAGGTGATATCATGTTGTTCTGACACTTAGATTGGTTTAATGATTTTGGTTGGTACTTACATTGGCATGTTCAAATTTTAGTGATTACATGGCATTGATAAGGCATACACAGATGAAGGTAATGTTGAAATTCAGCTATAAGATTTGTTTGTATTCACAAGGTATTTAAAAAGATGTGCTTCACCTTGTGTGAAATTTTCTAGCACACATTCTTATAATATTGGTTGATACACAAAGGTGAATACTTGGACTTTGGCTTAACATTGGTCTTCCATTATTGATCGACCCCTTCACATTTTTCATATGATATTAAATTATCATCAGGCTAAATGTTTATTTGGAAACAATGTTTAAAGTGATTGTATCGGGCTTTTTCTTATGTTTAACATGGCAATGACATTGTATTGAATCTCACATAGCATGGTATCAAGATTCTTGTGTTTCACATGGTTTATTATTATGACATCGGGTTCATTGATTCATTACATGGCATTTACACCTGATGAATTGTTGGTCAAAGTGCATTATGGCTTCATGTGGTAAACAAGTCACGTGGAAAGTGACTCATGTGTTGACAACAATAATAAAGTTATCATTTGTGTTGTTGACATCACATGGATTTCAAATGATATAGAATATTATTTTGTTTGGATTTGAAATCATTATACACTTGGGTTTGGTATTTGGAATAGGAAAAATGAGCTTGTAATTATCATTCTTTTGAAGGTGAAACCCTAGCCGCCATCCAAAATTTGCAGAGTCAGTTTTGAGACTTTGATGGATTCTTGTTCGAGTTAACTAAAGTGAAGGAAGGAATTGCAAGTTAGTTGTTTGTCTCACAGCTGGAAAAGAAGGTATTCTTGAATTTTTTTGTTTGACGTCTGACCGACATAAAATAAGGTAAATATTGACAATATCTTTGTCATTTCAAAATGAAGATTGCAAGAAGATTGCAAAATGTTTTTCAGTTTGCTCCCATTCTTTCTTTTCTAATTCAACATTTCAAAAATTGGTAAATATGTTCAGTATTCTTTTAAAAGCTTGGTTTGAAAAGAAAATATAAAAGTAGTTGTAAATAATTGCATTTCAGTTTTTTTTATTACTTGAGTTTGAGCTTGACAGTCTCAGTGATTTACACAAGTTTACATTGATAAGCATGGATTTTAGCCATTTCTCAGATATAGAAAGATTTGAAAGAATTATTATTGTTTTGAAAAGAAAAAAATGCTATCATTGTAAAGGGTTGTTTGGTAACCCTAATGGCATTCATAGATTTGAAAATTAGTTATAAGAAATATAGTTGGAAATTAGTTCGACATTATTTTTGTGCATATATATATACATTCAAAGGTCTTCAAACACGTGTGGTGTGAGAGAAGAAAAATAGAGACGACTTTTAAGCCAATATGATTATATGTATTTGAAATATTGAAAATCTTTGAGAGGAAGTACTACTATACCTGATATTTTAAGCATTCTAATTATTTTAACTTCTTAAGGTATTGTGTATACTAGTCAATTTTTGTACAAGGTTTTATTGAAATAGAGAAACCCTCTGAATCATTGATATTATTCTAAACTGATAAAAGGATTTGGTGCTCCTAAACTATAAAGGGTTGGTGCTCTTGTAATAATGGAGTTGGCGCTCCTATTTGAGTTGGTGCTCTAATAATAAAGGGAATTATTCGAGTGGTTTTTTATACCCCAAGAGGGTTTTTCCACTTAAGAAAATAATGTGTTATGTGGTGAAATTAGTGCATTTGTGTTTTAAACCATGTGCTTAAGTGTTAATGTTTTCATTCTAGCGTTTGTCATTAAAATTCATGCAATGCTCTGATACTTGACTAAACATTTCATTCTGTTATAAAAGTGTTCAAAGTATACTTGAAGTCTTGTGGAAATAAAGCATTAAAAGGAATTGTTTAATCAAGTTTATATGAACAATTAATATCATGCTTTGACATTGTTATGTAAGTCTTTTATCAATTTGTCATTCTGCTAAAAGTCTTTGATGTGTTAGAATTCACCTTGCAATTTTAAGAGGGTTCATAAAGTTGTCTTAAGGTTATTGTGTGATTTGCTCTTGAAGTCAAAAGTTTGAAAAATTGTACATTACTCTGATTCACACCCCCCTCTCAGAGTAATTAATCTTCCAACACACATGACCTCAATGCCAACATTATTGCTTCACATCAAAACAATGCAACATCATCCCTTGTAGACTATTTGATCCAACACATGCAAACTCCTGAACAATGAATGTCCAACATGCAATTGGGAACCAACAAGAAGACATATTTTGTGGAGGAATTGTGCCCTTTTCCATTTGATCAAAACCTATACATGCCACCCTTTCCCCCAAATTTCACAACACCACCATTGCCCAAATATAAGGGGACATGGGATCTGGTGGAACACATCTGTGAATTAAACACAACATGCATGGAAGTTGCATATGAGCCTACCTACTTGATGAGATTATTCCCATGAAGTCTTACAGGGGTAGCCTTAGATTGGTTCTCACATCTTCCACAAGGAATCAAAACATGGCGTGAGCTAGCTGACAAATTTATCAATGATTTTCCTTTAACATTAAAAATGATGTCACCATTGCAACATTGAGCACTTCCAAAAAAGAAGAGGGGGAATCACTTACCTCGTTCTACCAAAGATGGCGAGGCTTGGTTAACAAATTCCCTTGCCATATTCCTAAAAAACAACTTGGCACCATGTTTGTAGAAAACCTTAATGAAGAGCTAATTAGTCGAATTCAAATCCAATGTTACACAACCTTTGAAGAGATTCTTGAAAAGGGCGTCCTTATTGAGAAAGGCTTTATAACTAGAGGACTAGTCAAGATAAACAAAGACAATAAAAAACCCAACAATGACAAAGGAAAATCCTAGTCCCAAAATAAAAATGTCACAAATGATGGAGTTGTTGATGCCAAATTGATAACCAAAGGACCAATCATTCAACTTAAAGGTCCTTCATCAAACACATCTAGTACACCAAGTACCCCAGCACAAGCACAAAACCAAACACTGCATTCTATCCAAAGCACCCAATAAAGAAGAGGTCCCCCCATACTAAGAGAACATACACCCCCTTAGGTGAACCCATCGAATCAATTCTTAAACAACTCTTGCATTCTAATGTCATTACACTGCCATACACCAAGAATTATGAACCTTCCTTGATCCAACCAGATTGGTGGAAAGATGACAAATATTGTGAATATCACCGCACAAAAGGACACAAGACATCTAGATGTTGGACACTCAAAACCATCATTCAAGACCTTATCGAGGATCAAACCATTTCAATTGACAATTCACAAGGAATAATGAATGTTGATCATACACTATTCAAGACCCTTTGCAAGACCATGATAAAGGAAATGCCTCTAGTTCAGGGAATAACAACAATGCCAACTATGCAACTGTCAAGCATGATTACAACACCATCATTCTAAATGTGATGCCTCTTGATGATAGCATTGCTACCATCACCATAAACAAGCCAAAATATGATTATGTTGCTACCCACATAACCAAGATAACTAGTCTAGGTCTATTCACAAATCCTCAACCAAAAGGCCAATATAACCTCATAGAGCAGCTAAGGAAAACTCCCGCTCAAATCTCTATCTTGGAACTCCTTCACATCTCACCACAACACAGAGAAATCCTCAATAAAGCCCTATGAGAAGCCTCTGTTCCCACAAACCTAGATGTCAATGAATTTCAGGTCATGGCCGGATACTTCGCTATGCCACACCACATCACCTTCTTTGAACAACACTTTTCGGCACCAAAATTTGACCATAATAGTCCCCTACACCTAGAAGTATGTGTTAATACCCACAAGATCAAATGAGTCCTAGTAGATGGTGGAGCAGGCCTAAATATTTTCTCACTAAAATTGGTTAAGGCATTGGGATACTCTGAGAATTTCATTGACCCAACCAAGAAAATTGTGATCAAAGCTTATGGTGATGCCGAACAATCTTCCGAAGGTGTAATTTCACTCCCAGTAAGAGTTGGCTTGGCCATACAGGACACAGTATTTCACATCTTGGATCTGGACTTACATTACAATATCCTCCTTGGCCACCCATGGATTCATGCCATGAGAACTATTCCATCCACCTATCATCAATGCCTCAAATTCCCACACAATGACACTAAAGTCACTATTCCAAGTGACCTTGATCCTTTCCAATATTGTTCCAACCTCAAAGGAATTATTGAACGCCAAGTGCCCATCAATTGAGAGACCTCATCTTCCATTTCATCCACTGCTCCATCCCATTACATTGATCCATTTGCTCTTATCAAATCACCCACTTCATTCATCGCACCATCAAACCCTAAGGTCCAAGTACATGATATTGGATGTGGAGAATATTGTATGGATAATTTACCAGCAAAAGATAATGTTGATGTCAAGACAACTGCAAAAGGAATGCAAAAAGATGGCCTTTCTTGGAGTGAAACCTTTCTAGATCCTAATGATGTATCTACCTTTTCCCTATCTGCTTCCAATTAATCTTTTCATGATAGCCCCATGATTGACCAAGATATCTATGATAACCCATCCTTTCATCATGACTTTGTTGAGGATACCCAATCATCATCCTTCCATCCCACCTACCTTGGGCTAGGATATGCATTTTATACTGTCGCTACTACTAAGCTATCTTGCCAAGTCGTTAAGGACGTGCAAGCCTCCTTTGACGCTAACAGTACCAAAAAGGATACTCCCAAAGACTCCATTGATGACATTGCCACTCCGTGCCATACACCAAACATTCTCGTCACTCCATCCATCTCACCTATCTCACTCACATACATCCAAATTATAGACATGGATCAACAAGTCATATCTCAAGAAAAGAATAAAGATAAAGGACAAGAATTAAAGGTGAAAGTTCCTTTTACAAATGGAGATCCAATATCAAAAGAAAGAATACAAAGGAATAATGATCAAGAAAATCCCTTTAGCCAAATTCAAAAGCTATTGGACAAGTTAAAAATACAGGTAAAATTCAAGACTAAAAGAAAGCAAAATTGTGCCTCTTCATCAAAAATAATTGGGGACATCTATCAAAATAATGAAAGTAAGAAATAATTGATCTCCAACTATGCCACTCCATTAAAAATAATTTGGGGCATCTATCAAAGTAGAATCCCAAAAGAAGAGCTTGTTGATCCCATGTCTCCACCATCACTTCCACTCATTACATACATCCCATTTCATCCATCCATACTTATGCATTTGTCACATCTTTCCACTTCCATTGGTAATGTTTTTCAATGTACCTTTGATGACAAACCTTTCATGTACTCTAGTTCATCATTTGCCCAAACTCCTTCTCATTTGAAGCCTGATGGCCCACGAAGTGTGCACATTAGGGATCATACCATAGCCTCTTTCATCTGCCACATCTATCACCCTTCATATTTTCCACTTGCACTCCTCATCCAAATTAGGTTCTTTCATCCAACACAGTCATCCCAACAAAATCAAGGCATCATCACAACATCATATGGATCTGACACTTATAAGCTTTCTACTCTTGAAGGAGAGCCAATGTTTGAACCTATCAACAACATGCACCTCTAAAAATATTACACTTGATTCTCAAAGTATCCCCTTAAAAAGTCAAAAATACAAAAAAAAATAGTCACCTTGATGAAAACCTGGAAAATAGGTGTCTTGGTAACACCAAAAAAAAAAATGAAAAAAAAAGAGAAATGATTCATCCAAAAGTGAAAACCACTTCGGTGGTGCTTTGGATAAGTACCATGGTGAAAACCTAGAAAATAGGCACCATGCATAGTTAGTTCCTGCTCCTTCGTCTACTGTCATTCCATCTAGTCTTCCAGCCTTCTGCTCATCTAGACACACATGTCACTCCATCATAATAAAATTTGTCATCCTTCCATGGTCTGGGAACCACCAACATTTGGGTATCCCGATCATCCTTTGCATTTGCCCCTACCCCTTTGCACCTAATAAATTGGTCTCGCACCTTGATTGGGGGCAATTCCTTGTTCTGCGTCTTTATCATAAATAATATTAGCATCATAATACATCAAAAAAATAAAAAATAGAAAACTTTAAAATCCAAAAAATTTTAGAAAGCATCAAAATCCAAAAAAAGTTAGAAAACATCATAAATCCAAAAAACAAAAATCATAAAACATCAAAAATCTAAAAAAATTAGAAAGCATCAAAATCCAAAAAAATCATAAAGCTTCAAAATCCATAAAATCATAAAATGTCCTAAAAAATCCCTAAAAAACATAAAATTTCTTGAAAAAATCCCCAAAAAAAAAATTCATAAAACTTCAAAATCCCAAAACAATAGAAAATGCCAAAAATTCCAAAAATAGAGTTTAAGTCTAAGTTTGAGTCTTAGTTAGTTTGTGTTAGTAGGGTCGAACTACATTGCCTCTATGCATTTGCTACATAGGCAAGACTCATCTTAAATGATCCCCCAAAGCATTAGGTCATCCTTCTAGGTTGTCCAAATAAAATCAGGACTTCGTCTTTTGCCAAAAAAGGAAAAGTCAAGTCATGTTGAACTACGAGGTCTCTACACATTGCTACATAGGAAAGACCATCTGTCGATGAGCCCTTGAGGCTCCCTAGGTCAAGTCCCTTAGGGTTTTTTGGGTCTAGTCAAGTCCTTGGTATGAAAATAATCATCCTTCAAAACAAAATCACGAATCAACAAATGCACATAACCAAAAACATCTTTCATCAATCGATCATCCTATCATCAATCAATCGATCTTGTCATTCAATGAATGGGGCATCTTGTCATTTGTCTCATTCGAGCTTACCTTTTGTCTTTTATCAGGATATGTCCTTCCTAAGAATAAACTTTGTCAATTTGATCATTTACCTTAAGCAAGATGTGTCTTTCTTGCAGTCAGGTGCCTTGTCAACATTTATCAATTGGTTAACTTTATCAGATGTGTCCTTTGCCTTAAACAAGATGTGCCCTTCCTATGGTTGGGTATCATCACATCACTTGGTCATATCAATCAATCTTTGTCAAACAATCAATCGATCTTATCAACCTTGTCAACCAATCTTGCCTTAGTCAGGATGTGTCCTTCTTGAGGTTAGGCACAATCATTATCAATCAAACCTTGTCAACTTTATCAAATCAACCAATCTTGTCAATCTTGTCAATCAATCTTGCCTTAGTCAGGATGTGTCCTTCCTGAGGTTAGGCACGATCATCATCAATCAAATCAACTTTCCAACCTTTGTCAACTTATAAGTCAATCTTTGTCAACCTATTGATTAGATCAATTTTTCAACCTTTGTCAATTATCAATCAATCTAGGTCAAGTTATCAATCGATCTTCGGTCATCTTGGTCAAACAAACAATCTCATTGTTATCACTGGAAAGCACTATCATGGCACACACTTATTAGGCTGGAATTGTCTTATTATCTTGATTGACTTTGGGTCATGTTACTAGTCTCCTCGAGGATGTCCTATCAATAGATTTAGAGGGGCAATGATGGATCATGGCCTCTTTTCTTTGCTGTTTGTGGCTTGTCTTGGTAAAAAATATTGGGACAATTGGGTCCTTAGTATAAGCCGGGGCATTCCTTGTTTGTTGAATTTGTCTTTTGATTGCTTGTCTCTCCCAAATGGTCAGCTTGCACACCTTGGTCTATGTCATACCATGGTGTTTGTGGTCCATTTGTGACATTTTGATGCCCAATGATGATAAATATAAAAATGTAAGCATGAAAGTTGGTTCCCTTATCATTTCCTATCTAACTTTCCATCTTCATCCTACTTTCTCTTTCACGCTAACGTCCATCCCCTTCCATGCTAACATTTCTTCTATCCTTTATCCTCTAGTCTTATCATCCATTTCGAGAGCACATTCGCGTTCTTTGCACCTGCCTGTCCTCTCGAGGGGGCATAACTGTACCCTACTTTCACTGGGGCATATTTCAGAATTAAATTTCTTTAACACAACACGATGAACTACATTATGTCAAAGAGGGGAAAAATGTACACTGAAAAATGTCCTAAGTCTGTGAGGAACATTTTTCCTTGATCATCATCCTCTAATAATTATTTAATTAGGCTTGATCATATTCCTCTATTAATTAAATAAATTTTAATTATTTAATTAATTCACTTCCTAATCTCTTTTCTATCCTGATCCATTAAAATTATTTAATTGTGTCACTAATACCCTCTCTCTTCAATAATTAAATAAATCATTATTTATTTAATTATTTATCTTTCATCATTTGTCCATAGTCAGATAATAATAACTATTATTTGACCCTTTTATTCTTCTATAATTAAATAATTTTTGAGATTATTTAATTATGTCATTCCTCTCTTTTGGATAAATAATTCAAATTAATTATCCATGTCTAATTTTCATCTTTCTATTTAATTAAATTGATTAATTTAATTAAATCTCCATCTTTCATTTTTCCAAATAAATAATTTGAATAAATTATTTATTTGCCACTTGTCCTTTTCCTCCTTTTTTTTGAATAAATTATTTAAAGTAAATTATTTATGCACCACCTAGTCAAAGATGCTTTGTCATAATCCTCTGTAATAACATTCATTTCTATCATAGCTGTCAGCGTCATAAATTTTCCATGCATGCCATATTTCTGGTGCATCAATTTTAGACCGTTGGTCTTGGAATCTTTTCTGAGGCTCAATATTGGCCATCCATTTCATAACCTCCCTCTCATGCATTCTCATCCATTGATCTTGAAATCCTTCTAGAGGATTAATCTTAGCTGTCCATTTGAAAAGTTTTCTATAAAAGCAATCTTCCTCCTCCATTTTCACCTTAATAGCCATTATCTCCAACTTTCTTGCTTACTATTTATAGGTATTTGCATAACTTCAACAACAAATATGAGGGAAATATTGGCATAAGAAAAAGGAGAGACAAGAGAAGTGAATCAACTACAATATGAGGAGTGCTTTATTTTTTTTGCTTTCATTTTGATGTCTCCATTTGTTTGTTTTCTCTTGTTTGATGTGGTTTTATAGCTTAGAAGTGTTGGCTGTCTTTTTATCTATGCTATTTTATTCTTGACCCCATCTCACAAAGAGGATTAGGAGTTCATTCAAAAGCATCCAAACTTGATTAGCATTGAGGACAATTCTTCTCTAAAGAGGGAGGCATGTTACACTCTTAATATTAGTGTACATAGGGTTATGAATAGTCAACTTGTCGCTATCTTAACTCTTAATTGCATCATATTAAATCATTATTATATTATTATTTACTTATTTAGGTTGGCCTAAGGATTATATAGGGATATCTAAGTTGGCATGGGTGATATCTTAGGCATAAATAAGGTATATATATAAGGTAGTGAGTCTTATTTCATCATTATATTGTGAATTGTGTTCTCATTGGAGATATTTGGAGGTTTTCCCCCTCAAAGTGGTTTGTTATTCTCAATTGTTATCAAGTATTTGCAACATATTTCCTATCATATTCTTCTATTGTACAAGTTATTTCATTACATTAGCAAGTAGAGCACTCTAAATTATAAATAATATTTCATTGTATTTTTATTCATTTTCCCTAAGTTATTTTTTCTGTTGATTACTTAATGTATTGATATCCTTTGACTCTTCATACTCTCATTGAAAATTTCTCACAAATCTTTAGATTTAACAAATTTTATAAATATATACTCCAATAAGCAAAATTGATCCCATAAAAAATAGAATAAATAGCTGCGATGTCCCATCTCAAAATAATTAAACAAAATACTTTAAAAATAGAAAGATCAACTCCTACTCTTAATTCCAAATTTTAATAATATCCTTACTAAATCACCCTAAACACACTTCACTTTGCAAATTCAATTTCTAAATACCAAAAATCAGGAACCAAATTTTCTATTGTAAGAGAGGGGGACCACCATGTGCAAGGCCCCAGGTCACAGAGGGCCAAGATGCAGAAGGCTGCCCTAACTTACCTTAGCTTAACGAAGTGTTTGGATAAGCGGGATGAGAATGATGAGGACTATAAGGTCCTTCAGTCACTCTACAAACCCAAAATATAGAATGTGGCTAGGTGAGCCAATTTTTAGGTTCAACACTATGCCTTAGGAAGTCCTCTACCCAAGGACGAAAGCATGGTCCTGGGACAACAACACAATCTCAAGTGCATTGGTGTCTTGTATGACCAAACAACTACAGAGACAAGGTCAAACCTATGAAAACAAGCTAATGACCTAGCTAACTATTACTAAAGGGCCAAAATAACATGATTAAGTAAACAAAATACTCTCTAATGTGATAAAGCAAAAATGAAAGAGTTAAGGTGGCAAGAAGGATCTCACAAAGAAACTCGTTCGCCAACTAGCTCCTTGAGAACACGTTCACCTACACACAAAGATGAGGAAAATGTTGGGTAGTTGTATAGGGGCCTGCCTCAGTCAGACCCAACTTTAGTGTTTCCACCTCCACGAACAACCAAGAAAGCGAGTATGATAAAGAAAGTACTATAATGAAGAACACCAAGAACACTACAAAACAGTAAGTGTGCTTACTCAACCAAGTAATAGAGGAGAGGGAAGGGAAGCTTACCACCTCCACTAAGAGCACTCAAGGCTACTTGTGGGAGAAAATGAGAGTACTCGATCCTTTTTTGTAATCATGTTGTCCCAAACTTTCTCTATTGAAGTGATGGAGTGAAGTTGTTGCTGCAATGGAGTGCTTGAAATGCTTGGAGTGAGTGCAAGAGTGTGAAGAAGATTATTTGAATGTATGCAAAAGAAGTTGTGAAGCATGTAGGAGGAAGGAATTTGAAGAGGAGATGAAGAAAATGACCATATTCAAGTCAGTCGGCTGAAGAGGGCATTACAACTTGATTTCCAATGAGAAGTGTAATGCCTTTGCAGGTTCAACCACATGAATCTACTAGGGATGTAAGCGCACCACACAGACATCTACACACTGCACAGACATTTGCGCACTGCGTAGACATCCCTGATAGGAATTCCTCCACTGACACTCAAAATAGGTGCCAAGTGTGATGAAAATAGTAGGCTTAGGCGTAATTAAGCCTCCAAACTTAGTTTTCTAAAGTGGAGAAGGGCAAAAGGAGAATTTGCATCAGGGGTGCAAATTCACTCATATATTTTTTCCCCACTTTAGCGAGCACGAGTACTGATGAGTGATCATTAAAGTAGATCAAGGAATGAGTAAGGTTAGAAATGTATACCTGAATCATTAAGGAAGCAAACCATGGTCTGGTGAACCTGAAGGTGTAGGGCAAGTGAAGGACTTCATAGCTTCTCAGAACTATGAAGTTGAAGAAAGAAAGCATCTCATAGGCTTGAAGACCTGCAAGGAGGAAACCCCCAAGGTCTCTCACATCAAGGAAGCCTCGTGAAGTAAGTGCCTTATAGGCCTCATGAAGTAAGTTCCTTATAGGCCCGCAGACCTGCAAGGAAGGTGTCCCCCAAGAAATCTCACATGGAGGATACCTGGGAAGCGTCCCCCACAATCTCTCACATGGAGTAAGCCAGGAAAGCACCCTACAGATCCTCAGACCCATAGGGAAGGTATTCTCCAAGATCTCTCACATGAAGAATACCCAAGGAAGTGCCCTACAGACCCGCAGACCTATAGGGAAGGTAACCTTCAAGATCTCTCACATGGAGGAAACCTAAGAAAGTGCCCTACAGGCTTGTCAACCTATAGGGGAGCCACCCCCAATATCTCTCGAATGGAGGAAGCTCAAAGGAAGCACCTTATAGGTTCTTAGACCTACAAGGAGGTATCCCCTAAGATCTATCACATGGAGGAAACCTAAGAAGGCAAACTTCACAGAGTCAGGAAGCGGCCACGTAGGCAAGTAAGTAGACAGTTGCATAGACCGTCGATAAAAAGGGGTCCCTTGGGAACCCATTGTGAAGAAGGGGGTCCACTCAAGGGATGAACAATTCAAAAACAGATGTTTTCTTTCTCAGAGTGATCCATCATCAAGGGATCCTTTTGAATGATGTTCACTTCATCAAGGAATTCGAAAGGAAGAATATGCCCCCACACGAGGGGAAGGTCAAAGTTGTTCTCGCTTAAGAGGAAGGTTTTCAAGTCCTTTCTTTATGAACATGTGATGAAGGAAACATGTTCCATTAGGGTTCCAAGTTGAGAATGTGATTCTAAAGAAAGGTTTGTAAGGATTTTTGATAAAATATCTATTGGTGACGAATGCATTTTCTAAAAATCAAAACGTTGAAGGAAGGGCATTGTCACACATGAGAGGGACAAATCAAACAAAGAAGATAGAGAAAAATCAAAGGAGAAAAACACAAATGAAGGGCATAGGGGGATCTAGTTTAACAGGGTTAGATCTGTTCAAGCTCATAATATGTAGCCGTGGTGCAAGGCGAAAGATCATCAACCCAACCAAATCAGGAAGAATGCATGGAAATCAAAGTAAAAATAAAAAATTGGGTCAACATGGAAGTGAAACCTAAATGCTCCAACTGCTTTGCATCGTCTCCAATTTATCAAAAATCAAACACAAACATGGAAGAATGATGATACAAATAGAAGGTTTATGACACAAAAAACCATGCTTGTATCCAAGCACCAACAAGGGTGACGAGGGTCATCCAGGCACACATAGCATGATCACGGGGGAACACATCACAAAACACACATATACACAAAAGATCAAGAAGAGGTCTCCTCCTAACACTGATCAACCAAGAGGTTATTCGCTTCCCACTCTAGGTCATCATAGGGGGAAGGAGGATGATCCTGTAGTGGTGGGATGTTAAGAGGAGGAGCATTCAACCCTCCCACAACAAGGGCTAAGGAGGAAGGCCCCTTGAGATCCTCTTTACTGATCTCTTGTGGAGCTAGGGTCAATGATTTTGTGAAGATTGCTGACAAGGCCATAACTTCATCCATGGAGTTAAACATGCACCCTACAGGAGTGTTGTGTCTAAATTTAATGGGCGGGTAGGATGTGCTTGAGATTCATTGCTAGGCTCATCAAATGAATTAGGAGCCATGACAAACTCAGGGGAAGCTAAGACTGGTTTCATCACCTAGATAGAATAGGTCAACGCGGGGCCACCTTGTAGAGAAGGTTGGCTCCTTTTATGTCCTTTGTTGCTAGAAGGACTGCACTCCACCTTTTGCCTCGTCAGAGGAGATGAAATCCCCACATACGAGGCTAGGGGTATGGAGGAAGAGGAGGAAAGAACTATAGTAGATATGACTGGGGTGTTAGTCATATCCACGGGTTTTGGGAAAGGCTAGCTATATGGAATAGACATTAGCAAAGGCGACTCCATCGAAGGAGTGATGAATACCTGTACTCCCTTGGGGTTAGGCGCATTCATACTCATAGCAGAAGTTGAAAGCGATTCAAAGATAGAGTGAAGAGAAGTTGAAGGAAGGGGAGAGGAAGACGTTGCAGGAGGCCCTGGAGTAGGGGCAGTCGTTTCTTCCTCCTCCTTTTACGAGGTGGTATGCTTAGCCAAGAGAGCATTTTGCCGATGCTTGTGCTTGCATGCAAGGAAATTTCTATGACTCTTTGAGCTGGAGGTCGGAGGCTGCGAAGGAAAAAAAGGCTTCTGCTCAACCATGGGGATGTCCACTATAGCCGTTTTCGGCAGAGGAACGGATTCCTAAATGGGAGCAAGAGGAACAGGTTGAGAAGCAGCAGGGGGAGTTAGTTCAAGAGCCTCGACAATGGGCCTCTTCCTGCTCACTGCTTTAGGTGCTGGAGAAAAAGGAGGCTGTAGATTGAATTCCCTTTAGGAACCTTTCTTTCTACTATATAAGTAATACCACAGTCTAGGGTACTCATTAGGGAGATCCGAGATCCTGAACTTGGGCCTGCACCAAGGAGGAATCATTAGACTTAGCAGATAGCTATTGGGTTGACTCATGGGTTGACTCATCTAATACTCTTCCCAAGAAAGGGGAGAGGACGAGGTAGTTTGGGAGAAGGTGACCTCTTTACCTTTATAGGAAGGAGAGGGAGTTGACGTGGATTTCTCCTTTCCTTTCTACGAAGAGAGAGTAGTCAGTATAGGCTTCTCCTTCTCCTCTTAGGAAGAGGAGGCAACTAATTATTTTATCATGGGAAGGGTCAGTTTCAATTGTCCTTGCCCCCCAATTTTATACTTTACATAATTCTTGTAAAGTAGGTTCGTTCTTGGGGGAAGCAGAACAACTTGGGAGGGCCAAAAGTGATCCAATGGATATCCACCATGGGACACCGAGGGCTGGTATCCAGTGTCATGCACTACATTCACAACACCTTCATGGGAGAATTTTAAAAACCTATGAATAACATAGGTGATTCCATTCATGGAAGTTAGCCAAAGTATGCCTAGCTTCATCCTGAATAAATCTAACTCTAGGATAACATAAAAAACCATGTCAATAGCCTTGGGTCCAACCAAGATGGATAAAGTTATCGAGCCTTAAGGTTTGAGATACATACCATTGTGTGTATGGATGGTAGATTTTGTTTCTTCATATTCTTCCCTTTGTAATGAATTTAATATTAATTTTTCCTCTATGATAACATTCACACGGCTCGTAGGGTCTACCAAGACTCTTGTCACAATGTTACCATTGATGCGAGCGAGAATGTAGAGAGGTGAGGGTTTATTGTTTAAGGGAAAATCTTGTGATGTGAATGTTATGTCTGGCGAACCAGGTGCAGGTGGAGTAGTAGAAGTCATTTTGACCATGTTAACATAGGCCTCAGGTTGAGTAATAGAATCAATGGAATTGATAATCATGTTAGTATAATGTGACAAAAATGGGTCCGTGTATATATGCAATTCACTATTAGCTTTCCCCACTGATTTGTTAGCATTTTATTTACTCCCATTAAGATGAATGGTACTGTCCTTAATGCAATCCTATATCTCATGACCCACATACAAAATTTGGTGTCATGTCCATTAACTTGATGGTACTAACAATAAGTGCTCCCATCATACTAATTAGGGTAAGGCTCCTTAACAGGCTTCAGATTCAACAAGGTTACGATCTTATCCTTCAACAACTTTTGTAAGATAGAAGAATAAGATTCTGATAACTTTGTGAACTTTCGATTATGTCTGAGGCCATTGTTATAAGTAGCGAAAACTGCATTCATAATAGTTTTACCTTTCCCAGAGATTGATATGATGAACTTTCCCTCAGTACGGGATCGCAAGGAGATTCCCTCAAATTGAACAACCATTTGTTGGTACTCTCGTAAGGCTGCACACAAGTGTGTGAAAGAAGGGTATTTCACAAAGGCGAACTTCTCTTTCCAAGGCCTTTGTACGTTCCCTATGAATACCTTTTGCACGTCAAAATCAAGCAATTGATACAAGATTTGTGAAAGGAGCACTTGGTAGCGTGCTATGAAATTAGTATTTTTTCATTATCTCCTTGTTTACATTGGACGAGATTCGTAAAGGTCATCTTCAACTCAATGTTTGCTTGAAACTATCTAAGGAATTGATTTACAAGTTGGTCAAATGAGAAGATAGAGTTGTTAGACAAGGAATAGTACCACTCAAGCGTTGTATCCTTGAGAGATTAGGGAAACAGTTTGGACATCAATGCCCCGTGATGGAAGAAGTCTGTGCACAGGGCATTAAAGGTGGACACGTGTTTCTGTGGATCTCCTTTACTGCCATACTTTTTAAATTTAGGGATCTCCATTCCTTGGGGGAAGGGAGTGTTTAAGATCACAACTGACAATGGGCTATGCCGGAAGAAGGGTTGGAAGATAGGTTGGGTCGAGGCTTGGGAAAGACTCGCCAACTGGCTCTGCATCTTACCCATATTCTAAAGAATGGTGTTTAGAATGGGGAACCTCCTCCAGAACTACCATCAGTGTGACCTTTGCCAAAACCACTACCAGAGCCACCACCACCGATAGGGCCTCCGTCGGAACCACCACCATGACCTCCATTGGAACCGCCTCTACCAACCCCACCTTTGCTACTAAATCCACCATTTCTACTAATGCCCCCACCACTCATCTTGCCAAAGCCTCCACCACTAGAGGTGACAAGGGGGGTGAAGCTAAAGCCTAAGGGGACCCTGTTTACTTTGATAGTTTCAGGTTGTTCAGAGACAAAAGGGATATTGATAGAGGGGACCGTGTTGGCCATGTAAACAGATGTGGGAGGCATCGATACTCCTAACTATCATTCATGCTCTTCGAAAGTGACTCCTTGTACAAAGCTAGGATTGTTCGAAGGAGCACACGCTTTGGCAAGACTGAGGAGGCTAGTCAGAAGCTCTATGCTTGTTCAATCTTTATCCATCATATGTTTTAACTTGCTAACAACCTGAGCGACTCTATCCATCTTCGAATTTCTTTCCAAGTGATTTATAAGTCACCCAATCCTTTAGCGAGGGTGGAGACATATTCTACAAGAATTTGAATGACCTCATGCTCAAATACTGATGATGGTGTAGGAGACATAGAGGGAGTGGGATCATGATCAGTTTTGTCAATGAATCCCATCTCATTCCTTGACAACTGCTCTTGTACAGATAGACCAATGATAGGACCAGAGAAAGGGCCTACAGTGAAACCAATAGAGACCTTCATCCTTTCCATTGGGAGGTGTCATATACTTCTCCTAATGATATATCCTTCACAACACTTAGGAACATGATAGTCACGAAGTACATGAGAGAGGTCTCAACACCAATGGATGAACAAGCATTGGTTCACATTGGGTTCACCAAAAATGTAAGAGAGGGGGACCACCATATGCAAGGTCCCAAGTCATAGAGGGATAAGATGTGGAAGGCTACCCTAACTTACTTCAACTTAATAGAGTGTTAGGATATGCAGGATGAGAATGATGAGGACAATAAGGTCCTTCAATCACTTTACAAACCCAAAATGCAAAATGGGGCTAGGCAAGCTAGTTTTCAAGTTCAACACTACACCTCAGGAAGCTCTCTACGTGAGGGCAAAAGCATGATGCAGTGGCATCTCTCAAGTAAGCTGGTGTTTGTATGACTAGACAACTACAAAGAAAAGGTCAAACCTAAGAAAACAAGCTAATGACCTAGATAACTATTAATAAAGGGCCAAAATAACATGAATAAGTAAACATAATACTCTCTAATGTGATAAAGAAAAAATGCAAGAGTTAAGGTGGCAAGAAGGATCTCACAAAGAAACTCGTTTGCTAGCTAGCTCCTTGAGAACATGTCCACCTACACACAAAGAGGAGGAGAATGTTGGGTGGATGTATAGGGGCCTACCTCAGTTAGACCTTGCTTTAGTGTTTCCATCTCCACGGACAACCAAGAAAGTGAGTATGATAAAGAAAGTACTATAATCAAGAACACCAGGAACACTACAAAATAGTAAGTGTGCTTACTCAACCAAGTAATAGAGAGGAAAGGGAAGCTTACCACCTCCAACAAGAGCACTCAAGGCTACTTGGAGGAGAAAATGAGAGTACTCGAGCCTTTGCTGCAATGGTGTTGTCCCAAACTTGCTCTATCAAAGTGATGAAGTGAAGTTGTTGCTGCAATGGAGTGCTTAAAATGCTTGGAGTGAGTGCAAGAGTGTGAAGAAGATTGTTTGAAGGTATGCAAAAGAAGTTGTGAAGCATGTAGGAGGAAGAAATTTGAAGAGGAGATGAAGAAAACAACCATATTCAGGTCAGTCGACCAAAGAGGGCATTACAACTTGGCTCCCAATGAGAAGTTTAACGCCTCTATAGGTTTAGCCGTAGGAATCTGCCAGGGACGTAAGCATGCCGCACGGGCATCCTTGACAGAAATTCCTCCACCGATGCTCCAAATAGGTGCCAATGTGATGAAAGTAGTAGGATTAGGTGTGATTAAGCCTCCAAAATTGGTTTTCTAAAGTGGAGAAGGGAAAAAGGGGAATTTGCATCAGGGGTAGAAATTCACTCTTATACATCTATGCACTACATGTCTTTATATATTTGTTGCTACTAGAAAATAAAATATTTACTCAATAATAGAATATTAAAAAATGTGCAAATCCTAGTTTCCATTGCTCCAGTTATTATTCGATACATAGAAATCTACAATTTGCATTCAACAGACAAAATAGATATGCAAATATTAGCTTGAAAATTGTTTCTCTTTCTTCAACATCTCCTTTCCTTTTATCCAACAATAATTGCTATCTCCTTTAAACCATACCATCAACAATTAGCATGCTACCTATGGATCTGGTCGTAATACATTAAGTCTAACCTATAGAAAACATGTTTTCTCCTTCCATCAAATGATGGTATGAAACAAGTGACACAGTACGTTGAGTTCCTGCTGCCTAGCAAAAAGCTTTTAGGTTGGTAGGGGAAGAGTTAATATGGAAGAGTAGTTGATTTGAGAACCAAAATATAGAGGGTAGAGTTTTCTTTTGACTACTAGAACTTGTTGGAAAAATTGTGTAATAAAATTAAGAAAATATGATACTAAACATTTGTAAGTAATCCATAGTAATACTAATTGGTCATAAATGAATATAATTACTTTGTAACCTAAATTCAAATAATTACTTGACAAAAAACTAGTTACTTATGTAAGATAAAATTCAATTAATTTCTTGAAAATGAATCTAATTACTTAATAATATAAATTCAAACATTTGCTAAGATAAAATTTAACTAATTGGTTTAAAATAAATCTAATTACTTTTGTATTAATACTAGATTAATTTGGAGAAAACATTAAGAAAACATTAAGCTAATACTAATTACTAAATGAACATTGCCTTTGCTAAAATAATTTAGACCATGGCTAAATATTAGATGCATTTTCAAATTAGAAAATTAATTAGGTAGTGGTAGGAAACTAATTATTTAAATTAAATTAAATCAACTAATTATTTCAAAATATACTACTACCACTAAATAATTTAGAAAATAAGTGCTCATTACTTTGCAAAAATATCTTAATTAATACCAATTTTCTTTTGAATATTAATTAAATCATTCCTAATACTAATTACTATAATTACTAAATGAACACTGTCTTTGCTAAAATAATCTAGACCATGACCAAATATTAGATGCCTTTTGAAATTAAAAAATTAATTAAGTAGTGGTAGAAAACTAATTACTTATTTTTAAGTAAAATTAACTAATTGTTTGAAAATATACTAACTACTACTAAATAATTTAGAAAATAAGTGCTTGTTAGTTTACAAAAATATCTTAAATAATACCAATTTTCTTCTGAAAATAAATTAAATCATTACTAATTATTTAGGAAAATAAGTTATAAGTTGATAATTTTTGAAAATAAGTATAAATTTTACTTTGCATGAATAAATGATATTAATTAGTTTTTATAATTACATATTGAATTAATTTTGTGAAATAAATTGCTAATGAAATAAATGATTTAGTAGTAATTACAAACTATTTTGTGATTTGAATAACATTAATAAGTTAAACTATTTCAAAATGCAGAGGACCTATGTGCAGGATCATGATGGGCCAAAAAGTGGCAATATAATGGGTATGTGGTTGATGACTTTTTTTAACCCAAAATTGATGAAACAAAAAGGGTTTTTAAAGGAGATTCTCAGATTTCCACCAATATAAATTATGCTTTACTTTGAATTTAATATGTAATTATTATTAAGTTTCTATTCAAATTACGACTAAAGTCTTGATTGATAGGTTGATTGAAAAATATCTATAGCTTTCAAACAATATCACATTTTTGAATCCAAAATATCCACATTCTATGCTTTGCATACTATAGGATTAAAAAAGAAAAATTGAATTTCATGAAGTTTTGACCAAAGTTAAGGTGGTAATTATACAAGTTTTTATATTCTCTAAAAGTTATAATAAAAATCATAATTAATTATTTACTTGAAAAAAAATTATAAAAAATATGCATCACATGAAACACGAGTCCTCTACTTATATCTAAAATATTATAAAAATTATTATCATTTTATTGTGGTTAGGGTGGTTAGGCAGGACACCTACTTATTTTTTCCCTAAAATTTAAGTGCTACTGCATTGAAATTTCAATTTTTCACCAAATAGATTTTTTTCCTTTTAAACAAACCTAGTAGTTTAGAAACTACATTCAATCTGCTACAAATTTTATTCTTACATATTTTTGAAATAATGTAGATAACTTATCAAATTTTTTCGTCAAGTTGCCTAACTCTGATTTTTCTGATTTTTTTGCCACTTAAGGGCTTGCTTTTTCCATGATGATCCTTCACATACCTTGCCAACACCAGCACTTAAAACTAAATTTCCTCTCCAAATAGTTTTTTTTTGTAACTTAAAATTTGATTAATATTAATCAATGAAAAATAGGCCATAAAAAGTCAAGTTCATAGGAATAATAGATTTATAGCTAAATTGAAGGTTTAAATATTAATTAATTGTTTTGCAAATATTAATCCGCTTTCATTATTGAGAAGTCGTGCCAAAAAAAATACTCTGAGGCTAGTGGTTTGGAGCATTTCCAATATCTCATAATGTGTAAATGGTGAACATTTGTAAACAAGAATGCTTCTCTATGCCTCGGTGCATTGCATAGCTTCTAAACGTCGACTGAGTGCATAGATAGTGAGAATGGCAAAGGTGTTACATGTAAACATATAAGAATATAGTTTGGAAACAAATTTTTGCTTTGATAAATGCATAAGAATATGGTCTCCAAATTCTGTGAGGAATGTTGAGGCAGAGAGAAATGCTTTATTGTTTAGAAGGCATAAGAAATTTGACAAAGAACAATTGAATTTTGGAGAATGCCATGGATGTGAGTTGTTATTGCTTTGTAAAGTATTAGAGATTGAATGTAGAACTTTGAATATTTGGTAAAACTAAATGGCCTGAGCAAGGTCTTGTTAACTATGAATGCATCAAATGCACTTTGTTAATTTTGTCATGCACTTTTGTGTTTTATGTTTATGAACAACATATCATGTGTAATCGGTTGTGGTGGTTTTTTAAAATTGTCCTTGTAGCAGGAACCATTTTTTGGAATTGGAGTGAAGACAAAGATCTATAGAGCTGCAAACACATTTGATTATTGAAGCAGAGAGTGGAAGGTCAGAGTATTGAATGTTTTTGCATGTTTGTTTCTAATGAAGTTTGATTCTTCAAATATGTAGGAAAATCATTCAAATTGTTTGAATTAGTCTAATTTTTTCCCATAAGCAAGTGACCTTTGCAATCATTTAATTGCAATAATGTTCTAGTTAGAGACGTGCATAATTGCAGCTGGGACAATTTCCACATAGTGATTGAATATTTGAAAAATATATAGTGTCTTCCTAATTTGTTAATATACTTTAACAAAAATGAATAATAGACCCACTCCAATGAATAGAGAAAGAGATAAATTGTTTGTTATCTCTTATTTGTAAATGAAACCATTGCAATAGTAACCTATTTGTTGGATACAACTGCTCCCTGTCATATGTCATTTACTGTAGTCATTTGTATAATTAGGTTTGCAACAAACAATGCTTGTAGTTGCAGTAGGACAAAAGTACTGATACCAGGAAAAGGGTTGTTATTCAAGTGACTTTGTAGAATGAATATAGTTGCAACAAGTTACTATTGCAATCACTGAGTTCACTTTTGACATTGAAACTGTTCCAAGCAAATCTAGAGAATACAAAGACCATTTTAGTGGGGGACTAGGCACTCTTGCAATCGAAGCAGGTCACTATTGGAATTGTATTATGTGCATTGGATATGGGATGTGTGTTGATCAATCTATAAGTATTGCATTAAATGAATTCATAGTCTAGAAGACCTTGTTCAAAGTATTCAATTTTTATTTCCGTAATTGTCATTTGTGTACTGTGTATAAATTCCAAAGGAAACAATTACACATATCTAACATTGTAACCTTTGTCAAACAAAGCATTGTTGCATGTGTGATAGTGGTCAAAATGTTTACTACTGTAGGAGCACAATAGGATGGGGACATTTGTCCTTTGTTTGTAAGAAAGAGAAAAAAAACCAATGAAAAAAGGCACAATAATAATAAAAAATGTATTGTAAGAGCTAACAGTGTATTTAATAACAAATAACAAAGTCTTGGTAAGTTATAAGAATTGGTTTGCAAAATATTGTTTATAGGATTTACAGATTCAATTGGATATATTGTTACATGTTTACATGTAAGAGTCACACTATTCTCAACATAGATGCATTTTGTTCATCTATATGATGTGTGGAGGACGTGAAAGCATAGACAAGCATTTCTATTTAGGAATGGTGCCTTTGATTAATAGCGACATGTCAAGTTTGTCAATGAAATTTTGAGTCTTGTTGCCTTGCACATATTGCATGCACTGATTAAATATTTGTCACAATATATAATGTCTCCCTATTTTCCTAATTTACTTAAACGAGAATGAATAATAGTCCTACTGCAACCAATAGAAAAATAAATAAATTATAATTTTCAAACACAAAAATATGTTCAAAAACAAATTCAACAAATGCAATTCTAAACATGCCTACGACATTCGCTATGTTTTGTTATAAAGTGAATGCTATTGCTTACTGATTTATCCACATAAACTTAGTACATGAGAAAGCAGCCCAAAGAGAAGTCAATCAAGTATCAACTGAATATTTCATGTTTGAAATCTATCAGTCATGTGTTTTTCTATTGCATGGAGTAGATCTAGTACTCTTCTTTGTGTAAGCAAATAAGCAAAATAGAAACACATTATAAAAATTTTCAAATAAATTTGATTGCCCAACCAAGTATGTCAAATTGAAATGCAATAATTGTAGTAGCAACTTTCCCTTTAAAAACATGTATGTTTTATATTGCTAATATATTTCATAGTAAAAATATGTAACACTGAATTTTAATCTATTTAAATGGCAACATAAGAAAATAAAGTATTGTCTAGCATATAATGGAAAAGCATGTCGATTGTAAAATAGAAGTAGCAAGAAGTTTTTAAGTCACAAAACATGAGATATGGTGATATAGGCAAAAGAGCTAGGAAGAAAAGCATAACAAAAAAGAGGAATGCAGGTTCATGCAATGGAAGGTAGTCTTTCACTTGTTTTTGTTTCTTTGTCACTTGCAATGTCATTATTATCGTTAGTACAAAAGCTAGTTTTTTTATATAATTTTAAACATTTTTTGGAAATTGAAGAGCAAGAAGAGTATTTGTATCAGTATTGTTTTATACCTTACTGTGGCATATATCGTTTACTCAGTTAGGCAAATGGCCTATGTGATGACATTGTTTTGATTGAGGGTGAAATACCCTTTGGTGACAAAGTCCCGTAGTGCAAATATAACTGTTGATTTACATCCTTGATGTAGTTTTCTTATTTCATGTCTTGAAGGGAAGGCAAGAGTTGTCGCAAGACATTGCTTTGGATTGAACAATGGACTATTTTATTCTCATTTTTTATGATGATATCTTTAGGATGAAGTGAGTATATGTAGCTCACTTCCTTGTCACATTGGCTGCAATGAGCAGTTTCCTGTTGGAGCATGCCGTAAGTGTTGAATTTATATTTGCAACTCAAGAAAAAAGCTTCAAATGGATTTGAAAGTGCATTTGTTTCTTTTAATGTCCCTGAAACTTGAAACATGTGAACATAGATAGTTAGAAGCGACAGTTTCATAAATTTTAAATGAAAATGTGAAAATATTTTTAAAAAGTCACCTTAAATGTTGATTGTAGCAAAGTAGCTAACTTGTCCAATGTTCTCTTGTTATTGAATTTGCACATAAATGTTGATCGACCCATGTGGATCATGTTCTTTTGATTAGTGCTTTTTAGGATATTCTTGAAAATAAAGGCTAGGGTTTTGTTCCTATGTAGCAATTCCTCTATTTGCAAGTATTGCTTTTCATGAGATGGACGTAGTTGCAGTTGCATGGTAATAAGAAAGTTAGCCTTTGTTAAAAAGAAATTTTATTAAAGACCACAATGCTATAAAAAAAATGTTAAAATGGATTAGTGGCATATGCTGGTGAGACATTTGTACTTGTGCTCTATCAGATTCTGCTATGCCATCTTTGATATCAATTGCATATTGGCTGCCTACTTTTTTAATGCCAACAACCAAAGTACCTATTGTTACAATTGGATGCTGATTTGTGGTTGCTAGTAGTTAGCTGATAGTTATATCTAGAATGAAGTAGTAGTCTGTAGAAAAATGAGGCATGCTTTCAACTATGCTCGTGTCTGTCAATATCAGTATGCAATCACAATCCCCTCTGTCATAATCTGTTCTAGGTGCAATTTGGAAACCTGATATTGAAACTTCCAATCCTATAACTATTTTGTGCTCATGTTCTTGCACAAGGTATCTTTTGATATTTAGTGTAATTGCCATTTATGCTTTAAGATCTATGAGATCTGCACATAGTACTTCACTTGTTCTATTGAATTTGTCCAATGTTGCTTTGTAGACAACAAGGACATTACCTTGGAATGTGTCACCAAATTTTTTTGCATTTAACTCTTCAATTGATATGGTCTTTTTGATTTTTTTGTTGCAAACAACAAGAGAAATGTAAATCTTATATTTGGGCAATGCAAAAATGCATGTCATAGGTAAATATGATAAGTTGTTTACCGTTTGCTTATGTCTTCCTCCATGTCTTGTACTTGTTGTTGTGGTCTTTTTGTTTGATCCATGATTTGCTTGCAGGGTAGTGATTTAGTATTGGAGAATTCATTGGAGAATATATTATTGATATATGCTTATGTATGCTGTAATGTTGAATTGATTCAATGGGCAAGGAGGAATTTTAGGAAAATACGAAAGTGGTCAGTCCAATATGCCTTTGATCTATAAATATTGCGTACACTTGTGATTGAATTTGACCAAATATGGTCAATGAGCGGCTTGTGTAGACTATGTGATTTGTTTAACAAAAAATGAATTTTGTTAGTTTGCATGAAATTTTGGAGTTTTCTTTTGCTTTTGTTTTCTAAACACATGTCGATATTAAAGTCACCAACAATGTACAATATACTTTTTGTATATATGTATGCAATTACAAATTGAAGAATTGCGATTAATTATTGAATGAGAGTATTAGGCCTTGCATAAATATTACAAATATTAAGTTCATTGATGCATCATAGTGTTGTGATTGTGATGGCTTCAATATTTGTAGAATTGTGTTCTTTTGCTTTTGATACAAACAAATGTTTTTTGGTAAATGTTGTTATGCCATGTATCATATTCATACCAAAGGTATTAAAATATTGCGATAATATATTAGGTTGTAAGATATGCATGTGTACTTGTAAACAAAAAATGTCATATTGCATTGTGTCATAGTCATTGGCAATGTCATGCGCATGTGGATTTAATGAATGAATATTTAGTGTGCATAAAAGCATTTGCAATGTATTGTGTGGACATGTAGTTTGAATATTGAGCTGCCACTGTGCAGTTGACTGTAGGTGATGCATTTCTACACGTATCTTGTCCTTAACTTTAAACTTTTTTGTGGTTAAATATTTTAGCAGGAATAACAAGTCTATTGTCTTTGTTCGTGATAGTGATGTGTAAGTTAGCCATGTTGTCTTATGCCTATCAAATCAAAAGCCAAAGCTTGCATTGTTAGTCCTTGTGATCAATGGATGGTTCATACACATGCTAGTTGTATTGGGAATTGTTTTCTAATTATAATTTTCTTGCTCATTTATTTTTTTTGTATGGCTCTAGCAATGTGCAATATAGGAACCCATTCCTTGTCAATGAGATCAGTGTAGTATTGTGCTAGTTTTGTGCATTGTTGTTGTCCAATTGTTGGTGTGAATATGAAATTCACCATGCTCCCTTTGGGTTTTGGCTTTTGGTTAAGTACCGGCCCATGCCTTAAAATAAATTCATCGGCCCCCCTTTTTGCTTGTCACCATGGCCTATGCCAAGTGTCTGCTCATCGCTCCCTGAAGGATTTTTCTCCTTGCTCATTTATCAACCCTCGATATGCTCCCACGTGTCTTCATCGTAGGTTATTTTGATTGCTTCCTTTCACTTCCTTGTTGGTCCCTATTCATGTGCCACATAGCTCCCATTCACAAAAGATTCAGTAGACCCCACAAGCGGTGCCTATCAAAAATTATTGCTACGTGTCATCTTAATGCAGGTTTTCAACAAAGAAAGGGTAAATCAGCTATGGGTAGCAAAATGCTACCACATGTCCCTTCAACGAAAGGAATGAAGTAAACCATAGGCTGCGATATTTTGCCACGTGTTCTAACTGCCCATCCAAGGAGGTGACACTTGTCTGCACAGGACTTTGTTGGGACCACTGCCATCATTCGTAGGGGATGCACCTGAATGAAGGGTGACCAAATGTTGTGTCTCAAATACTTTTTGTTACAACAGCTGAGAGAAATCATTGCCTCAACATCATTGCTCAGGATTCTAGATCTTTTCAGATGTTGCTCGCCAGGCAATGGAAGGCTCACTATAAATACTACTCTTTGCTTCTAAAGAGGAGTTCTAGGTAGAAAGGTTTAGAATTTAAAGATTACATGTTACATGTTTTGATTTCTACAGGTCCAAGAATTACAGGATTTTAGAAAGACACCAAGCCTTTTTTAATTGTTTAGATTATTGCAAGAACTCACAGACTGTGCCATTGTTCGACCTCTCTATTTCTTATGCTATTAATAAACTTTATACTATGCCATTATTGTTTGAATGGTTTATTTGTCGTACTTCTATAATTTAAATGCAACTTTGCTGGTTTAGATCATGTCTTTTGACTCTTCTTTCAACAAATGGGTGTGAAAATTATTTTATGTCATTGAATGAGCTGTTCATGCTGCAATCTTTAATTTCTATTATTCTAGGACATGGTAAATTGCTAAGTGGACCCTTAGACTATATCCAAAAGATAGGTTTATCATGCCTTTTATCTAAATTCTGGTGTATCACCTTAGTTAGAGCCTTTATTTTTATATCTGCTTTCGTTTCCCATTCTAAAACCCCAATTACAGAAGAAGCTGATTTCTTTAAAAATATGGAGGTCACTCAGTTTAGTGTAATAAGTCCCCCATAAATTGAGTTTCCCACAAAGGGTTGTTACCTTTCCAATTTTTGGCATCAACAGTTTTTCTTTTTCCTAGCACGCCTAATGAGACTGAGCTTAAATGAATCAAATTTTCAGAAGGGTGTATGAGCCATTGACTTGTTACTAGGTCCTATACAACAAATAATCCTAGTTTATTAGTACCACCATTAGGCGTAAGAAAAATTAGATGCAGAAAATAATTCTCCTAACGTCAATACCTCAGGAAAGAATGCAGATGCACTTTAAAGGTTATAATTACAGTCCAATTAAGATGCACTAGGAAAGGATAATAGAAACAAAGTATTTGAAAATTACACAGAACACTCAGATATACATGGGAAAACCCTTATGGGAGAAAAACCCACCACACCAAGAGAAGTCACTTTGTATTACAGTAATAAAGTTTACATACAAGTTTCAAACTTATCTTTCTGATGTCTGTTTACAGTAGCATTCACCATGTACAATTTTTTTCAGGAACCTTCATGTTACAGTCTATAGAATAGAATTCATCTACTGATACAATCACTCAACAATTTTTCGATTCAACCAACCGATTACAATCTGGAATCCTAGAGTATATCCATGGTGTTCCTTGTCTGTCAAACTTCCTCACAGAACCGTCACGACCAATTGTCTTTCAACTGTTCAAATTCGGCTTCTCCTATTAGTCCACGAGACTCCACATAGGACGGTCTTACTCGGTCAACAAAATTCGCACTGTGTTGGCATCTCGGTGAGACACTAACAGTGTCTTGCCAATGCCACATACCTTCATATCGGTATCACCAAGAGTTACCCTAGTCACCAAGATGTTCCATCAAGCTTTCAGTGTTACACCGAAACACCAAGCAATCGCCCAGACTTATCGCTTTCGCCAGGAGATCATAGCGAGTCACCAAAGGTTATACCGAAGTCACAAATCATATTGGGCTTCAAAGAATAGTCGGCAAGACTTACATCTTTCGCTGAGAGAACATACCAAACACATTGTTACACCGATGTCCACTGTTCACCAAGACCTATGCCAAAGAACCCTCATCATCGGTGAGACATACATCGTTCGCCAGGACTTCTTCCCGAACCATTTGGGTTACCCCGATAGCCATCAGCTATCAATAAGACTTAACACTCTCGCCAAGACCTTTCCTTGACCACTTTGAGTTACTTTGATGAACGTTTGGATGTGTCCCCGTCGGCATGACCTTCATTGTTCGCTAAGACCTCACACCAGGATCTTTATGTTATAGCATAGATATCAACAGTATTCCTGTTGGTGAGACATTAACACTTCGCTGAGACTTCTTAGCGAGAACCATTAATTATCCCAAAAACTTCAATACATACGCTATTAGTGAGACATTAACACTTCGCTGGGACTTCTCACTGAGCCGCTATAAGCTACCCCGAAGCCTGTGGTCGCCATGAGTCTCCTCAATACACGATTGAATGGACTATCGGCCAGAGGTCTCCTGAGCACTAAGAGGTTATAGCGAATACACTATGTCATAGTGATAGCTCCACAGTGAAAGCATTCGGCAAGACAAAAACTTAGTCACAACAACCTGTACAAAACATGATGCTACCAATCTTCTAGTCGACTAGACATGATAGATATCATACCAACTTTGCTCTAATGGAGGTTTCAGCTTGTATTGATTGAGGCATAATTCCAACAATCTCCCACTTGACGAAGATCATATAGGCACCTCCAGAGCACAACATAAATTACTGAAAATCATGGGAACTAAGGACTATTGAATTGACACACCACCTAAACTTGTCTGTGCTCACTGGCTTCGTCAATGAGTCTGCAACATTCTCTAGAGTATCAACATTTTCCAAACTGACCTTTCCATCCTCCACCATATCTCGTACAAAGTGGTACTGTACATCAATATGTTTCATCTTGGCATGGAAAGTAGGGTTCTTTTCTAGACAAATTGCACTTTGACTATCACATAAAATAGTTATTTCCCTTACATAAAAACCAATGTTAGAACACAAACATTTCAACCAAACTGCTTCTTTACAAGCATGAGTAGCTACCATGTATTCAGTCTCCGTAGTGGACAAAGTGACTACAGCTTGTCGCTTGCTCATCCAACTCATTGCACCACCAATTAACATGAAAATTTATCCACTAGTGGACCTCTTGTCGTCAATGTCCCCTACCCAATCAGAATCAACATAACCACGAATGTTGAGAGTCCTCTGTGATTCAACCAAATTCCCATGGTAACACAAAGCAAAA
The DNA here is from genome assembly GCA_007258455.2 of Sequoia sempervirens. Lineage (NCBI taxonomy): Eukaryota > Viridiplantae > Streptophyta > Pinopsida > Cupressales > Cupressaceae > Sequoia > Sequoia sempervirens. The sequence continues at coordinate 645,334,540 of VDFB02000003.1, forward strand.
TCTAAAGTTCCCTTCAAATACCTAAACACTCTCTTCACAACATCCCAATGTGTTCTTCCTAGATTAGCCATAAATCGACTAAGAACTCCCACTGCTTGGGCAATGTCTGGCCTTGTATAGACCATTACATACATAAGACTGCCTACTACACTAGCATAAGGTACATTGGTCATGTCCTCCATCTTAGTAGGAGATTTTAGACAGTCCTCAACAGATAGCTTCGTTCCATGCATAACTGGAACCACTAGCTATTTGCAATCATTCATACAAAATATCTCAAGAACAGTCCTGCCATACTTACTTTGACTGAGCCAAAGCTTTCTATTCTTCCTGTCCCTAGTTATCTCCATCCCTAGAATATATCTTGCTGCAACAAGATCCTTCATTTGAACTTAGCAGACAACTAAGACTTAAGATCATAAATCATTAGCTTGCTATTTCCTCTGAACAACATATCATCAACATAAAGAGCAATAATAAGAACTTGATCTCTTTCAGCTTTATAATATACACAGTGATCAGATTTTGATCTTACAAATCCCAAAGACAATACAAAAGTATCAAATTTCTGGTACCACATTCTAGGTGACTGCTTTAACCCATATAGAGACTTCTTTAATTTCATACCAATTTTTCTTTACCTTTCTCAATAAAGTACTCAGGCTGGGACATATAGATTTCTTCTTCAAGATCACCATGAAGAAATGTTGTCTTCACATCCATCTGTTCGACCTCTAAGTCATACGCAGTTGCAAGTGACAATAGAAATCTGATAGATGTTAGCTTTGCTACAGGAGAAAATATTTCCCCATAATCGATTCCCTCTACTTGGGAATAACCCTTTGCAACCAGTCTCACCTTGTACTTTTCTACACTGCCAAACAAACCAATTTTCTTCTTAAACACCCATTTGCAGCCAACAACCTTTCTGCCTTTAGGCAAGGGCACCAGACTCCAGGTTTCATTTTTATCCAAGGATGCCATCTCTTCGTTCATGGCTTCTAACCAAGAGTCTGAATAAGACATTTTAATTTCCTCTTTTACAGTCCTAGGATCATCAGTACTAGAAATCAAAGCATAGGCACAATTATAATCAATCAATGAGAACCCATACCTATTTGGTTGTTTTCTTTCTCAGGTTGACCTCCTCACTTGCTTAGGCTGAGGTTCTTCATCTTCAAAACTTTTTGAACTGCTTGAGCTCTCCTCAATTTTAGGTACATTTTGAATTCTCAATTCCTCTTTTTCTGGTGTAGGAGGAATTAATACTACATCCTTATTATTTTCTGACTTTGTCTCTGACTGCAAATCCAAAGTGGAAGGTTTCAACTCACGAAAGATTATGCTTTTGCTGTACAGAATCTTCTTCGTATCAGGATTCCAAAGCTTGTATCCCTTTATGACAACACTATAGCCAATAAAATACATTTGACAGCCTTGTTCTCCAATTTAGATATTTTCACATCCGACACATGAGCATATGCCTCACAGCCAAAAACATGAACATGTCTAAGTGAGGGCTTCTTACCAGACCACACTTCCAAATGTGTTTTCTCAATAAGAGCATAATTTGGAGAATGATTAATTAGATAACATGTAGTAGATATAGCCTTAGCCCATAACTTCTCCTCTAAGCCAACACTACTGAGCATACTTCATGCTCTCTCCATCACTGTCCTATTGAACCTTTCTGCAACTCCATTCTGCTGTGGAGTATAAGGTGTAGTATTGTGTCTTTTGATTCCATGGTCTTTGCAATATCTTTCAAATTCATCAGAACAAAATTCACTGCCATTATCAGTCCTTAAGCATTTTATTTTTCTACCAGTCTGATTTTCAACAAGATTTTTAAATTCTTTAAACCGACTGAATACTTCTGATTTACTCTTCAAAAAATATACAAATGCTCTTTTTGAATAATCATTAATGAATGACACATAGTATCTTGACTTAGACAAAGAAGGAACATTCACTGAACCAAACACATCCAAATGAATATAATCTAACAAACTAGAAGATTTATGAGGACTAGAATAAAATGAAACATGGTGCTACTTTCCATATATACAGTGTTCACAAAATTCAAATTCAAGATTACAATCTTTGAGCCCCTCAACTAGGTTTTTATTCTTCAAGGTTTTTAAACCTTTTTCTCCTATGTGGCCTAACTTATGATGCCAAACCATAGTCTTCTCTGCAGGAAGTTTTACTTCCATAGAGTTTACATAATTAGGGATATTTCCCTCTTTACCTCCACGAGCAACTTTCAGTGACTTTCCAGAGACACTGTTACATTAAACAGCCTGTGCATCCAGCTTGTACAGGGTACTAATTCGAGCACCTCTAGCCAACACCATCTAACCTCTAGTCATCTTGTAGCCATTTCTATAGAACGTGACTTGTAAACCAATATCATTCAGCATACTGAAAGACAGTAAATTTTGAGCCAGACCTGGTATGTGCATAACATCATTGATTCCCTTCACTCTACCATCAGGGAATTGTATTTTGACTCTTCCATGGTCAACAATCTCTAAAGTTGAATCACTCATTAAGTACACCTTTCCACCATTGTATTCTTCATACTTCATGAACCATTCTCTGTGAGATGTTATGTGGAAAGGTGCTCCAGAATCAATCAACCAGACATCATCTGATGCCTGTGTAGCTAAGGCTGCAATGAAGGGGTCACCATCACTATGAGAAGAACCATTATCTGAAGAGCCCTTTTTCTTCTTTTTATCCTCTTTACAATCCTCTCAGACATGACCAGGTTGCCCACAATTCTAGCACTTCACCTTGGACTTCTTGCCAGGAGACTTTGATCTCCCCTCTAATTTTGATATGGACTTCTTGTCCTTCTACTTACCTTTCTCTTTTGGTCTTCCTCTGACAGCAAGAGCTTCCTTTGCCATCTTAGAAGATTTCCTTCTCATCTCTTCTGACAGCAAAGATGCAACAATAACTTCCATCTTGAAATTCGATGTTGTACTCCCAATAGCCATCACCAGATGATCCCATGAGTCTGACAAAGAACACAACAATAGCATACAATGATCCTCTTCTTGAGTCTTCACACCAACAGATGTCAATTGAGCAATCAACATATTAAATGCATTCAAATGATCAGCCACAAACCCTCCTTCCTACATTCTCAAAGAATACAACTTCTTCCTCAGGAATAGTTTATTCACCAAGGATTTCCCATGATAAATAGACGCTAGTCTGTTCCACAAAGAAGAGGCAGTCTTCTCCTCATGCACATTTGGAAGAACTGAGTCTGCTAAATAGAGCCTTATCATCCCCTTAGATTTCCTATCTGCAACATCCCAATCTTCTTGCTTCATGCCTGAAGGTTTAGTTCTACACACTGCAAGCCACAGATCACGATCAACTAGAAGATCCTCCATCTTGAGTTTCCACAACTCAAAGTTATTGCTGTTGAACTTCTCTATTTCAAACTTTCTAGATGTACTAGCCATCTCAACCTGTAATTAGAAATAAAATTTTTCTACAAGACTCCCACTGAACAAAATTGACTCAAAAAAACCCAATGTACCCAAAAGGATAACACAACTGGCCAGGCTCTGATACCACTTGTAAGGAAAATTAGATGTGAAAAAACAATTCTCCTAATGTCAATACCCCAGGAAAGAATGCAGATACACTTTAAAATTTATAATTACAGTCCAATTAAGATGTACTAGGAAGTAGATAACAGAAACAGAGTATTTGACAATCACACAAGAACACCAGATATATGTGGGAAAACCCTTACAGGAGAAAAACCCACCACACCAAGAGAAGATACTTTGTATTACAGTAATAAATTTTACATACAAATTTCAAACTTATCTTTCTCATGTCTATTTATAGCAGCATTCACCATGTACAATTTGTTTCAGGAACCTTCACATTATAGTCTACAAAATAGAATTCATCCACTGATACAATCACTCAACAATCTATCAATTCAACCAACCGATTACAATCTATAATCCCAGAGTATATCCATGGCATTCCCTGTCTGTCAAACTTCCTCACAAAACTATCACAACTAATTGTCTTCCAACTATTCAAATTCAGCTTCTCCTATTGGTCCACGAGACTCCACATAGGATAGTCTTACTCGGTCAACAAAATTCGCACTGTGTTGGCATCTCGGTGAGACACTAACAGTGTCTTGCCGATGCCACATAACCTTCATATTGATATCGCTAAGAGTTATCGTAGTCGCCAAGATGTTCCATCGAGCTTTTAATGTTATGCCAAAACACCAAGCAGTCGCCTAGACTTATCGCTTTCTCCAGGAGATCATAGCGAGTCACCAAAGGTTATACAAAAGTCACAAGTCATATCGGGCAGAATAGTCAGCAAGACTTACATCTTTCACTGAGAGAACATATCAAACACATATTGTTACACCGATGTCCACCGTTTTCCAAGACCTATGCCGAAGAACCCTCATCATCGGCGAGACATACATCATTCACTGGGACTTCTTCCCAAACCATTTGGGTTACCCTGATAGCCATTGGCTATCGGCAAGAATTAACACTCTTTCCAAGACCTTTCCTCGACTGCTTTGAGTTACTCCGATAAACATTTGGATGTGTCCCCATCGGTGTGACCTTCATTGTTCACTAAGACCTCACACTAGGATCTTTATGTTAGCATGAAGACATCAACAGTATTCCTATCGGCGAGACATTAACACTTCACTAAGACTTCTTAGAGAGAACCCTTAGTTATCTCGAATACTTCAATACATATGCTGTCGGTGAGACATTAAAACTTCGCTGGGACTTCTCACCAAGCCGCTATAAGCTACCCCAAAGTCCGTGGTTGCCATGAGTCTCCCTGATACACAATTGAATGGCCTGTCACCCAGAGGTCTCTCGAGCACTAAGAGGACATAGTGAATACACTATGTCATAGCGATAGATCCACAGTGAAAGCCTTCGACAAGACAAAAACTCGGTCACAGTGACCTGTACAAAACATGATGCTACCAATCTGCTAGTCGGTCAGACATGATAGATGTCATATCGACTTTGCTCTAATGGAGGTTTCAGTCTGTATTGATTGAGGCATAATTCCAACATTAGGGATAGTACAACCCGCAACCCAATTAGTGAAATTTTCGCTTCCTCCTCCCTTTCCGCTAGCTATGTTGCCTGCTGCTAATAGGAATTATGTGACATGGGATGCTAGAAGCCGTCTTGTTGCATTAGTAGCACTTGTCATTTGGGCCGCTATCCTAATTTTTTCCTTAAAGGCTATACCTAAATTCACTGGAGATGGCTCAAGAACACCATCCAATCATTTACAAGATGTTGTAGATGTATGTCTGGTACATGGGGTTACGACCCAAAATGTGGCGTTAAGGCTACTTGCCTCCTCTTTCAAGGGAAAGGTACTGGATTGGTACTACACATTGCAAGAAAACACTATTAGTACCTGGGATGAGCTCAGGGAGCCTTTCTATCAGAGGTTTTTGAATGAAGGATACCGATCATCTCTATATTATCAGCTCTCAGTCATAAAACGGGCCCTGCATGAAGCCATGGCTGACTTCAATACTTAGTTCTATACAAGCTGGCAGAGGATTCAAGTTGATATCTGCCCACCACTTGATTTTTCATTCATATTCTACTTGAAGTCTATCAATCTTGACATTTCAATGATGATCCAGTCTCTTGGTGGAACCACGCTACTGGGCACATATAACATTGTTGTTAAAGTGGAGAACAATTTGATAGACACTGTGAAATTGCTGCCTCAACCCATCATTCTTATATTCTCTAAGATATTAGTTCTTGCTTAGGAGATTCCTTCTACTAGCACACTGGCTCCTCTTGAATCCATGTACACATATCTGAGCGTGCAGCAAAATGTTGCCTCTACATTCAGCTCTTTAAAGGAGGAAATGAGCGAGTTCAAAGAAATGTTGTAGACTATTGTCAATGAGATAACCATTATCAATCACAATCATGTAGTACCTCTGAAGCCTACCTACCAAAATTATCCAGGTGGAAGGTCCTCTTACCAACAAAACTAGTTCCAAGGAGGTGCCTGCACAAATCTGTAGGCACAAACAACAAATTAGATAGCATCGGTACCCACTCCATTGCAAAGCGCTAACCTAAGCTTGAGCAAAGAGTTGACTGCAAGACAAAACAATTTAGCGGATGACACCAACCTCTAGTGCTTCCCTTGCGGTGATTCACACATGCCCCAAAATTATCTGTGCGACAACCTACAACAAAAGGTGACAGAGTAGCGCAACTAAACTACAATGTCAGACCTTGGAAGCTATGTGTATACCTCTTCGCAAATGGACAATGCAGTGCTCATCGAGTAAATGTAAGGGATGTCACTAGAGCAAGAAGCAGACATCACTCCCGACCACACATTCTTCTCATGGATGGAAGAAGAAGTGTTTTCCAATGATACATCTACATCTAAAACACCGCAAGTACAATCTGACTACAACACTTGCTTAAAGAGGAGATTTACAGGTGAACCAGTTGTCCCGCAACTAGTTAGTTTGCAACCTAAAAGTTCTTTTGACTAGATGCCTACTACCTCTGTAGCACTGTCACAATATCGGCCATGAAGGGAAGTTGTTATAACAAGAGCGAAGGAGCAAAAACCTCTGAATCTACCATCGTTCAATGTGGTGGAACAATTGAAGAAATCATTCACTAATGTGTCTATGTGGGATATTCTAGCCATATTGGAACAAAAGATGCTACTACAAAAGGCTCTCTAGGAAGACATAAGCGCAACGCCAATGGAGTAGTTGCCTAAAGCAAGGGCTGTTGATCAACCATCTTCTGCCAAAGTTCTTACAAATAGCACAATGGAAGCCCCTGCTGAAGTAAGAGATAAGTCAAAGCCTCAACCCTTCTTCTTAACTCTTATTATAGGGGATAAATTATTACATAATGCTGTATATGTCTAAAAATGGTTAGGAATAATCAAGCTTGTTAATTAATTAAATATAAATTATTTAATTAATCTTCTAAAGTCATCTACATATAAATAAATTTAATTATTTATTTATATTGTTCACTTTTATAAATTCTTCTACCTTAATTAAATAAATAACTTTATTTAATTATTACCATCTTCCATATTCCTCTTAATTAAATTAAATAAATTTTATAATTTATTTATATTAATTAGATCATGTTATTCTAAATTTGAATATTTGAATTCAAATAACAGAATATTCCTCCAAACACCCACTTCATCTCATAGTTAAATTAAATATTATAAATATTTAATTTAATACCTTTTCTCACTCCACACATAATTAAACTTCTAAATTCCTCTCTCACACATAATTAAATATTTTATAAATATTTAATTACCTTTTAAATTCCTCTCTTACACATAATTAAATATTACTTATTTTAATTATGCGAACTTCTAAAATCATCCTCACACATAATTAAATATTACTTATTTAATTATGTAAACTTCTAAAATCATCTTCACACATAATTAAATATTACTTATTTAATTATGTAAAATTCTAATTTCATCCTCACATATAATTAAATAAGTTTATTTATTTAATTATCAAATTCATTCTCAACTCATTCTTCAAATGGCAACCTTCCTTCGGATCTAACTGAGAAAATTTGTGAAGGAGGAAACCTTCTATTTCTTTCTCACCTTTCAAAAATCTCTCACCGTTCATCCCAACAAGCTTGATTCGAGCCGTTAATCATATTAGCCAATCAAATCCTTTCAAAAACTCTTTAAATACATGTGCAAATCCAAGCATTGGTTACGAACACACACAGATGAACAAATATACGCATATACGCTTACACATTTGCATTTTTAGCATTTCAGCAATATTCATATCTTGGCAATAATAATCTTATCATAGCATAGCATAATCTTGCATTTTAGCATAGTATGCATTTTAGTTTAAATCTCATTCTCTAGTAGTCCATTTCGTTGAGCTTGGCATACAGAATCTGAGAGCAACTTGAATCAACGAAACGCTAGAGATAGAGAGCAATAGAACGACTTCAGAGAATCTGCCATAAAGAGTTTGTTTAATTTTCTTTTAGTTTCTTCGATATAATGTTTTATTGATTGTGTTTTGAATCCTTTATGATAGGCATATTTTCATACACACAAATGCCATGATTGATTCTAGTGCTAGCACCACAGTTATGCCCAAACAAATAGCTGAAGCTTGAGGACTCAACTATGAACCCTTAAAAGAGTGATGCAACTTGATGGAAATAGATTCAAAACAATAGGCATCATCAAAACACTCCCTTGACCTTATTTGCTTGCCCTAGTATCATAGTGCGGCAAGACACTGATCATAGATGTTCCCCCCATGTTTGACCTCTGCCTATCCTGAGAATTTACTTCAAAAGTGGGAAGATATCTATCCCTAGATTGGTCACATTTGATCCTTAGAACCAATCATGGTGGGAAGATGAAGATAGAATCTGAAGCTTTACATTCAGAACATGTAGCCGATGAAGCCGCACATGCCTCTATCACCAAGCAAGAAATGTATTGTGCTGAGCTACTAGAAGATGAAAAAGTGACCAAAGACTACAATGATCAAGAAGATCTCCTCTTGAGTGAACATATAGATACCGACCCTTTTGGAAACTACCATGCTACCGAGTTGGGCACCTATGTCATCTATGATAAAGATCAAGTGCTTTCGAAGTTTTCCAAAAAACTAGAAAGTGGCTAAGCATTAGAACTATGGACTTTGCACTTCGATGAAGCAAGATGCAAGAATGGTGTAGGAGCTAGGATATGTTTAATATCCCCACATAATGAAAAGACACTGAGGTCTTTACACTTCTAGTTTGCTTGCTTGAACAATGAAGCTGAATACGAAGGACTAGTGCAAGGTATCAACCTTGTGGAATAGATGGGCATAAAGTAACTAATGGTGTTCGAAGATTCTGAACTAGTAGTCAATCAAGTCCAAGGAATTTCTGCGGCCAAGAATGTCTGCATGCAATCCTATAGACATTGAGTTTGAGACCTAATTGAGGGATTTGAAACCTTCAACATTCAAATGATTCCCTAAGAACAAAATACAAATGTAGATTGGATGGTGTCAATCAAATCTTAGTTTGATCCTACCTCTGATCTCATTCACAACAAACGCTTTGTATGAGTAATAGTCCGATTGGCTATTCCAGACAACGGCCAAAGCTAACAAGTGTTTGACAATGATGAACACATTGCCTCGGTCATCCAACAGTTGGTAGAATTTGTTGACCAGCTCCAATCGAAGATTGTCGAAGCCTATGAAGGAAAGATCGTCCAGTTGAAATCCAACAATCTTCCAAAAGGATTGGTCACTCTTGAAAACCTTTTTGATTGTGATGATGCAAGAAATAAAAAATGAAATTTTGTAGTAGAAAAAGGTGACTATGCGGACCTTTAGGTCAGAGATGGAAGAAAGTTCAAAGTTGGGAAGGATGTCCTACACCACGATAAAGAAAGGATTATCGACTTTTGCGATAAATATGGAGTGGTGGCCTGGTCAGACGATGACCTCAGGGGATATGATCTTGATATCATTTAGCACACAATAGAGTTGGTGGAAGGTGCAAAGCCCATCTGCCAAAAACAAAGGCTAGTCAATCCCAAGATTGAAGCGCTGATGGTGCAAGAATTAACAAAGCTAATCTAGTCATAGATTGTCTTCTCAATCAAGCATAACATGTGGGTATCCAATTTGGTCTCGATCTAAAAGAAAAATGTAGATATTCACCTATGTGTGGACTTTCAAGACCTAAATAGAGCATCCATGAAAGATCATTACCCACTACCTTCAATGGAGTTAATCCTACAAACAATGGTAGGGTCAGAGATGTTTTCCCTATTAGATGGCTTCTCTGGTTACAATCAGATCCAGGTCAAAGAGGAGGAACAACATAAGACAACATTCACTACCAAGTGGGGAATGTTCACATACGCTAAGATGTCATTTGGCCTCTCAAATGCATGAGCTACCTTCCAGCGGGCAATGGATATCGCTTTCAACGAACTAATCAACAAGATTATCCTAATCTATTTGGATGATTTGATAGTGTTTTCCAAGTCCAACGATGATCATTTTGATCATGTGGAGATGGTGTTCAAGAAATTCCAAGAGTTTGGGATATCCCTGAACCCAAAAAAATGTCTTTGGAGTACCGCAAGGAAAACTACTGGGGCAGATAGTATCCAAATAAGGAATTTCAATTGATCCTGAGTGGGTGAAAGCAATCAAAGAGCTTCCTCTCCTGGTTAACAAGAAAGGCATTCAGTCCTTCTTGAGGAAGGTAAATTTTGTTAGCAAATTTATTTATGATTTTGCAAGAATAATTAGGCCAATTACCCTAATGCTAAAGAAGGATCAAACATTTAAATGGACAAAAGAAGCTAAAGAAGCCTTTGAGAAAGTCAAGGATGCTATCTCTTCCACTCCTATTCTAGTCAACCCAAACTTATCAAAGGAATTTGTAATGTATGTATTTAGTAGCAAGTCAAGCATTGCTACTGTCTTAACTTAGAAAGATGCTGAGGGAAAGGGAGAACATCCAATAGCATTTCACTCCCGGACCCTAAAGGAATATGAAACAAACTACAACTTTGTAGAGAGACAATTGTTTGCCATAGTTAAGGGACTCAAGAAGTTCTGACACCTAATCTCCTACAATAAGGTGATTGTCTATGTTGCACATTCTAGTGTGTGTGAATACATCATGGAAGGATAAATCATTGAGAAAATATCCAATTGGATCACCAAGATCCTTGAGTACGACATTGAGGTTAAGCCTACAAAACTATTCAAGGAAGAGGACTATGCAAATATATTGCACATGATGAAGAAATGGCCATCGAAGAAGAGCAGTCAGAACTAGTCCTAATGAACGAGTCAGAGTCCAAAGGTTGTTGGCTAGTGGATAGAATAAGATTTATACATATAGGAAAATATCCATTGGGCCTTCCTTCTCAGAAGAGGAGATTCTATCAATTGAAAAACAATATATTCACACTCATTGAAGGGATCCTGTTCAAGAGAAATTTCAACGATGTTCTATTGTGATGTGTTACCATAGAACAAGCAAAAAGGATCCTCGACACTTACCACAATAATTATGTGGGCGGGAATTTCCTTGCAAAGACAACTTCCATTAAAATCATGTGTGCAAGGTACTTTTGGCTGATGCTATTCAATGATTCCTACTCCTTGGTAAAAGCTTGCAAGGAATGTCAGTTCTTTGCAGGAAGAAGAAAGAATTCTGCAATGCTTCTCAACTTGATAGTGGTTGATGAGCCATTTGCGCAATGGGGTTTGGACTTCATTGGAATGATCAATCCAACCTCCAATGCAGGACATAAATGGATCTTGATGACCACAAACTACTTCATGAGATGGATTGAAGTTGTGCCACTAAAGAATGCGACAAAGATAGAGATAGTGGATTTCCTAGAGGAACTGGTGACAATATTTAGCCTACCCAAAACTATCATCTCCAAAAATACTAAAAATTTCCTAGGCTCCAAGGTAAGTCAATTCGTACTTACACACAACATATTCCTTAAAATCTCATCAAATTACTATCCATAGGGGAACGAATTAGCCGAATCAACAAACAAGAATCTGGTCTGACTCCTCAAAAGAATTGGGTCAGAATATCAAAGGGAGTGGCACAAAAACCTCTGAGAAACACTGTGGGTGGACCACATAACTCCAAAGCAAGTCCTCAAGACTTCACTGTATGAGCTAGTTTATGGAAAAGAGACGTTATTTCCTATCTCTATGGAGATTCTAGTGCTGCAATTGCTAAAATCTCTCGAGGTGGAGCAAAATGGTGTAATGGAGGTGTGGTTAGCCGAGTTGCTAGAAGTACAAGAAAAAAGGGAAAAGTCCCTAACAACCATGACTAACTGCCAATAGGTGGTTAATAGGTGGCTTGACAAGAAAGCATCCATCCAAGGTCTGAAGTGTGGAGACTTAGTGCTAAAATTTAACAAAAGGGCGATGAAGCTGGGTCAACACGAAAAGTTTGATAGCCTTTGGGAGGGCCCGTTCAGAATAATTCAATGTAAAGAGCACAATTTATATGAGTTAGAAACTATGGAAAAGGAAGCAATAGGAATTTTAGTCAACGAAATTCACTTGAAATTATTCAATTAAGCTTGCTTACCATACCCATGTAAATATGTTTATATGCTTTTCCCTTCTTTCCCTTTTGTTTTGTTGGCTGGTCTTTTTATTTATTCTATGGTTCAAGGTGGAAAATAACAAGTGACCCATTATTGCAGAGAGTAAGGGAAATAAACTCATAGCTGAATAGAACAAAAAGATTAAAACACCCACATGCAAAACTGAATTGAAATATACATGCTGAAAAGAAAAGATGACCCAGTTGCAAAATCCAAAAGAAGGCAACAAGATGATTATATAAAGATATATTTTCATTATATATGCTTTGATATTTACATTTTCAAAATGGCTCATAAGGCCACACTTCCAAAAGTATATATATCTATTTTGCTTCTTTTATATACTTTATGAAAAGCCTTTTTCAGGCATGTATACAAAAAATAGACTAATCACTATGAGATTTTTAGAAAGAAAAAAGAAAAAACACGAGTCTTGAATTCACGGTATGGGAAGAAGCAATAGATGCATCAATGGAAATGTCCATAATATCCTAATCCATAGGGAAATTATCAGCAATAGAAGCGTCATCCAATGGAGCAAAATTCAATGGAGGGAACATTAGGTTCCTGAAGTCCGTGTACCAATCGATGTTGTAGAATTGCACCACTTTGTAGATACAAAATAGGAAGTGGTAGGCTCAAGTGACCCTTTGGAGGTGTCTATCTTGCGACTAGAGGTGAAAGCCACTTAGAAATGACAGCCACGACACAACCGTATCCTCTTCTATGAACCTCCAAAGGTCGCTCATAGTTGGAATCCCACCACCATGTGCAACATTTGCAACGACCTCCCTGAGGCCATTTAGGTACTTCTTGGGGAAAATTTCCTTCACCATATGCAAGATCAAAGGCTTGAGAATTCCTATATCTAGCATGGAGGTGAAAAAGTGTGAGCACACATTAGTGTTAACTCTATATCTATCCTCATACTCAAGGAAGTCCCATCCCAAGACCCATTTTATGGATATGATGGACAATGAGTGCTTGTTCTTCATCATCCTTTTTAAGCACTTGGTAGAAATCTCACCTAAGAAGGCAGTCTGAGACTTATGTGACACTAGCCTAATTGGGGTGTTCATCTTGTCAGACTCTCTGCGAATACCTTAAAACTATCCCTGCAAAGCACCTAAGTCTAGCCTATGAGAACACTACTCAACTACAAATGATAAACTGCTAAACCAATTACCTAATACCAATTTTGCTCAAATCACTAAGTGTGATTTTGCTACTGCTTAGATGCCTATTTATAGAAAAAGTGAGGAAAGGTGTGGTAATTTTCTTGCCATAAATGTGATGTTAATTGAGTACCAACTTGAAAGCTATGCCCAAGCCTACTCAAATTTCCCATTTAGTTGTGTCTGTTGAGTATGGTTTGCTGTGTGCAAAACTAATAAGGGCTAATTAATTAGCCTAAGTTGGTGGAAACAATCAGTGGTGTTATGCATGACCAAGGATTGAGGTGTCATTCTCTAGGTATTTTTCTTATTCCAAGGTAGAGCTTGTATCTTTTCAAATGTTGAGCACATCTTTGTCCTAATGATTCCTTTTAGGATATTAATTGCCAATGCATACAAATTCTTAGGCTGCTTGCAAAGTGTCGGCTCAAGTTCCAAGAAAATCACGCTATACATATGCTTGCTAATTATATTTATGAATTCTTGTCAAATCAAAATGGCAAGTAATTCATCTTGCACAAGCCAAGGGTTGGCAGTACATGCCGCATTAAATGCAAAAAAGGTGACTCTCATCTACTTCCTTGAGAGAAAGTAGCTAAGTATTGCATGCAAAAATTTTAGGCACTCAAAAGGTCTTTTCAAATATGTCGCCTAGAGAAAAAGCAATTCTTAGTGCACAACCAAAGTCGAAGTAAAGTTGCAAAAGAATTCAAGCTAAAGCAAAAAGCTTTCCGCAAATTAAAAATGGTAGATTTTCAAGCCAAGAAGTTAGGAAAATAACAACACAAAGCTTAGGTAAAGCTCTATGTGGAGCACCAACCATTAATGTCTTCGAGAATATTTCTTATGCTAAATCCGGTATTCCTGAAAAGCCAAAATGGGAAAACACAAGGCAGCTGGACAAGCCCAAAAACTACAAAGATTAGAGCTTAGTTCAGGAAGATTGGGATAATTTTCATGTTCCCTTTCTCGCAAAGAACCCTAAAGGATTGAGGGAAGCGGCCTACGAAAGAATGAAGGTGTCCAGAAGGGCATTGTTGACTACAAAAAAAGTATGGTTTAGTGGGTTTCCTCAATATATGGTCCCATCTGTGCACTATTGCCTAGAATTGGTCAATGCAGCCATTAAGCATTTCAATCCAAGTACCAACACTATTGAGGGCCAGACTCTATTAGTTAACATTAGCCCAGTTACCATCTAGAATATGCTATGCATTCCAAACCCTATGCAAAGAGGGATGGAAGTGGAGACATTTAATCCTAGATAAGGAGATCATATATGGAGCACCAGGGATAAGGCTCTGAAGTTTTATAACGAAGAAACCCAAAGGATTGAAGCGAAACAAGGGAAGCCATAAAAAATTCCTGCACCACACGGTGCTTTCAAGGAAGACCTGCGAGATGCCTTTTCAATGGTGACATTTATTTTCGGTCTGGACACCAACTAGGAAGTGCAGTCTTTTCAATTGGGATCGACTTTCCAATTCCACAAGCAAAAAACTTACTGCTGGTATGATTTTGCAAAATTCCTCTCAATGAAGATGATATAGAAAATTAACAAGTACCAAGTTGAATGAAAGTTTAGATTTTTCTCCTATCTTGCTCATATGTTTTTGTATCAAAACCCCGATTTCTTTGATAAACAGGTAAGGTTGTCTATGTTTGACGAAAAAGAAGAGGAGAAAACTAGTTTATGTTTGGACCCCTCTCCTCTCTTATACTTTTTATTTTTACACATTTTCAGATTGTTTCTTGACTTCGATTTTGTAAGATTTGCAAGGGGAGGAGTGTATTAATAGACTCACCTTGACTCATATAAAGTTTATGCAAAATTTTACCCCCAAATGTGACTTGTTTTTTAGAGTAGATTTTACATTCATCTGAATGCTAGGCTTCACTAGGGAACCATTCCGCCTTCCAAAATGTGTGACTAATCAAGTGCTGGCCATTGAATTATTCTAGAAGGCATACATTATTGATATTACCTCTATAGTGGGAAAAATGTCAAGAGGAAGGGATTTTTCACCTGTCCGCAAAGTTTCAAAACAATGGCCACAAAAAATAAGCAGACACACTCACTATTGTATGATAAGCTGGCTCATTTAGGGTTGGTAATGATTTGAGACAAGTAGGATTACAACCCTTTCAATGATTTACTGTATGAGCATCTCAAGGTAACTCACAACCCTTGGCCTTACTAGAAGTGAAGGCATAGCCCACTAGAGGATGAAGATGAATTATTGGTTGACCTGATTCATATCCCCACAAAAGACAACAGACCACCATGGCATAGGTTCTATTTCCTTGTGGTAGATTATGATTAGAACCTCAAAATGGGAAAAAATCTGTACAATAAGCTAAGAAATGAAGAGGAATGGACTAATGTAAGGATCAAAGTCTTCTGGATATATCACAAAGAAACAAAACAACTTGATGATCCTTATGAAAGCATAAAGGAGGATAAATGGTTTGACAATATTTGGGATGATAAGCACCCTACTTCTGACTCAAGTGCTAGTAGAGGCAACAACCCTAATGAAGGAGAAGAACAGGAAGAAGAGGAAGCTGAGACATCAACGTCCTCCACCCAACAAAGGAGGAAGTCTATAGTGTAGTCTGCCTATGCCACTTCAAATGTGTGACTAAATATGTCATGAGCCTCGTAGACACTCACTTGGGCCTCAAAAACAACAAGAGTGCCCTAACAACAACAACCAGAGACTATAGAAGTGGGAGACACATCGCCCGCTAAGTGACAATGCACAAAAGCTATTTTGGGAGAAGGATCACAAGGAGCCAATGCAAGCCAAATGCTCATAGCGAGCCAGGAGCTCAAAGTAAGTAAAGAGACAACAATGAGTAAATCACCGCCATCATCCAGTCAATAGGTAATATTCATTTCCATTTTTCTTAGTTCTCAATCTTTGGTATCCTCTTCCATTTCCACAATACAACTTACAAGTGTCGACCCTACTTTATCTACCCCTGCCACAATGTTTGTGTGAGGTTTCTCCCAATTCTCCCAAATTGGGCCATCTATCTTAATGCTTCCGCAAACCTTAATAATAGCCACTGTTGCTCAATCTCTCCTCGCCTCTCTTTATGAAAGCTCAACCACCATTGGCACCCCTATTGCCTCTGCGACCTTGGTTCTGACCCAGTATGCCCAACAAATGGACTCGATTATGACTACCCCATCACCGTAGCAATTGATGAGCTATTCCACTGGTTCACAAATTGAATTATGGCAGGTTCCCTTTTTCTCCCCAAAAATTGTCAATCTCCCACCAAAGAAAATGCAAGGGCCTTCTACACTTGTATTCCCTTTTTCCCTACCTCCCAGTACACCTATTGCTAGTGGACTAGCTCAGTCACCATTTGAATTTATATCCAAGGGAGAAGCCACAAAGAAAATGTGAGCCCTTAGGATCCAAAAGAAAAAAGTGAAGGATGATAAAAAGGAGGCAGAGTCTAAGGTGTATATAGTTTACAATGAAGCACAACAAATGTTGAATTTTGACACCACGTACCCGAATGTTGTCAAACCACAGGGTGAGATGCTTTCGAGTGATTACCACATGTATGCCATGGGGCTTGATCTAGCTACAGCCTGGCTGTAGGATAAAGTAGAACTCATGGAAGAAACATAGTGGGTGGTGATGATCGAATTCCTAAAGTCTGGACGTCAATTGAAGAAAAAGGAGTAGCTAAAGCTTGTGAAGGAAAGGGTCAGTTTTATGGAAACAAAGGAGAAATCACTAGAAGCAGAGGTTGCGCGCTTGTCTGAGAAAGTGCGAGCATAAGAGTTGGAGTGGAGCAAACTCTAAGAGAAAATAAGTCCTAGCCCATTGACACCACACTACTCAACGAGCTATGGGAAAGGAACCAAAAATATCAGAGTCGATTGACATCAATGGAGCAAAATTTGCAACAAAAGGATAAAGAGTTAGCAGCTCAACACACTCTATATGAGCAGGAATTAGAAAAGAATCATATTGAATTTCTAGGCTGAAAGAACCAATTAGAAAAGGAGCTTCAAGAGACAAAGTCGTCTCTTGACACAAAATTAGCGAACCACTCCCGAGCTAAGGAGAATTGGTATAAAGAGATAAGTAGCTTCGAGGAGAAACTAGCATCTGCAAAAAAGAGAAATACAAAATTAATAGAGGTTATTAACTCAAAGGAGGTAGAGATCACCTCTCTAAAAAGCTCTCTTCAAGCCTCCTTCATGCAGCCAGACCTCATCCCATTGGCTCATCAACTATATATTTCTTATTGGGAAAAGGTTAAAACCTTCTGCCTAACAATGCAACCAATGCTTCAGTTCATTTTGAAGGTAACAAAATTGATCCAGGAGGTTCATGAAACAATTGAGAAATTCCCACGGTTCATCTTAGATAAGGTTTTGGAAGCAAAGAGTTTGCTAAGCAAGCTATATTCGGTCTTCAATGAAGACCTGGCCAAAGTAGGGATCAAAGATTGAGATATTGCTGCCTAGATGACAAACAAGTTCATTCATTGCCACTCGGCCTTCTAGTGAACTAAAGCGGCCACAACTAATTTGAACTAGACAATGGATGACATGCAGGAAAATTTCTCACAACTGAGTGAGTTAGGTCTACCGTCTCCATTTCTTGAACATGGGTCAATTGCCATAGCTGAGTAGATTGCACAAAGAATTGAAGAAAAGGAGCAAGACCCAAATTCTTTCTAGATTTTTGGCCATCCTCCTACTGCAACAGATATTGAAGGTTTTATTCATCCTCTTGTGTAGCTACGTTTCCATTTCGAGGTGGGGCCCGATTTACTTGAGGTACTGCCATATAAAGAAATGCTTGACTTGGGCGGAGCATAGGAGAATTTGCGTAATATAGAAAGACCAACCGAGGATGACTGGACACCCCTACAGGTAGCCCTTTACATGCTCTAATTTCATCACCAATGGATGACATTCTGGTTTTTTAACCAGAGAAAATTTTGGGTTCCTCATTCCTCTAAGCGAAACGCTCTTGATAGTCACCAGAAGTTGTGAATACAAAATTCACCATGCTCCCTTCGGGTTTTGGTTTTTGGCTAAGTACTGGCCCATGCCTTCAAATAAATTCATCAGCCCCCCTTTTTTATTATCATCATGACCTCTGCCACATGTCCGCTCATCACTCCCTGAAGGATTTTTCTCCTTGCTCATCGATTGACCCCCGATATGCTCTCATGTGTCTTCACTGTGGGTTATTTTGATTGCTTCCTTTCACTTCCTCATCGGTCCTCGCTCATGTGCCACATAGTTCCCATTCACAAAAGATTCAACAGACCCTAGAGGCAACGTCTATCAAACATTATTGCTATGTGTCATCTCAGTGCATGTTTTCAATAAAGAAAGGGTAAATCGGCTGTGGGTAGCAAAATGCTGCCATGTGTCCCTTCAGCATAAGCTTTTTTAGCGAAAGAAATAAAAAAAAACCATAGGTTGTGATATTCTGCCACATGTTCTAGCTACCTATCCAAGGAGGCAACACTTGTCTACACAGGAATTTGTTGGGACCACTGCCATCATTCATAGGGGATGCACCTGAATGGAGGGCGACCAAATGCTATGTCTCGAATCTTTTCTGTTACAACGACTGAGGGAAATCATTGCCTCAACATCATTGCTCAAGATTTTGGATCTTTTTAGTTGTTGCTTTCTAGGTAGTGGAAGGCTCACTATAAATACTGCTCTTTGCTTCTAAAGGGGAGTTCTAGGTAGAAAGGTTCAAAATTCGAAGATTACATGTTACATGTTCTGAGTTCCACAGATCCAAGAATTATAGGATTTTAGAAAGACACTAGACCTTTTTTATTATTTAGATTATTGCAAGAACTCACAGACTGTGCCATTGTTCAGCCTCTCTGTTTCTTATGCTATTGATAAACTTTATACTATGCCATTATTGTTTCAATGGTTTATTTGCTGTACTTCTATAATTTAAATGCAAGTTTGTTGGTTTAGATCATGTCTTTTGAATCTTCTTTCAATAAATGGGTGTGAAAATTATTTGATGTCATTGAATGAGTTGTTCATGTTGCAATCTTTAATTTATGTTATTCTAGGACATGGTAAATTACTAAGTGGGCCCTTAGACTATATCCAAAAGATAGGTTTATCATGCCTTTTATCTAAATTCGGGCGTATCTCCCTAGTTAGAGCCTTTATTTTTATATCTACTTCCGTTTCCCATTCTAAAACCCTAATTATAGAAGAAGCCGACTTCTTTAAAAATTCGGAGGTCACTCAATTTAGCGCAATAATTCCCCCATAAACTGAGTTTCCCACAAAGGGCTGTTAACTTGCCAATTTTTGGCATCAACAGTTGGATCGGTAAATTTGAGCCAAACTACATCAATGTCATTATGTGTTGTATATTCTTTAAATATTCCATCAGTACCGTTGACTAGGCCATCTTGTGCATTTTAGTTGTTTGCATAGATTTCAACAAGGATATCCTATTTCAAGTATATTTGAGGTGGGAGAGTGGTTGTATGGCTATAAAGCCATATTGCATTATAGTTTTCCTCATGCTTGTCTATTGCATCTAGCACTATCATTTGATTGGAAATGGCCATTAGCATTCTATGGTTGTGCACGTCCACATTGACTTTCCTATAGAACAAGTATGGAAGTGTTGGATCCAAAGGTGCAAGATGGAAGCAAAGTTGGTTAAGATAGTCTATGTCATCATTTGTTTGTAAGCCTATTCATATTCTATTAAGAATTGCAATAAAATTTTCATCCTTTTGTCTCAGTTGTGACCAATGAGTAACATTTTACAATGTCTTTCCAAAAATTGTAAGGCATCAGTTCAGTTATAGTGGGTTTATTCTCAAATACAATGGAGTCAAGGATAGGTTATGCTTGGTATAGACAACCATAGAAGATTATATCAAGGTTTCCAAAGTACATTGTAGGAATTTCCATTATGTCTCATAGTCGTCTATTAATGTAGCATAGAAATGTTGAGCCTACTAGTGATATTTCATCTATAAGGAGCACATGCAATTGATCGTAGTGCTTGGAAATACTGTCCAATGCTTTAGACACTAAGGGTAGAAAATATGATGTATTAAATGGTATGTGAAATGCTAAATGTAATGTGACTCCACCTAAGTTGTAAGCTACTTTACCTGTATATGCAGTTTAATAAGCCTTTTGGTTTGTCTAGATTGTTGTTAATAGACTTGCTATAAATGCGAATTAGAGCTTGGTATATGGCTTTTACAGTGAAAGTATTTTTAGTTCCAGCTCCTCCAGTCAAGAAAAAATGCAAAGGCTTGTCGATGTTATCCATCTTTTTCATTATAACATCTTTAACAATTGCTTGTTGTTCTTTGTTCAACATTTGTCTTAGTTCGTAGTATTCGTTGTTGTCAATTATTTGTGGGTGTCTGGAAATTTCAAATGCATTGTGCGGCATTGTATTTGGTTTTATGCACCCTATATTTGGAAGGTCTATTTGAATGTCATATTGCTCCATTTGGCTAGTTTTTCTTGTTGTCAATGACTTATTGTTGTTGCCATTGTCAAGGGACTGAACATCTTTAAGTTCTTTTTCTATGTCACCCCATGCAGAACTTGTGTTGTGAGTGAACTTTGTGTGATTTTTTATAATGGTTTTTTCATGGTGCATGTATAGATGTTCCCATGAATCAAACTTTTGTTTTAATGTACTCTCATTCATTGTAAACAATACATAAAGCATTAATTTCTCTCTACAATGATTCTTCAAATCAAAGTGCTTGTTGAAGTTAATAAATTGTATTACACTTGGTTTAGTTTTTGGGTCAATTGTAGTTCCATTTTTATTGTAACATGAAACAAATTCTGCAAGACATATGTCCATCAATGTTTGAGGACGTATTAAATAATAGTCCACTATAGATTTTGAGAGTATATTCTTTGATTCATCTGGTTCATTGTTTAATTGTTTGACGGATTTTAGAATGAATGTACAGTCACTATAGGATCATGTGTCAATTAAAATGCATTTTCTTGAACTAAAGTTTAGTGGAAGTGATAAAACAATATGAGCAACTTGTGCTGACATTTGTTGCAAGTTCAACAATGCATTTCCATGTTTACCAATCATTTTTATTGCATCAATATTCATTTGTTGGTGGTCCTTATGTATTATTTTGAATGCATATATCATTGAATTGTCTACTTTTACAATGTAAGAGCTGCAGTACATTGCTGTGGCATATGCATTAAGCATGAACTGGGCATCTGTATTGGACTTCCAAAGTAGAGACATTTTCCTTGCAAAACTGTTCCATATTTCTGATGGTTTTCTTTGTAAGAAAAGTGTTGTCTTGTTTAGTGTAGAGCTTAAAGCTGTTATGTAATTAGTTTCAGAAATGTTTATGTCGTTTAAAAACATGTCTAAAGTGTATTCTTTGTCATAGTTTTCTTTTTGCAGTATCAAGTAAACATTGACAACATTTGAAGTTATTGTTTCAGTGTTTTCTAGTATTGGTGAAAGTATTTGTGTCTTTTGCATCAGTGGAAAAGGGAAATTGTATTTGCAAACTATTTTCCTTGATCTCTTGCATCTCTTTTTGTGGTAATGCCTTTGTAAACTAGCCAATTCGGCTTGCAAATGATTAGTGCTACAAGTAATGTACTTGTCGACAAAAGCTATGATGTATGTGTTGTTTTTTGTGTATATTGGTGCATTTTTTACCCATATTAGCATATGATCATGCTCATTTCCTCAATTTAGAAACTTAGTCACTGAAAAAGTAATCAACATTTCCAAAGATGGAGTCATCTATAAGCATCAAAATTTTCATTGCATTTATTCTATGTCTATAGTAGCATACACAAGTAATAGGATCCTTCATGATCGGTTCAAATTTGTCAATGTTCGTTTGAGCAATTGACTCTTGTTGTTTTTGACCTAATTGATATTGATTGTGTAATTCTTGTAGTGTGTTTATTAAAGGATCCCAATTTTGTTCAGTGCTACTAAAAGTGAGGAAGAATGTCAGTGGTCCTAGCTGTCGTATCATTGCAAACATTTTTCTTAAGTTGTTGTGTATAATCTGGAGATATTCTTATTCTTTTGAAGTCAACATACCCAATATCTAATTTTATAATTCTCTCAAGGTTTGGTTTGTGTTTTTCATCCTTCGCAATTAGCTTGTGCCCTTTTAGTTGGCCCTTTTGTATTCTTATAGACATTGTAGACAAGACTTGTACTATTAGTATCTTGATAGTTTTGAAAAATATGTTTGTCATGTGATATGCAAATTTTTTGTTTGATTGTAAAACTTCCCATTGTGCAATTTTGTGGTATGTAAAGTTTTTTAGAATGTCATCATAACATGGCTTGCCAAAGAATAATGTTGGGAAATTCATCTCCTCAATGTATTTGTCTTTAAAGATTCCAACTGGATAGTTTTGTTTTGCAAGTGCAATTTCAATGATTTTGTCTTGCATGCTATGTATATTTTTAGATTTAGTGAATCCATGGACCAATGCTTTAGATGGATTCTCATGTTCCACATCACTATCTGACTCAGTTTCAAGTGTGACATGCCCAATATTATCTTCAAGTTCATCATTGGTATGCAAAAAATGTTTCCAATCTTTGTTCATTTGGACATTTTGCATTTTGTACAGTGTTGTTTTTGACAATTGAGCCAAAGCTTCCATGGAAAAATTGGGCCGTACCATTCCTTTTTGAAATGAATTTTCGTATTCTAATCATCTTTTGAGTGAAACAACAATTGTTTGTGTGTTATTAATTGATTGTGGTAATGATTTTTGTATAATGCTAATGTCAATAGGGACATTAATGATGGAACCTGTTAGCCTATTTGAGATCTTTTGTACCCTAGTTCCTAGATTAGTGCAAATGCAATTCTAAGTGATACAAGTCATTCTTCTAGCTGGGAAAAAATTTGGACATATGACAATGGTTTATTAGTTCAAATTTTGTGTGGTACAACATACTTTCGTATCATGAGTTTTTTTAGTGCTGAGTAGCATATATAACATATGCAATCTATCAATGCTATGGATCTTGACTGTACTAGTTCATAATATATTTCCTTTTGCATGTGTTTGAATTTTCTATCATCTTTGCTAAAACACAACATTTGGTAGATTGTGCATGTGTATTTCAGTGCATCTTGAATTGTTCTTTGGTAAAGCTCTACTGCTGACATTTTTTTTCCTTATTTGATCTTATAGGTATAGGTTGATTTTGTTTATTATTATTTCTAATAAAGCTCTTAAGGTGTTGCAGTCTTATAATAGAGTTATGATTGAGATACTTATGTTTGATTGTATGAATGTAATTGCTCTTGTTATTCTCTAGCTTTTGCTTTTTGTTACCATTGGTAGTTTGGTATTGTGTCTTGTTTATAATGATTTTTTTAAGTTGATTTAACCTTATTGGCTGCTGGGCATTTGGATTGTGTGGCTGAATTATTAGAAGCAGTTCAAAATGACCACTTTGGGGGGTTGCGTCATGGAACATAATGGAATATGCTAGCAAACTGGCTACATTGTTAAAGTGCAAGTACTTTTTCCCTGATGTAGTTGACCAAACACATATCTGTATATTTAGCCATTTGGATAGCCATTGAATATAGAATATGTCTCCCCATAACTCACTTTTGTCGTTCCCAGCTCCTAGTTTTGTGGAAAGGCACATCCTGTGTAGATATGTGTCCTGTCATGCACTTTGTGCAGTCTATACAACCTTTCAGGGTCTAGTGCAAGGTTGTATGATCTAACTGCATCTTTATCTTGTTTTGCAAAGCAACTTAAGAAGTAATCTACTGTTCCTCTTCATAGTTCAATTGATGTATATTGATTGTTCAATAGTACTTGTAATGAGTCAAACAAGCAGTCTCCAAAGTTGTACTTAAATGTGCGTACTCTACATAGTCTGTTTTCTTTTAGTACATTATCTATATTGGAGATTTGTGAGCACTTTACATATTCATACCTATGAATGTCTATCATTTCTATATTTTGATATCTTGTTTCCATTCAAAATGCATACAATATTAGATTGTTGAAAATGCTAATAGGCCTTCATATGTATATATGCTAAATCTTACACACTATGTACATAAATTCAGGGCAAGAAAGTTGATCTTTTGCATAAATGCTATTTTTTTTTACTATAAACAAAAAATGAATAGTGATATAAGAATCTAACCTTGTATTTTCTTGTGTTAACAATCGATTGTATTTGCAAGAATGTAGATTTTTGTCTCCCGCTTAAATTATAACCAATGGTTCTTGTTAGAGGGGCATATTAGACAAATGAACATAGTTGATGGCATGTTATATGTAATTCATAAACATAAAGCAATCAATGCTCAATGAATGCACTAAGCACTAGACCAATATTATTGCAATTACTTGGTTTGCATTTTGTAAACTTAGTTGGCTGATCAAAATGTATTACTATGGTTTGAATAAGAGAATAGATAAAATAAAGGTACAAAACAATTGAAACAAATGATAAAGTTTGAAAAATATTTAAGCATTAAATGCAAACTATTCAAAGATTCAGCTGATACTTGATCAAGTCTTGTAAATTAGGAAAATAGGGAGACATTATATATTCTGACAGCATATTCAAATTGTACAAGATTTTCCAGTGAGTTGAGGCATACTGAAACATTGAATACATGTTTAATGCATTAAATGAAAACTTTCATAGATGTGTTGAAGAGCTGGCAGGTGCATAAGCACTTAATGCATAGTTAATTGATGAAGTCATGCATTCACTATTGTAATGCCAACTAGCCCATTGCCAAAGCTTGTGCAATTTGCATCCAATAATTAAATATTTTCCAAAATATATAATGTCCTATTTACCTAATTTGCTTAAACAAAAATTAATAGTGGATCTTCTTGAACCAATCTATTCAATTTTTGCGTTTGTAATTCTGATTTGTCTACTATGCTTGACATTGAAATAAAACAATTGCATATGTATGAGAACTTTTGTCATATTGCTACTAGAAGTATTCTTTGCTGTTATAACGCCTAACTCTACAAATGGGTATAGGGGTAAGTGCAAGAAGTTGGGTCCACAAAGAGGGGAAGTTTTGACCAAAACAATTTTTTTGCACAAAACGTGTATACATTTTAAAAAAATGCATACGCATTATAGATCGGGTACCTGAGCCTAAATTTGAATGCGTGTGTTAAAATTTAGGTACACAAACCTAAAACACGTACGCATTACAAAACATGTATGTGTTACAAAATGTGTACATGTTCATAACACGTACGCATTACGAAATGTGTATGCATTCATAACACATACGTGTTACGAAACACGTACGTGTTTTGAAACACGTACATGTTTCTTAATGCTATTTATTTTTTTAAATAAGCGACTGTGTTTTCATTTTAACAATCAGTTTGAGTTGTGCCAAAGAAGGAGAAGCAAGATTGCGTACACGTTTCAAAGGGCCTGATTCAAGCAAATTTTCACTGCCACTTCCGACCCTCGACACAACTGACCTCAGCGACCTCCAGGTTGGTCAAATTCTACCATTTTTTTCCTTTATATCTTGCATTTTTGTTTTGTAATTGTTATTTAGTTTAGTTTGTTTTAGTTCAATATTTTATAGTTTTTAAATTGTATTTAAAAAACCAAAAAAATCAACGAAACAAAGAACATTAACTTGTAAATCAAAAATCATAAAAAATGAAACCTAAATTGGACACATTTAACTTAGAAATCAAAACCCTAAACTCTAGGTTCCAAAAAACATAGGTCCCTAAAAACTAATTTACCTAGGTTAATCCTTGGACCTAAACCCTAAAATGTAAACTAAAACCCTATTTACCCTAAAACCTAAACCTAAAACCCTAATATTTTCACCTTTTAGATAGTGCAACTTGAACTTTTACAATCAATACTTTCAATGTAACCATTTGTATTGAGAAATGAGGAGATGTTTCTTAACTAGTTCAACAAATCATAGCATAAATTTATGAGGTTGATCTAATTAGGATTGATCATGTTGCTATGTTACACCATTGCTATAATCAACTATAGTTTAAGCATTCTCATTTTTTAGTATGGTTACAAGTTTCAATCTCATTAGGATTGGTCATGTTTCTCTTGCTAATTGAGTAATTTCAATTTGGAAATTTCCCTCCTTGCTTGCTTTATTTTATGTCCTCCTTGTCATTGGTTCTTAACTTTCACTTCACATAATTTTAGAAGTATCCCTCCTTGGAGGTTTCTTACATTTTTTATTTGACATAGATATGTTTTCATGTCATCAAATCTCTAAAGAATTATATAGTAAAGATCTAATTTCTTCCATTTTTTCATGATAAATTATGCACACCAATTCACATGTATAAATATGATTTCATTGTACAACTAAAAAATTTAGTGAAGTCTTTTTACTTAAAGAAGCCATTTTCAATATGTGAATAGATCTCAAGCTCATCTTTGTTTATTTTGTACATTGCAATTACCACTAGCATATATCCGTGTCCCTTTGAATGTCTTCTATTATTTTTTTATTCTTATCTTTAGTATGCTTTGAAAACAATGAATGAGATTATAAATGAATGTTAGTGTTAAACTTATAATTTCTTCTTAACTACTTTTTCCCACTATAGAGAACTTGTGTCTCTTATCATGAAATTTGAAAATTTAGATAAATCAATTTATGTCCTTGGATTTAATTAAATTCTATGCCATACTTGATAAATAAATGTATTCACAATCGATATACCTTATCTCTATAGATATAATCTTGGGAAACAACCAAACCTATGAGTAAACTTCCCCTCACCCCAAAAGATAAAGCTATAGACCCATAAAAACTTAGAAGAATAAATCACTTATTGATGAATTAGTTAATTAATGATAGGCTTGACATTTATGAGCTCCATTGAGCACCCTTGTCTAACAATAATCCTAATATAAATAGAATCTAGTCTAATTTTTACTTGAATTAAACTACATGGTTTTCATCATTTACCCATTTTGACACTCATTCTTGAGTTGTTCATAACCTGAATTAGTGGAGACCTTTCCTTCTCTTTTTCCACCTTTATATATGTAATAGAAGACACTCTAAAATACCCCTAACCTCCTATTAACACCCAATTTGAGAAATAAAAGTTATATATCTACATGTGTCTTATTTAAATTCATTATTTAGTCCTTTACCTATAGAAATTAAATAGTTCCTCACCTCATGTTCACAATCTCTATTTACTGATCTTTTTATTTAATTTTTCCAATAATGATTCAAAGAAGCCACATTGTTGATATCATAGCCTTTTGTGAGCTCTCAATTCTTGATACATTTAAATATCCAACTCCTAGTTTAAATGTTGATCCAGTGAGTTATTTAAATTTAAATCTTAAGTCTTTACCTTAATCCATGTGCTTTTATTTATTTTAAATAAATCAATTAATGCATATCATCAAATTTGGCTATATTTTAAGTATCAAGTGATATCTAGCTAAAAATAAGTTTATGGGGCCTTCTTTAAGGGGATTCACTTAATAAACCAATGACATAGTGTATGCATTCATAGGGTTCTAATAAACCCCCTAATTTCATTTCTACCCATTAGAGTTATAATTAGAACTTACCTCCTTATTTTCACAGAGAGGTATCCTATGTACCACATATAGACCTAACTCAAAACTATTTATAATTGAACCATCCCATTTATTAAAGGTTTAACATAAAATACCTAGATGAATTATGAAAAATATGTCATCCTCTACAAAGTTTTGATGTAGAAGCACTTATACTTGATTCAACATATGAGTTCCCTTTCCATGTACAGAAAATGTAATTTAGTGATCCTTAGATATTTTAGGCATCTTAATTATAGTATACATATTGATATAAATTATATGGTGGATTTTTATTTTAGATTACTTGATGATTCTTCTTGGAAGGGTTACTAAAAGGTGTTCAATAATTAGTTTTAAGTAACATATAGGTAGGATTTTATTAAAATTTTATGATCTTGGTGTGACAATTATCTCCATTTTTAGTTGCATTCTAAGAGTTGGTAGTAACAACAAACCCTTCATATTAACAACCACACACTGGACTCAATTTAATGTGTACATGCGATGGATTTTTAATGTTATAAATCAAATGGTCTTCAAATGAAATGCATTTTGAATTTGTGCATGTTCAATGTGATTTTTAAATAACTTTCAAATTGTGTGCATTATTTAATTAGTTTGTTGATATATATTTTTTAATTGTTTAACATGTAGTTTCCATTTCATTGTTCACATGGATCCAAAATTTAACATAGAGGATTTTATGCTTGATGCACACATTCCTACATATCCCATACATCTAGATATACCACCACAACAAAACCCCACACCTCCATACTCTCCACCTCCTAACCCCCCACCCCCTATAGTAGATCAGGCTCAGTTAAGAGAGAGCATTAGACAAAACCTTATTGTGATTCAGGGAAATATAGATTTGATAAAAAATGATCCTAGAATCCCCCCATCTTGCACGGTTTTCATCTATGATGCAAACTATTGTTGATTCTTTACGATCTATTGATACGGACTTAGATAGGTTCCATCAATGGAGAGAAGAGAGGAGACAATTCTATGCAGATGGATTGTCCTATAAAGAAATTAATGACCTTAAAATTACAAAACAAGCCATGTGCCAATATTTTTTTAACCCCCAAACAAACCAACCAATTCCACCCACCAAAAAATAAATTTCAATTTTATGGTGTAGGCACTCACAGATAATTGCACATTTTTGGGATACATGGTGGATGGTGTTTGATAATCTACCACATAGAAATTCTAAGATGCCCCTATACATTGAGAAATTTATGGGTTGAGTTTGAGTTGGGTTTAAAACCCAACTATTTTGATATGAGGTCATTTTAGGGAGTTGGGCATGGCATGCCCCAACATAGACTAGGAGCACATGCCAATCCTCAATGACGTGCTCCAATTGCTCCTATTGTTCCTCCTCCTTCTCCTAGTGTTCACACTGCATTTCAACAACATACCATGTTATCAACATTAGGAGCATTGAGTTCACTTTTAGGAAATCTCACTCATTAGACTACACATACGGTGGCTGAAGTGGCCAATAGAGAGCATGGAGGCTCAAGCTATGGGAATACTCATGCATCCACTTCATGTGACCCACATGCATCTAGGATGGAGTCATATATGAATTTACTATATTTTGAGGATCAACCTACACAGGTATGTTCATCTTTTGAACTTAAATTTAATTTGTTTGAAATGTGCAAAATTCAGGTAAATAATTTAACATCAAATTATATATATAATATAATATTAATTCAAGAAGTGTTCGGTGTAGATGCATGATTAGATGATGCCTGCAACTCAATATGATTGTGTCTATATGTCGAGTGTTGTAGAGATGGACTCACCTTTTGGTCAGGTACTTGAACCAATATATATTAAATAATTTGTGTGGATATATCTAATTTAATTTGAATTTGTACACATGTGTGAAATGATATATCTAGATGCAAGGTCATACGATACCTAGTACTAACCAACCACAAGTTGTGGTGAGCGCTCCTAAGACATTGTCAGCTCAAGTGCGTGCTTTCAAAAGTTTTTTAAGTTTAAATTAAATACACATCATAGATCTAATTTAATTTGCTCATTTACATACACATGTGAATTTGATCTATACAAATTGTTGTACATTTATATGTAGGGATTTCATGAGATACCCATGGCAGGCCCACCTAAGACATCATCAGCATTTATGCATGGGAAATCTCAGTTGTGTGATCATGAGGTCATATCATTCAAGGTTGTAAACTTTACTAAATCTCCTATACAATTTTTACGAACCTTTTAAATATATATCTATATATATTCAAGGTTTTAACATATTGTTTGCTTTATTTGAATATGCAGGATATAGTAAATCAAGCATTTGGATCTTCTCAACTGACAATTATGCTACCTATTGAAAAAAATGTGCTAGTAGATTCACATGATCATATGGTAATTTATGCATACTAAAAATCATTTTTACTATATTTACTAGATATTTAATTAAATTTATTTTTATCTAAAAGTGTATATTTTCAAGTTTAAATATGTTTAATTATATCCAAATTTCTAAATAGCTTTAAATCTAATTTCAAGTTTCTTGTACTCTTTTACAGCATGATGCAGGTACATCTAGTTGACATGGAACAAAGAGGAGACTTGATATGATAGATCAGCCTAATAGTTAGATGGTTTTAAATTTTATGGACTATAGATCTCTAGTTTTATTTAAATATATGTGTTGGACTTGACATATACATTTTGAACATGTTATTTCATGGACCATTTCACATACATTGTATCGATTAATATTATCATGTTTTTGTTTATTTATATCTGTTGAGTTTAATATGATGATTATATATGCAGTCAATTATGATCATGTTATGTTCATTTTGATGATTATATGCACTCATGGATGTATAGATATTTTATCTAATTTTCAAGTAATACATGCACTATATAAATTCTTATCTAGAATCAAATTTCATATATATAATTTATCACATGGTTAGGCAACAAATTAAAACATTCCTTAAATAGCTTGGATCATATTCATAATAAACTAAGGGCATGTAATTTTAACTATTTTCTAATTCTAGCAAATATTTGAATCAATAAACAAAAATATATCTCCTTGTATGCACAAAATGTATAATCTATACAATTGAATAATTATATAAAATGTGGTAAATACAAGACATGAAATGTATAATCTATAAAATTGGAACAAGATATTTAAAGAGTGACTAATAAGTTCATTGAAGTTCATACATTGAAGAAACATATGTAATATATATTGATGTTTAATACAACTATATAACATGATGAAACATATATGTGCATGTAGATACAATTAAAGCTTATCAACTTTTAGGTCAAGACCACAAATTGATATTTACATAGTCTCTTGATAAAATAATTTTACAATGACAATCACATGGTAGACCGACTTGATGAGAACCTACAAAAATAATTAATGTAAGTAAAGTAACTATACTTTTTATGAGTCATTTAAGTAAACAATTCATGCGAGAAAAGAACAATATATAGTAAAAGTTAGAAAATTGGATCTTATAAATTCCATACAAATTCAAATGATGTTTTCCATAGGATGGATTAAGGGGACCTAAGAGGATATAACTTAAGGGGGGTCCTAAGAGAATGCCTTAAGGGGAGTTAAGAGGATGGATTAAGAGGATGCAAGAGTGTGGATTAAGGGGAGTTGATAGAATGACTTAAAGGGATGCACGAGGGTAGATTAAGGGGATGCATGCCATGAACCCTAGGATATGGCTTAACGGGTCCTAAGAGGATGGCTTAAGGGGAATTATGAGAGTGAATTAAGGGATGCAAGATTGTGGATTAAGGGTATGTAAGAGGATATGACTTAAGGGTCCTTTAAGAGGATGGCTTAAGGGGATGCAAGAGGGTGGATTAAGGGGAGTTGATAGAATGACTTGAAGGGATGTAAGACGGTGGATTAAGGGGAGTTGATAGAATGACTTAAAGGGATGTAAGAGGGTGGATTAAGGGGATGCATGTCATGAACCTTAGGATATGGCATAACGGGTCCTAAGAGGATGGCTTAAGGGGAATTATGAGATTGACTTAAGGGATGCAAGATTGTGGATTAAATGGATGTAAGAGGATATGACTTATGGGTCCTTTAAGAGGATGGATTAAGGGGATGCAAGAGGGTGGATTAAGGGGAGTTGATAGAATGACCTAAAAGGATGTAAGAGGATGGATTAAGGGGAGTTGATAAAATGACTTAAAGGGGTGTAAGAGGGTGGATTAAGGGGAGTTGATAGAATGACTTAAAGGGATGTAAGAGGGCAGATTAAGGGGAGTTGAGAGAATGACTTAAAACCCTAAACCCTAAACCATAGGACCTAAATCCTAAAAGATGAACCCTAAACCCTTAAAACCCATATAGATTTGTTATTCTAAGCATCTCATGAACCCAAGAAACCCTAAACCCTAAACCATATGACCTAAAGACTAGGAGATGAACCCTAAACCATTAATCCATATAGATTTGTTATTATAAGGATCTCATGAACCCTAAACCCTTAAAACCCATATAGATTTGTTCTTCTAAGCATCTTGTGAACCCTAGAAATTATAAACCCTAAACCATATGACCTAAAGACTAGGAGATGAAACCTAAACCATTAACCCATATAGATTTGTTATTCTAAGCATCTCATGAACCCTAGAGGACTTAAAGGGATGCAAGTGGATGGATTAAGGGTAGATATACAAGGATATGGATTAAGGGGTCCTAAGAGCATGCCTTAAGGGGTGTTGAGAGAGTGACTTAAGGGGATGCAAGTGGATGGATCAAGGGTAGTGTTACCTAATTTTTAGCTTTTAGCTAAAATTAGGTAACTTAGTGTTTATTATTTTTGTGTTGTTTGTTTAAACATTTAAAAGATAAACCATAGTCTGCTGAGTCAAGTTCAATATGCATGAAAGATATTGTCAAATGAAAAAGATTACATTTTCATTCCAATGTTGCAATTACAACAAATGAGAAAAGAGAACCATATGTGCTACAAATGTAATCTTTATTGATAATCATGAAGTGTATGTGTCCCTCACAAGCCAAGGGACTAACTTTACTTATTCAATGAAAATAAAGAACAAT
This sequence comes from Sequoia sempervirens, assembly GCA_007258455.2. Taxonomy (NCBI): domain Eukaryota; kingdom Viridiplantae; phylum Streptophyta; class Pinopsida; order Cupressales; family Cupressaceae; genus Sequoia; species Sequoia sempervirens. The sequence goes on from VDFB02000003.1 coordinate 645,367,686, forward strand.
TTATACATGACTAAGTAAACAAATAGAATGTGCATATAAGGATGGAAACTCGTCATTGCCTAAGATTGATTTGTTTTGAGGGTGTCATATTGTCTTGCTACTTCCCCAAGCTACTTGTGTCCTCCCTAGCTCCATAGCACTCCTAGCTCCTGCATCTAGAAATCATAATGATGTTAGAGCAATGCTCTAAGCAATGAAAGATCTCAAAACTTACATGAAACCCTATCTATGCATGTATAAACTGATTCATAAATGCATTAAATAAGCATGCAAACCTTGGATGTCCTGGAAAATAATGAAATAATCAAACACATCCAAAATATGCATCTTTTTTTCTAACTTGTTTGCTTCATGTGTAGATTTAGGACAAGTCTAGTTGCTGTTCTGATTTAGTTAAATACAACATGTGGGGTAAATGTGGCTCCCACGAGGGTAGAGCTCAACATGCTTTGAGAGAAATAGGGAATTGATCAACTTGATCAAAGATATAACTTTTATCAATGCATTAAATCAATATGGAATCACATTAGTTGATCAAATTTCATTATCATATTCAAAAGATGCAACACATTTTGCTAGATATGTCTTTCAATCTTCTTAAGTGGATCCTTGATCCATTTTATAAAAAGAAGTAAGGGATTTTGGAGATGCATCAAGTCCAATAATAGATGCGTCAAGTTCAATTATGCATCTCCTAAATAATGATGGAGAATTCTAGAGTATTGTTAGGTCCCTCTCACCTTAACACTATTGGACAACCACACATCACATAGGACGATGAGCTTTTAGGTCACTGACATAGGTGACATATGTTTGCCCACTAGGATCAAAGTGAGGAGACAGTGTTAATTGTGGCACATAATTGAAAAGGTAAACAATTGTTGTGGAAATTGGGTAGTAAACATATGGGGAAACAAGCATTGTTATGGAAGCCATGAAGGTTGGGACAAAAAAATGCATGCTACATGTCAATGCAAGGACATCATTATTGGATATGCTCATAATATTTCATGCAAGGATTTTTTCATAATAAATGATCAAACATGGATCAAGATTGCATGCAAGAAATGCAAGAACCAAAGTCTAGAATGATAAAAATCAATGCCCTTGAGAACAAGTACACATAACAGTGATATGGAGAAGCAATGCCATTAAACAAGAAGTCCACAAAATGGAACATAACATCAAAGAAGCAGTGAGCCATAATATCTGGAGGATGACAGTGTTATATGATGTCAATGATACATAGAAGAACACCATTTGAAATGCATGTAGTCAAGGAGATACTTGGTAACTTCCAAGAAAATAGGGCAGTCCATAGGAGCAAGATGTATTGTCATGTCATGTAGGACAACAACAAAGACAATTGTATTTTGAATTTACTAAAGGAAAACAAGAAATGGTCACAAGAGATTACATTATAGATGAAGATGAAAGGTAGGGTAGTAAAGCTTTTCAACTGCCCTATTCAGTGTCACATAATGATCAACTTTCATCTACATTTTCTTTAGTTGCTTAGACCCAAGGATTACCTCCATAAGTGATATGAAGTTGACAATAACTTTATTAATGGAAATGGGGAAGTAGTCAAGTTTCACAACTTACAAAGTGTAACTTTTCATTGGCATGAGATATTTGCCATAGCTGGCTGCACAATTTATTGTTTTGAGACAATGAAAATGATAGAAATTTAACAACAATGGAAAGAGAAATGTGGAGTTATAAGCATGATGAATTGTCTATGCATAACAAACTATATACAAGGAGCTGATCATAAAACACATTAATGAGGACCACCAAATTCATGACTTCAAACAAGAGTTCAAAGGGACAATGCTGATTGTCAGAAGGCCTCTCCCTAAACATAGCCATAAATCCAAGGTGCAAAATTTGCATAGATAGTAGTAAAGGACTGTTACTATAGGAGCATAGAAGAAAATAATAAAGGAACAGTGCCAAAGCATAGAATCAACTTAGCAGTGCCAGCCATCATGCAAAAAGAAGTTGGGACAATCATCATGAATTGACAGTCAAATGGAAGGTGATAGTAAGATTTTAAGATGACAGTGTTGGTAAGGAGACAACCACTACTTTCCAAAAACATAGTGATAGTCAATCACATATACTTATAAGATAGGCATGTAATCCTTAAATAAGAAATCACTTCAAGTAAAATGCTTTGAAGAGGGACTGCCATATGATAGAAAATCACCAAGTGTGAGGACATTAAAGGAGACAATCATAAATGTGATTTAAGACAAGTCATCAATCAATGGGTAGTATGGTCAATTCAATGCATAAACAATGGAATGCAATGATCAAGGAGCAGCCTACAAACTATGCCTTCAAACTCACATAGAAGTCTCAGAGGGATAGTGGTAGTCAAAGGTTAGGAAGTTTCACAGTCAAAGCGTAGAAAATTTCACAATCTCATGAGCATAAATAATGTTGAAATATGAGCAACAGATAATGGCACTAAAAAATGCAGCAATAGTGACATAAAAGGTTTAGAAATAGTGGAAAAAAATTAGTGTTTCAGACCTTGCATTAGGTAATTGGACAGTTCATACTCATCCCCAAAACATTGGTAAGACCAAAGTCAAGATTATCATGACAAAAGCAAAGGTCTCATGTATGTTTAGAAGATTAACTTTAGGTTGAAAGGACAATTAAGAAAAAAAACTTCAAGGGACAACCAACTAAAACCTAAGACAACCATTAATGTGCATTACAGTCATAAAAAAGGATCATAGTTAATGAATTCAAGGTATGATAGTCCTTGCAAGGGAAAAGATCATAATAAAGGATGCATCAAGTGAGAGGAAAACAAACCATCCACCTTGCCATGATAGTCATAAAGGCAGTTCAAGGCACAAATTGCAGTCATATAGAATACAATTTGTTAATGGCAAGTGAGATGCATCATAGTGAAATTAAAAAAGCACTTGACAACATGAAAGGATGCATAGAGCCTATGGATAATAACTGTGTTGTGCAATGGCATTGAGTTATTTTTGCAGGTTATATTTTTTTCACAAAACAACATTTTCTTGTGGAATAGTGATAGAGGTAGCTCTTCTTTTAACTCATAGCTCTCTCAGGAAATATCATTCATATTATAATCTAGGTGATGGTCCAATATTGGATGCCATTTGCATGGCATCAAAAAACAAGAAATTTGGAATGGTTTTCTTCTCATCACAAAAACCTGACTTGGGTTCTTTTTGCAAAAAATTGCAGATATAGAAATAGAGGTGTTACATGAAACTAACTTAGGGGTTTTGCAATTAAATTGTGAAATGAAGAGGTATAGAAAGAGAGATTTAATGGAGGTAATTATAACATAAAAAAGTGGCATTTAGAAGCCTTCTTACAGCCATGACATAGATCTAAGTTATTTTATTCATGAACACCAAAACCCACTTGGGGATTTAAAAAAAATACAATCTTGCTACAAATTGAAGGTAACCCATTTGGGGTTTTAATAGGAGACTGCAAGGCTTCTACAAAATGGAGAAAAAGAAACCCATTTGGGGTTAACTGCAAATAACAACATACCCATAAGACCATGAGGCCAAGCTCATATTTGGAATCATCTTGACATACCAACACAGGAGGTTTCTTCACAATGACAAACCCACTTTGGAGTTTAGTTTTCTAAACATTCTACAGAAAATACAAAAGGTATATTAAGAAAAATCATGTATACTTTCATGGCCACGACAAAAAAAGAACATTTTTTCTTCACAAGGTCACCTACCCACTTGGGGGTTTTTGCATCAACATTCAAATATAGAGGAAAGCCAATTTTGCTTTAGTTTGACAATGAAGAGCTCAGATTCAAGCTTTTATTTCACTAAGAAAAAAGAGAAAGTCACAACTTAAGTCTGGTAAAGGAGCTTACTTGAGTTCTTACTCATTTCCCTCTATTTAGGCAAGCTTTTGTCATTGAAGAGCCTTCATTTTAGCTTCAAACAAACTCAACCATGGTGGCTGAAAGACAAAGTAATCATAGAGGAAAAGTCAACCAACAAAAAATGATCAAAATTTGCTATAGGCCATGACATTCAAAGCCAAAGTGGCTTTCAAAAGAGGTGGAGATATAGATTTTTGTGCACAAAATCATTTACCTATCTTTTTTCTGTAGATTTCATCCAAGTTCGGTAAAAAAAAAGAACCAGTTGAGGGCCTCCATTTTCTGTGTTGACTCAAACCCCTAGCGGCATCATCATTTTTCTAGAATGATTGATGACAAAATGATTGTATTTTTCACATTGTTTTTTGTCTTTTGATGATTAGGGTTTGACCCTTCTAGATGCCGAAAAGATTTTTATCCCATGTTTAAAAAAAATAAAGCTCATATTAATGCATAGTGGGGGATGAAACATGTGTTTATTGACTTAGGAATTTGTTATGCCTTGTGAAGTGTTGCTAAGTGTTTCAAGCAATATAACATATAGAGTATGCCAAGTCAGGTCATGCCTTTGACCTTTTAATCATGAACATCATTAGTGCCTTGAATACTTGGAATATGTCTTCCAAGAAGTGTGGAGGTCAACCATATAGGCCAAATTTGAACCCTTGTTCTGCCTTTGAAAATCAGAATGTTGACCACAGGTGGCCTTGGAGTGCTGAATGAGGAAAGGTAAAATGATCAAGTGCCTTGGTGGAATTGTGATCTTGTTAATTCTTTTGAAAGCATTATGAAATTTCATTATTGTTTTTGCATTTGTTTCAAATCATAAAATATCATTTAAGTGACTTGCTAATCAATTTGGTATTTTTTACTTGCAAATGTAATGTATTTCATATTGATGGTGGGCCCTCTCATTTTTTGCTTTGAAATGTAAAGTAACTTGATTAAGTGATGTATTATAAATCACCTAATCAAGTTATTATCTTTAATGCCTTTTTGGAGTCTTGTGTTTTCAAAATACACATATTACATGAGTCAAAGCTGGGAGACAAAATGATTGAATTGCAGACATGAGGGGAGTGTGTGGGTGAAGTATTTGACTATTTTGGAGAAACATGTGCTATTTTGGAGGGAGTTTTGTCACTCTTTTAGCATGACTTGAGTCTGGGCTTGACTTTTCACCATTTTGGAGGCCTTTTGGAGTAATTCTAGAAGGTTCTTTTTTGGATGTTGTGCCTCATTCGAAAGAACCTTCTAGATGGGCAAGCATGAGAGTTGTGTGATCTTTTTGCTTAAGTATGTTCATTTTGGGCATTTTTAGAGTTAGTTCTTTCTTTCTAGTAGCAGGATAGCTTGTTTTTTGGAGCTATTTTTGATGGAGTAGTATTGTAACTCAGATGGACTTGTGATACAGTAAGAACTTTGAATTAATAAAGTAGAGTATTTTTGCCTTCTCATTTCATGTTTCATTTATGTTGTTAATGATTGATCAATTTGTCTTGTGAAAATTCATCTTTCCTTGCAAACTTATCTCATGTTTATGCATTTATTTAGCATAAAATGTATGTTAACATTTTATAAGCTATGTTGTTTAGTAGTGCTGTTAGTTGTGAAACCTTTGTTTTCTTCTAAAAGCCTTGTTTATAGACCTCCTTATAAATTACTTATGGAAAATGCATTGGAAAATGAGTTGTGTAAACCAAGTTTTATGATATTAATTTGAATGTGATAGGTTGTCATCAGGTCCAAGTTGTTTTGGTGTATCACCTTAGTTATTTTTAGTATTAGGTTCATTTTCATGCAATTCTTTCCCTTTACCTAAGAAATTAGTAGTTAGGTGGCATCAAAAGGGGAAGCCAACCCCTTGTCACTAGAGGTCTACTTTTGAATAGGATACCCACAACCTGAATGCAGTCCCATGTTACATCCAAATCTGCTAAGTTCATTCATAGCTTAGCATTGAGGGTGTAGATTTGGATCCCTAACAGTTTTTGCACGCTTGATGGGACAATGAACTAATTCCTAGTTCATTTTTATGCATTTTATTGCTGTTGTTTGGTGTGTACAGTAGTAGTTTCAGCCTTTTGGAGGAATTTTCTTTACATACCTAGCGACTTCGAAAGAATAACAATTGGTTTTAGGTAGACAAAGTGCTAGTATGTTCTTATTTTTAGAAAAATTAGACCTGGTTTTCTTGCTTTATAAGAAATTTCAATGAATTTCTAGCTTCTATGAATGCTCCAATATGTCTACATTTCATTAAGAAATGTTCTATTATCCCTCATTTCATGAAAATATTGCTCATATACCCAATTATCAGCCATATCAAAATGAGCATGCAACTGTCTTTAGTTCAAGTACCTTTTTTTTACTGGAGATTATTAATATTCTCCACAATTTTTCCACCCTCCCACCCCTACTCAGTTTGCACATCAACCTGTATATATCCAACAATAGTCTCAAAAAAATCCTCATACTGTCAACCAACATGTTTGTTCACATGCTCAATCTCAAGGAGTTAACGACATGAGCATCGATGACATAATATCTAATTTTCAAAAATAAATGTTAGGAGGTTGACTGGTAGCAAGAATAGGAAGCTTACCAAGCTTAGACAAATGAGCAGGAATGGGAGGCCCAAAAGAGGAAATTCGAGGAGAATCTTTCCCAACAGCTTACTTCAAAGGATGCAAAAACGAGGCTAAAATTTTCCAAACAAGAAGTTCCCAATACAAGTTTGCGAGCTTTAGGCAAAATGAGCCTCTAGAATCCCCTAGTAAGTCTTCTCATTTGGAAATTCTAAGTTTCAGAGGATTCCATTGAATGCAAGAGAATGTAGTACCTGTAGACAATTAGTCCATCGTCCCTCAAGAGCAACCCATTGATCTAGATGACTTAATCCTCATGGAGAGGATCAACAAGGTAAACACATTGCATTTAGCCATAGCATGTTACCGAATATAGTAGAAGAAGCTCAAACAGGAGGAGGTTGAGCTAATGGGAAAATAGATTGAAGATCTTCCTCAAGTGGAAGGCTCTTATGAGGTCAAACTTGAGAAACTAGACCTTCAAATTGAGAAGCAAGAGTTTCAATAGTGTGTTGAGGAACCCAATCATTTAGGACTTCAAATTTCAGAGCTTAAGAAAGATGAGGATCCCTAATGCATTGCTTATACAACTGGTGAGTTTTCATGTACAAAGGTGGATAGCCAGGCAGATCAGATTCTAATCATGAAACTTGTAATTATAGAACAACAGGTAGATGCAAAGGAACATGGTCTTCTCTTCCCTCAAGAGTGCTATCCTGAGGAAAATGATAATCCTCTTATTATTAAAGATATTGAGCAAAATAATGAGGATTTGTTCTGGGATGACTTGGACACTTTCATTTCAATCTTGGATAATAAACAATCTTATAGTAAGGAGAACCAAGTAAATATCAGTATGTCAAGTGAAAAAGAGCTTGAGCATCAAGCCCTTACTGATTTGTTTGACGAGCTTCTTTGTTTTGTGGAAGAAACAATCATGTTTTATCTTGCATCTTAGGAATCGGATGATTCCAAACAACAAGATGAGATCAAAGAGATAGCTCATAAGGATGAACTGTGTTGTCCCAACCAGCAGGGGGAGACAAATGAACATAAGAAACTTGGTGGGGAAGAGGTTGATATGTTTTGGTATGATGGGCTGCCTTCATTTCTTGAACAAAGTGAAGAAGGTATGGCTATGATAACACAAGATTTGGGACAACTACTTGATGTTCAGCTGTGTGATGAGTTGCTGGTTCATGAAAATCAATATGAGAATGAAGCTTTGTCTCATGAGATATTTTCATTTTGGGATGATCTACAGTCTATTTTGGCTCATGAAGAAGCCTCTTTTTGCCCAATTTTGGTTGTTGAACCAACATCCTTTGAAGTAGAAGATCAAGAATAGGACGAGGAACAACAACATGATTTAGAGTTACAGGAAACCAACATGGAAAGTTCTAGATTCACACTTTCCAAAGGATGCCCAATCAGGCATCTAGCTAGAATGGAGGCCCATAAGGATATTGATACCTTGCTTGCACCCAAGCATGAGGGTACAACTAAGGAAGAGCACACTAAAGTTACCTTTTTGCCTCAGAACGAGAATGTTTACATTCCATATGAAAAGGTTAGTAAGGTTGTATATGTTCTTCAAGAAATATTGCAGCTATTTGCTAAGTTTTCATGCATGTTCCATTTCTTTCTAGCTATTCTCCAACATGGAAAACACTGTAAACTCTTTAGAAAAGGCAGCTATTTCACCTAGCCTGTCAATGGTTTTGTTTGACCAAATTATTTGTTGGTTAGAGTAGGTTAGTGTAGTTTTATTTCAGAATGTTTTCTAGTTTTCCCTAAGTGCTTTTCAGCACAGTTAGGTAGTTTTCTTTCTGCAATGCTGGGTTTTCAATAAGTTTTCAAAGTATCTCTTGCTGGTTTAGTGAGTTACAACAATATATAATGCTGTTTTCAAGTGGTGTTAGTTTTATGAGTGAATCCGTGCCCAATGGATAAGCTTTAGGCCATTGTTCAAGATTTTTAGAAGGTAAACATATAGTAGATGTCACAAAAAATGTTACCTAATTCTTAGCTTTTAGCTCAAATCAGGTAACTTAGTGCTTATTCTTTTTGTGTTGTTTGTTTAAACATTTAAAAGATAAACCATAGTCTGCTAAGTCAAGCTCAATATGCATGAAAGAGATTGTCAAATGAAATAGATTACATTTTCATTCCAATGTTACAATTACAACAAATGAGAAAAGAGAACCATATGTGCTACAAATGTAATCATTATTGATAATCATGAAGTGTATGTGTCCCTCACAAGCCAAGGGACTAACTTATTGAATGAAAATAAAGAACAATTTATACATGAATAAGTAAACAAATAGAATGTGCATATATGGATGGAGACCAGTCATTTCCTGTGAATGAATGGTTTTGAGGGTGTCCTCTCATCCTACTGCTGCCTTGAGTTGCTTGTGTCCGTCCTAGCTCCATAGTGCTCCTAGATGAAGAAGAAAGGAAGGGTGGTAAAGCTTTTCAACTGCCCTGTTTAGTTTCACATAATGATCAACTTTCATCTTTCTTGAGTTTCTCATACCCAAGGATTACCTCCATAAGTTATATGCAGTTAACAATAACTTTATTAATGGAAATGGGGAAGCAGTCAAGTTTCACAACTTACAAAGTGTAACTTTTAATGGGCATGAGATATTTTCCATAGCTGGCTGCACAATCTATTGTTTTGAGACAATGAAAATGATAGAAATTTAACAATAATGGAAAGAGAAATGTGGAGTTATAAGCATGATGAACAAACTATGCATAACAAACTATATACAAGGAGCTGATCATAAAACACATTAACAAGGACCACCAAATTCATGAATTCAAACAAGAGTTCAAAGGGACAGTGCAGATTGTCAGAAGGCCTCTCCCTAAACATAACCATAAATCCAAGGTGAAAAATTTGCATAGATAGTAGTAAAGGACTGTTACTATGGAAGCACAAAACAAAATAATAAAGGAACAATGCCGGAGCATAAAATCAACTCAACAATACTATTCATCATGCAATAGAAGTTGGGACAATCATCATAAATCGACAATCAAATGGAATGTGACAATAAGCTTTTAAGATGACAATGTTGGTAAGGAGATAACCACCACTTTCCAAAAACATAGTGATGGTCAATCACATATAGTTATAAGACAGGTGCGTAATCCTTAAATGAGAATTCACTTCAAGTAAAATGATTTGAAGAGGGACTATCATATGATAGAAAATCACCAAGTGTGAGGATATTAAAGGAGATAGTCATAAATGTGATTTAAGACAAGTCATCAATTAATGGGTAGTGTGGTCAATTCAATGCATAAACAATGGAATGCAATGATCAAGGAGCAGGCCACAAACTATGCCTTCACACTCACATAGAAGTCTCAGAGGGACAGTGGTAGTCAAAGGTTAGGAAGTTTCATAGTCAAAGAGCAGAAAATTTCACAATCTCATGAGTAGAAATCATGTTGAAATATGAGCAATAGATAACAACACTAAAAATGCAGCAATAATGACATGAAAGGTTTAGAACCAATGGTAGAAAATTAGTGTTTCAGAGCTTGCATTAGGTAATTTGACAATTCATACTCATCTCTAAAACATTGGAAAGACCAAAGTCAAGATTATCATGAAAAAAATAGGGTCTCATGTATGTCTAGAAGATTACCTTTAGGTTGAAAGGACAGTTAAGAAAAAAAACTTCAAGGGACAACCAACTAAAACCTAGGGCAAACATTAATGTGCATTACAATCATAAAAAAGGATCATAGTTAATGACTTCAAGGTATGACAATCCTTGCAAGGGAAAAGATCACAATAAAGGATACATCAAGTGAGAGGAAAACAACCCATCCACCTTGCCATGATATTCGTAAAAGTAGTTAAAGGCACAAATTGCAGTCATATAGAATACAATCTTGTTAATGGTGAGTGCGATGCATCATAGTGAAATTGAAAAAGCACTTGACAACATGAAAGGATGCATAGAGCCTGTGGATTATACCCGTGCTTTTCAATGGCATTGAGTAATTTTTGTAGGTTATATTTTGTTCACAAAACAACATTTTCTTGTGGAACAGTGACAGAGGTAGCTCTTCTTTTAACTCATAGCTCTCTTAGGAAATCTCATTCATATTATAATCTAGGTGATGATCCAATATTGGATGCCATTTGCATGGCATCAACAAACAAGAAATCTAGAATGGTTTTCTTCTCATCACAAAAACCCCACTTGGGTTCTTTTTGCAAAAAAATGTAGATATAGAAATAGAGATGTTACAAGAAACCCACTTAGGGGTTTTGTAATTAAATTGCAAAATGCAGAGGTATAAAAAGAGAGCTTTCATGGAGGTAATTATAACATCAAAAAGTGGCATTCACAAGCCTACTTACAACCATGACACAAATTAAGTTATTTTCTTCATGAACACCAAAACCCACTAGGGGTTTTTAAAAAAAAATACAATCTTGCTTTGAATTGAAGGTAACCCATTTGGGTTTTTAAAAGGAAATTACAAGGCTTCTACAAAATGGAGAAAAAGAAACCCATTTGAGGTTAATTTCAAATACAAAGATACCCATAAGACCATGAGGCTGAGCTCATAAATGGAATCATCTTGACATACCAACAAAGGAGGTTTCTTCACATTGACAAACCCACTTTGGGGTTTAGTATTCAAAACATTCTACAAAAAATACAAAAGGTATATCAAGAAAAATCATGTATACTTTCATGGTTGCGGTGAAAAAGAACAGTTTTTCTTCACAAGGTTACCTACACACTTGGGTTTTTTTGCATCGCCATTCAAATACAAAGGAAATCCAATTTTGCTTTAGTTTGAAAATGAAGAGCTCAAATTTGAGCTTTTATTTCACTAAGAAAAAAGAGAAAGTCATGACTTAAGTCTGTTAAAGGTGCTTACCTGATTTTTTACTCATTTTCCTCTCTTTATGTAAGCTTTTGTCACTAAAGATCCTTCATTTTAGCTTCAAACAAACTCAACCATGGTAGATGAAAGACAAAGTAACCATAGAGGAAAATTCAAGCAACAAAAAATGATCAAAATTTGCTACAGGCTGCGACATTCAAAGCCAAAGTGGCTTTGAAAAGAGGTGGGGATACATATTTTTGTGCACAAACTCATTTACTTATCTTTTTTCTATAGGTTTCATCCAAGTTCGGCCCAAAAAAAAAACTAGTCGAGGGCCTCCATTTTCTATGTTGACTCAAACCCCTGGCGGCAACATCATTTTTCCATAATGATCAAAGACAAAATGATGGTATTTTTCACATTGTTTTTGTCTTTTGATGATTAGGGTTTGACCCTTCTAGATGCTAACGAGATTTTTATTCCATGTTTTTAAAAAATAAAGCTCATATTAATGCATAGTGAGGGCCGAAACATGTGTTTATTGACTTAGGCATTTGTTATGCCTTGTGAAGTGTTGCTAAGTGTTTCAAGCAATATAACATATGAAGTATGCCATATGCCAAGTCAGGTCATGCCTTTGACCTTTTAATCATGAACATCATTAGTGCCTTGAATACTTGGAGTATTCCTTCCAAGAAGTGTGGAGGTCAACCATATAGGCCAAATTTGAACCCTTGTTGTGCCTTTGAAAATCAAAATGTTGACCACAGGTGGCCTTGGAGTGCTGAATGAGAAAAGGTAAAATGATCAAGTGCCTTGGTGGAATTGTGATCTTGTTAATGCTTTTGAAAGCATTATGACATTTCATTATTGTTTTTGCATTTGCTTCAAAACATAAAAATATCATTTAAGTGATTTGCTAATCACTTTGGTATTTTTCACTTGCAAATGTAATGTATTTCATATTGATGGTGGGCCCTCTCATTTTTTGCTTTGAAATGTAAAGTAACTTGATTAAGTGATGCATTATAAATCACCTACTCAAGTTATTATCTTTAATGCATTTTTGGAGTCTTGTGTTTTCAAAACACACATATTGCATGAGTCAAAGCTGGGAGACAAAATGATTGAATTGCATACATGAGGGGAGTGTGGGGGTGAAGTATTTGATTGTTTTGGAGAAACATGTGCTACTTTGGAGGGAGTTTTGTCACACTTTTACCATGACTTGAGTCTGGGTTTCAATTTTCACCATTTTGGAGTAATTTTGGAAGTTTTTTTTTGGATTTTGTGCCTCATTTGACTAGAACCTTCTAGATAGGCAGGCATGAGAGTTGTGTGATCTCTTTGCTTAAGTATGTTTATTTTGGGCATTTTTGGAGTTAGTTCTTTCTTTCTAGCAGTAGGATAGCTTATTTTTTGGAGCTATTTTTGATGGAGCAGTATTGTAACTTAGATGGACTTGTGATACAGAAAGCAATTTGAAGTAATAAAGTAGAGCATTTTTACGTTTTCATTTCATGTTTCATGTATGCTGTTAATGATTGATCAGTTTTTCTTGTGAAAATTCATCTTTCCTTGCAAACTTGTCTCATGTTTATGCATCTATTTAACATAAAATGTATGTTAATAGTTTATAAGCTATGTTTTTTAGTAGTGCTGTTAGTTGTGAAACCTCTATTTTCCTTCTAAAAGCCTTGTTTATAGACCTCCTTATAAATTACTTATGTAAACTGCATTGGAAAATGAGTTGTGTAAACCAAGTTTTATGATATTAATTTGAATGTGATAGATTGTCATCAGGTCCAAGTTGTTTTGGTGTATCACCTTAGTTATTTTTAGTATTAGGTTCATTTTCATGCAATTCTTTCCCTTTACCTCATAAATTAGTAGTTAGGTGGAATCAAAAGTGGAAGCCAACCCCTTATCACTGGAGGTTTGCTTTTGAATAGTATAACCACAACCTAAAAGCAGTCCCATGTTACATCCAAATCTGCTAAGTTTGTTCACAACTTGACATTTAGGGTGCATATTTGAATCCCTAACAATTAGATATATTAGGATATGGATTAAGGGGTCCTAAGAGGATGGCTTAAGGGGTGTTGAGAGAGAGACTTAAGGGGATGTAAGTGGATGGTTTAAGGGTAGATATATGAGGATATGGATTAAGGGGTCCTAAGATGATGGCTTAAGGGGTTTTGAGAGAGTGAATTAAGGGGATGCAAGTGGATGGATTAAGGGTAGATATACGAGGATATGGATTAAGGGCTCCTAAGAGGATGGCTTAAGGGGTGTTGAGAGTGACTTAAGGGGATGCAAGTGGATGGATTAAGGGTAGATATATGAGGATATGGATTAAGGGTTCCTAAGAGGATGGCTTAAGGGGTGTTGATAGAGTGACTTAAGGGAATACAAGTGGATGGACTAAGGGTAGATATATGAGGTATGGATTAAGGGGTCCTAAGAGGATGGTTTAAGGGGCGTTGAGAGAGTGACTTAAGGGGATGCAAGTGGATGGATTAAGGGTAGATATAAGGGGTCCTAAGAGGATGGCTTCAGGGGTGTTGAGAGAGTGAATTAAGGGGATGCAAGAGGATGGATTAAGGGTAGATTACAAGGATATGGATTAAAATGTCCTAATAGAATGAATTAAGGGGAATTAATAGAGAGACTTAAGGGGATGCAAGAGGATGGATTAATGGTACAGAAGAGGATGGATTAAGGGGTTTTAAGAGAATGGATAAAGGGGATATGAAATCAATTATAATTTTTTTATAAAATGACAATGAATTAAATTTAGTTTTATATTTATACTATCAATTAAATGTATCTAGAACTATATATAGTTACTTGTCTCTAGATTCAAATTCCATTGTAGTATATGTGCATCTCCTCTCTTTTTTGTAAAGCATCTAGTTTTGGGAGACCTAAAACAAAAATGTTATAAAATTTTAATTAGGAAATGACTAAATATAAATACATATATCAATTAAATATATATACAACTATATACTTACCAATATTTATTTACTCCATTGTACCATCTACATCCTCTCTTTTTTGTAATGCATCTATGATTGTCTCATGATCATCCATTGAAAGTATCCATAAAAATTTATTAGTAGGCCTCCCTTGATATCTAACTAGTTTTATATTGGTTTCCAAAATCAAATGTGAATAATGTATAATATTCTTGTGTCTTTCATAATCTTCAAATGTAGGCAAGCCATTCTTTCTTATCAAATATTTTTGAAGCTAGATGCCAACAACAACCACTAAACTAGTTGGATACTCAAAGTTGTCATCATCCACTCTAGGATGTACCAACTTATGTTTTCTCTCAACACATCTAGCCAACCAATACTCCGTCTCCTCTTCATTCCCCTTAAGTGCAACAACAACATACACATGTCTTGCAAAAATAAATAAAAAATTCAATAAAGAGTGACTTATATTTAATTCACATATAAAAATGAATACATATAAAATTAAACTCAATAAATAATGTACCTTCTTGTACAAGATCCAAAACATGATCATAATCATCTGATGCAAACACTTGATTATCTTCAATTGTCGTTCCATGTTGAACATGTGTTGATGTAGGTGTTAAGTCTCTTTGTTGCCATTGTTTGACCCATTCTGTATTTTCACACACCTCCCAATCACCTACAATACAAAATTGAAAAAATATGCCAACTCCCTTGTCCATATTGTCCATGTATTTGCATTCGAACTCTTAAACGAATGACATTTTTCAGATCCATTAATTGTTTCACAATCTTATCGAGAAAAAATATCATTTTCTTCAACTAACCAAATGAAGCATCGAATTTTTGAGCTCTCACTTGTTCTTGTAGATAATTTGGTATTTCACCAATCTAAAATTACACATGCATCTCTAAATTTTGCAACATCCTCAAATTTTAGTTACTATCTAACAAGAGCTCTTTTCACACATGCACTTGCTCCATCATGTTCTTCGTTACCATGACCAACTTCAAAAAAACTTCATATGTGTTGGATATTATTTTCCTTATGAATTTTGCATAACCAATAAAACATTCTAGCATTTTTGAATTGACCCGTGCAATTATCTGACCATATAAGATGTTCTAGCATTTTAATTCCTCTCTCTTTTAAATTTTTATAAAATATATCGAAACAATATTGAACAAACTCAAATGAATGTAATCGATTATCACTTACATAAAAATGGTACTCTCTCAATTTTTTTTTATTATCTTCTCTACTATCATCTGCATGTCTATAAACAATATGAACAAATATAGCTACTTGCACTGAATTATAATATTGTGATTGAATTTCTTCTTATGGAGCAAGAGTATAATTTTCAGCAAAATCAACAACTAACAATATAGTTCCAATTGGGAATGTGTTTTTACATAGATGAAATTGATTATCAAGCCAATGAGCATACTAAGAGTGTTGGACATGTTTAGGTACAATCTTATCTTTAAATTCTTTAATAAATGCATGCACACTAAATTTTTCCACAATTAGCTCACAATGATTTCCAGTTTTTCCATCTTTTAAAGAATACTCAACATTTTTTAATTTTTTTACATCCACTAATTGTTGTCCAAATTCATCTAAACTACTTTCATGCATACATTCTCCTAATAATGAAAAGTTACCACATCTATCACATTCTCCAGAAATACATGCTTTTAAATAAAACAAGTTTTCATTAGAGGGTTCACAAAATAAACCTGCTATAAAACCTTTGATTCTTTCAGGTGGCCATATTAATACCACAAATGTTTTGCATAGTTTGGTTAGCATGCAAAGTGCATCATATATATCAAAAAATATCATAATAATAATGAAATTGTACATGAGTTTTACAACAACAAGAGATTTGTTGCTTGTTAATTCTAACATACCAATGTTTACACTTTTCAAATGATTTTTGAATTATGTTAATATTCAATGGTAAGATCAAAGCATCTTTTTTTTTTTATATAATTCAATTTGAGTCATATCTAAGAGATTCTTTGGATGAGGTTCACGAATTTTGGAACCCACCCTTAATTTTAAGACATCTCTAATGTTAGGTGATACTCTTGTATTATCATTCCAAAATTATCGATTAAAGATTTAATTTCATTAGTTAATTTCATGTTTGATCTTGGGGTTCTACCACTAAAACTCCAACATTTATTAATTGGATCCTTTTCAACACTTTCTCTTCTTTTAACAACTCTTATCAAAGTTTTAGGATTTACTTTTATACATTTACTAATCTTAACATTTTTTTATTTGAAGTTGCTTTATCAACTAGAGTAGTTGTTATTGCACAACAAGCCACATTCTTATCTTTAGATCGACTTTTCTTACCTATAAAATCAATAGCATTAGCAACACTAGATATGACTTGTTCTATTGAATCATATTTCTTTTTTGGTTTTACAAAAATACCTAATTTTTTCATCACTTTTCTCTTTTTTGAAATTCTCATCAATTGCACCATGAGTTGACATTGTAATCCTAATTTATTTCTATAAAAAAAAAATTAATTCTCTTTCCATAAGTTCTAATTTGTCTCCAAGAAATTTTACCATGAAGGTTATCTAGCACATCTTTTTCAATTGTAAAAAATACATTTTCACCTTCATCCATACAAGGGGTTTCATTTTCATTCACACAAGGGGTTTCATTTTCATTTTCAAATGTAAAAGGGATTTCATTCTCATTTTCATCAATATGAGGGATTTCATTCTTATAAGATATAATTTCATCATTTTTTTGTTTTTGCATTATTTCAACCCTAGAATTATTGATATTATCAATGGTGTATCCAACTTCATCTAAACAAGCAAGATCAATATTATCAAGACTTGGGTTTGAAAACATACCTGAATAGATTGTTTGAATAAGTTCATTTTCCATATCATTAGGAGGTGGATTTTAAGACATACTTGAAGTTGTTTGCATAGGTACTATTTCCATATCATTCAAAGCTAAAGTTGAAGGCATAGTTGGGTTTGTCTCCATAATTGCATTTTCTTCCATATTCACCATCTCCACATTTACATTATCTACATTCATTTCATCATTCATGGCTTCCTATTCAACATTCTTGGAAATAGATGCTTCCAAATTTTTCATTTGACGAATCCTTTCTCTTCTATCCCTTTGTCTTTTTGTCTCCATTTCTTTATTTGCTTAAATTTCTTCGGGTGTCATTAACTTTCTACATTTTTTTCTTTGTCTTTGCTTTGATCCCATGGTTACCAAACCCTCTTTGATGACAAAACAAATGATTTTCAAATTGCCATCTCCTTTAAATATTCAAATAAAACTATCTAGTATGAAGATCCTTTCTTATATAAACTTTGAAGTACAAAATATCATGAATACATCCAAAAGTTCTCTTTTTCCAAATATTCTTGTAAAATGTTCTTGTACTTGATTCCACTTCAAAAAATTCAACCTGCACTTGTCTCTTCCCATAATTTAAATAGAATATTCCCTGCACAAGACAAATTTGCAATAAAAAACGTAGAAAATGGCGCTTTTGGACTGTACTACAGAAAAAGAATGTTGTAGGAAAAACATGTTTTATTAGTATTTTCCAAATTAAGAAAAAATGGCTATATAAGAAATGTGCACGCATTATAAAACCCATACACGTTCTATTTTAGGAATGCGTACACATTATATAACGCATACACGTTACCTTTTCCCAACAGGTAAATAGATAACATGTATGTGTTATGAAATGCATGCACATTTTGTTTAAATAACATGTACACGTTATTTAAAAATTGAATTCCCAACCCACATGTAGCCTTGGTTTTAGGCTCGGGAAAGGCTTGGCAATTTGAGCCTTTTGACTTGCAACTAAAAAACTAAG
Organism: Sequoia sempervirens; assembly: GCA_007258455.2. Taxonomy (NCBI): domain Eukaryota; kingdom Viridiplantae; phylum Streptophyta; class Pinopsida; order Cupressales; family Cupressaceae; genus Sequoia; species Sequoia sempervirens. The sequence goes on from VDFB02000003.1 coordinate 645,385,942, forward strand.
AATGTCCAACTTTGACAATATGGCTGATGGAATTTTTTTCTGAATCAATCTATAAAATTAAAATCCATTAGAGAACACAACTTCTAGTTTCTGAATATATAATTTTTATTAATATTAAATTATGTTTGTTAGTTTTAATTAATTTCTAAGCAAACTAGGCCTTAAACTTGAAATATCAGGCTTTTTTAATTTTTTAATAATTTTTTTTGGTTAAGTTTCTTGTAAAAAAAATTGTATGGCATCAATAGTCAGAAAATTCTATACACAATGAAAAAAAAGATTCAAAAAATGTTTAGTTTAGATCCAATTATGCTAACCGTACATGTTGATTTTTAAAAACAACAATTAAGGCCAATAAAAATTCAATAAAAAAAATATTCAACAAAAAATTACAAAAAAATTTCCTCATCAATCTTCATGTTGTTAGCTCTCTTTCCCCAAAAGGAATTAGCAAAATAATTTTATTTGGGTCAAAAAGTTGTGTCCGTACATGTGCATGGTATGGTAAAAAAAAGGGACTTTTAATAAATGGTTTTTATAGATCCCTATTAGAATTTAATTTCTATAATTTGGGTATTTGAATAATTTACATATTTAAAAACTAGATTCAAAATTCAAAATTTCATAGTAGTGAATTTTTTTAAGATTCATTGTGTAAGTACCTCAAATTTTCAATCCAAGTGTGACAAATTTTGAAAAAAAGGAAAAACACTTCCACTTTTTTAGCTTTTTGTGGACCCAACTTTTTACATCAACCCATAGTAGATGGCATATGCTACGTAACCAAGATATACATGGAATAGTTGACAAGACCTTGTTCAAAGTATTTAGTTTTCCATTTCAAAATTCTCATTTTGTTACTGCGTATAAATTCCAAAGGAAACAATTACACATCCAACATTGTAACCTTTGTAAAAAAAAGATTTGTTGCATGCGTGAAGTTGGTCAATATGTTTACTCTTGTAGGAGCACAGTAGGATGGGGAAATTTTTCCTCTATCTGTAAGAAAGAGCAACAAAACCAATGAAAAAAGGAATAGTAATTAATAAGAACTTTATTGTAAGAGACGACAACGTATTTAATAACATATAAAAAAGTCTTGGTAAGTTATAGGAATTGATTTACAAAATCTTGTTTACATAATTTGCACATTGAAAGAGAATTTAATCAAGCATCAACTAAATCTTTTATGTGTGATATCTATTATTCATTTCTTTTTCTATTGCGTGAAGTAGGTCTACTACTCTTCCTTGTGTAAGAAAATGAGTGAAATATTAATCTACTTACATCATTGAGAAGTCCTATCAGAAATAATAAGCTGAGGCTAGTGGTATGCCACAATCCTAATACCATGTAATGTGTTTGTAAGAATTGACTATGAAGGTAGCCACCCAAGATCTAGAGGCCTAATAGAAAGCACAAGAATAAGAGAGATAGAGACAAGATGACAAGAATAAACTGTATTCTATCAATATGATAGAATGTAATGAGCAAATATTACATAGGAGACCCCTTGGATATATAGCCAAGGTGAGAACATAGAAGGGCATAAGATTATGACAAGTGTCGTAATCTTATGACATGAGACAACTATGAAAAGTTATCACTCCACCTAAAGTGGAAAGGTGATAATGTGATAATCACCACAAAAGGTGGATCTCCCACAAAAGGTGGAGAGATAATCACATGATATGTCCACAAAAGGTGGAAGTGATGTGGTAATGACATGTCAAGTCCACCAAAGGTGGAAAATCTCCAACAACCTCCTATGTAGTCCCTAAGTAAACTTAACTAAGGTGTAATCAAGACCTAAGACAAGGTACAAGACATTTAATTACATCAACACCCCCCCTTAAGTGCAACTTAGGGAGAATGTACACAAAACAATGCAAGATGGGTCCCGGCTACTAGGCCATGTTAGGTACCCATGTACAAATGCAATGCAATCTCTCATAAAGCAGAGAAAGGTAGAAAAAACCAGTGGGAAAAAACTACCCCCCAAAAGAGAGATGAGATACAAAAATCTATGAACAAGGCATGAGAAGGAAAAAACCCCATGTGAGGAAAAAGTCCCCCCCATACAAGAGAAGAAGAGAGACAAGGTAGCCCCCCCTCAATGTACAATGATCACCCATGGAAGATGCTCAAGAAGGAATGAAGAAACTGCTCCAAAACTATCGAACAACGTTCCTCCCCTTGGGAAGAAACAATACCAAAGGTGTATGAATGAAGTCTCCCCAATCCACAAGTGAAGAAGGAAGAACCCTCAAGATGTAAGAAGTCTCTGAAATCTGCTCAAGTGTCCCTGTGTCGATGCCGAAAGATGCCTTTCCCAAACCATGTGAAGCTACAATGGTGTAGTCACTTTCTGGAATCTGTGAAAACCCCTTTGCAACAACACTCTCGTCTACTAAAAAAGACAACTCAAGCTCTAGCAAGGATGTAGGTAGAACATACTCCAAAGATGATGTCTCCTCAAAAGAGAAAGTGGCCTCCTCCAACTGCTGTAAAGATGCATCCACAATCACATCAACCTCGAAAGACTGATCATGTAGAGGAGGGTCAGAGTGTTCCCTCACAACAACTGAAGAAGAATCACCTTCATCAAAGAGAAGATGTAAGGAATCATATGTGTCTCCCAAGTCTGCAATGTAGGACTCCACAAAAAAATTGCCAATGTCTGTCAAGTAGTCATCCCATGAAGCTGTTACTGGAAGACAAGGTATACACTGTTGCACTGAATCACAAGGTACTGAAACTGTCAGAACACAAGTGTCATCAGGTACATCAGTCAATGTAGGAGATGGAATATCAACAATAGGTTCAAGAACCTCAGGAGTAGAAAGCACTCCAAGATTCAAGTAACCATACTCAATCTCCTCAAGTGTGTCCACACTAGAGTGAACTGAATCATCAATAGGAGCAAAATATGAGAAGGTGTAGAATCGAGAACGATCATCAACCTCCCCAATTGCAACAAGAGCCCTGCTATGCAAATCCCAAACAATGACAGAATCTAGTGTGAACTCTACACTTTTTCCTGAACCACTGTGTGTAATCTGATAGATAGAAAGGATATTCCTTGACAAAGTAGGCACACATAGAACATCATTGAATGCTCCACCTTTAACATCAATAGAACCCTTCCCACAAACTTCCAAAGAAGTGTTGTTGGCCATCAAAATGGGTGGTGAAGAACAAGAATCAAATGAAGAGTACATATCCTTGCACGAAGTCATATGATGCGAAGCTCCTGAATCAAGGATCCACCTATCTGAATTGGAATCTGCAACTACAAGAAATGCTTGCCCCTTATATTTATCATGTTGAGATGAAGTAGAAGAAGGAGAAGAGCTTGATGTTGTTGCCATGAGAGTTGTTCCTATTTCCTTAGAAGAAGTGGAAGGGGATGAGTCCTCTTGATATGCAGCTGGTAAGTTGATATTATTCTTCTTAAGGATGTGTTTCAACTCATCAATTTGCTTAATATGACAACGATGCTCCTCATGACCAAACTTTTTGCAATATGCACATGTTGATTGCTCCCTCTTGTTTGAATAGTTGTACTTCTTTGAAGAAAATGAAGTTGAGCTTTGTTGTGGAGGAGTAGATTGTTGGTTCTCTCCTTGTGAAGATTGCTTCTGCTTCTTATTAGAACCCTTTCCTTGAGTCCCTTGATTCCCTTGATTAGCCACCAAAGCTTTGGACTTTGAAGACTTAAGAATCCCCATGCTTACCAACTTTGCTTGTTCTAACATCAACATTTCTGTAAAAGCATCGAATGTAGGCATAGTTAAAGAACTACCTACTGTTAAGTGATGGGTTTGGAAGCTAGAAACAAATGCTGCATATTCTGATGGAAGTTTTCCAAAAAAATTGTAGACCAACTGTGCATCCTTCTTATCAATGCCACAATCCTTAAGCTGTGCTCTTAGCTCATTTGCCTTAGTGACATAGTCTTGGATTGTATCAAAATTCTTGGGATCTAACATTGTGAGATCATTGTCAAGCTGATAACCTTTAATCTCATCAACTTGGCCATACAATTGACCAAACTTTTCCCAAGCTTCTTTAATTGTTTTACACTTATCAATTTGAAAGATTAGATCTTTTGATACATATTTCCTTAATGTTCCAAGAGCCATAGTATTTTTAGTGAGCCAATCCAATTGAGCAACATGATCAGCTTTAGGATCAGATGGTGCAACAACAGTTTCATCAATATAATGAGTTAATCCTTTTTCCATTAACTTACTCCATGCATCAATTTTCCAAGAAGCATAATTATGTGGAGTTAACAAGGGAAACTTAGGAGAACTCATAGCAGCAAAATGAAAAGAACAAGATAGAGAGAGAGGCACAAGCACTCAAGACACCCCCCCAAATTCACTCAATCAAAGAACCCCCCCCCAAAAAGATGATTTGGCACTTTATAATTAGTGCGTGTACAATGGCCACTTGCAAGCCAAGCAAAGTGGGCTTCTGATTTTCAATGTTTTACAAAAGCCTTAAGTAGGCTACAACAGACTCAAATGACTGATACAAAAGACCAAACTGAGATCTTATCTTTACAAATGCCCAAAATAGGCCAAAAATGACCAAGTGCTGAAAGTACAATTTCTGATCACAATTACTACAAACTATAGCACCACTGTGAAGTTCAAAAAAAATTATGCACTTTAAAAAAAAATGGCACCTGAAAAGGAGTTCGTATGAGCCTGAACGGAGCCCCAGAAGTTGCAAAAACGGTGACAATCAAGCAAGATCTGAGACAAATCCAATTTTTTGGAAAATTCGTGCACCAAAATCAGAAAATAACTTCACCACTGTGATGTACACAAAAAATTAGCCCAAATAAAAAAAAATTGCACCAAAAAAGGCCTCAAAATGACCAAGATATGAGCCTCTGAAGTTGAACTGCAAAAACCAAAAGCTCAATGGAGAGGGAGTCTAAAATTTTCAAAGGATGCTGATGCAGTGCTGACGTCAGCAAAACATTGGGTTAAATTTGATGGCCATTTGACCATCGCCGTGGTCGTCGCCCTTTGCTGGAAAATCTCACCGGAATATTCTTCTATGCACCGAAATTTTTTTGTCGGTCGTTGGAATATTCTCAGCATCAACGGAATCTTGGACAAAATATTCCAATCGGATTTCAAGTTTTGTGGGCCGGAAAGTTGCCGCCGGTTTTTTTTTCGAGTTTTAAAATTTTGGCCGCTTGCCGGAGTTTTTATGTGGGCTGCGGGTGGCCCATGTGGCCGTGGCAGAGGGTACACTCGGTACCGGCTGACGCGGGTACCAAGTACCCGACACAGTGCAAGTTTGCCGTACGACCGACCTGCTAAATTTTTTTTGCCTCGACGGACAACTTGCTCCGGTTTGGATGATTTGGCAGTCAATTTATGGGTTCTTGGCCCTTCTGAACACAATGGCGAGGTCCTTTTTGGCTGAAAATGCTCCAAAGTGGTAGCTACCTCTTGGATCTGGCAACGACCTCTGATTTTCAACCCTTTGCAGATTTGGCCTCCAATGTCCAACTGAGACGAAACAAAAGGAAAATATAACTATCTCGGACACTCCGGATGCAATGGCGAGCTTAGATTTGATGCAACAAGCTCCTAATATGCACCTGCAATACAAGGCCAAAAATGGAACCCTCCAAGAATCTCTCCAAATGACTAACTAAAGGCACTCCAAATGCTCTGATACCATGTAAGAATTGGCTATGAAAGTAGCCACCCAAAATCTAGAGGCCTAATAGAAAGCACAAGAATAAGAGAGATAGAGACAAGATGACAAGAATAAACTGTATTCTGTCAATATGATAGAATGTAATGAGCAAATAGTACATAATAGACCCCTTGGATATATAGCCAAGGTGAGAACATAGAAGGGCATAAGATTATGACAAGTGTCGTAATCTTATGACATGAGACAACTATGAAAAGTTATCACTCCACCTAAAGTGGAAAGGTGATAATGTGATAATCACCACAAAAGGTGGATCTCCCACAAAAGGTGGAGAGATAATCACATGATATGCCCACAAAAGGTGGAAGTGATGTGGTAATGACATGTCAAGTCCACCAAAGGTGGAAAATCTCCAACAACCTCCTATGTGGTCCCTAAGTAAACTTAACTAAGGTGTAATCAAGACCTAAGACAAGGTACAAGACATTTAATTACACCAACATTGTATGGTGAACATGTGTAAACATGCATGCTTCTCCATGTCTTGCTCAACTGAGTGCATAGATAGTGAGAATGGAAAATTTTGTGAAGAATGATAAAATTTTCAAAAAAATAAACCAACACAATATTTTTTTCTAATCATTGAGGCATTAAATATATATTTTGTAAGCTTTGCCAATAGTCTCATAGCTACTAGAGCAATGAATACATAGTTAATTCATTGAATGCTTCTATAGTTTACAAAACCTTGGTCAAAACATTTAGTTTTAATGCTTATAGATTTAGCCACAAAAAACTAAGGTAGTTGGAAAAATCACTCAAGCAAAACTCTATAGCTTCTCCAGCATTCAAGGGCCTCACAGACTTAGTAAACATAGAACAGGGGAATCCAAAGCTAAAAACACACAAGTTTCTAAACAAACAATAAACACATGAAAATTAGCACAAATAAAACTGATTGCTTTCTTGGAATTCCATGCATTTGCTATGCATTCACAATACAAATATTGCACATCTTGTATCTAACAAGCTATTGTTTCTGAATCACCAGTCATACTATTTAATGCATTAAACATGTATTCACTGCTTCAGTATCTACCACCCCACCGCCAAAGCTGACACAATTTGCATTCAATGATTAAATATTTGAAAAATATATAATGTGCTTCAATTTTCATAATTTACTTTAACAAAAATGAATAATAGACCTACTCCAACCAATAGAAAAAAGATAAGTTGTTTATTATCTTTGAATTGCAATTGAAACCATTGCAATAGTAACCATAGAATATGCCATCTACTATTGAATGGTTTAAGCAAGGTCCTGTCAACTATGGGTGCATTGAAAGCATCAACTATGTGTTTATTTCTTGAGTGGCCATTAGCCTATTAGCAAAGCTCAAAAACTAAATTGTGTGACATGTGTTGGAGGGCTGGTGGGTACACAAACAGTAAATGCATAGTTAATTCATGAAAACATAGGCGAGTGCTAGGTTTTAGTTGTGCTTACTCTCATTTCTTTATTGTTTGTTAAAAATATTGTGTTTTTAGCTCTTGATTGTGCTTTTCCATGTTCATTATTCTGTAAAAGTGCATTGTTGGTGAGTGGCTTGTCTGTGTGTTTATGATACTCGATAATTAGAAATATTGCTTGTTGTTACAAGAGCTAACATGGAAAGTGGGTATAATAAATGGCATATTCTTTGAGCAAGGTCTTGTCGATTATGGAGGCATTGAATGCATTAACTATGTATTTATTTTCTGAGTGGCCAGTAGCCTATCAACAAATCTCACAAATTTTTTATTCAAAGTCTAAATGTTTGCAAAAAATTATGACATTGGTCTATTTTTTTGCAAATTTTATCATTGTTTCTATGGTTCATGTTTCACTATTGCAATTGTTATTTTGTGTTGATAGGAAAGTTTACAATTGCATTTGTTGAATTTTCTTTTGAAATAGTTGCTTGTTGTTCTTAAACTTCTCATGGCCAATCAAATTGTATTGTTTGAAGTATTTTTGTGTTTTTTCCATAGTTGATTGGAGTAGGTCTATTATTCATTTTCATTTAAGTAACTTAGAAAAATAAGGAAACATTATATATTCTAGAAAATATTTAATCGTGAAGCGGTGAATACATGTTTAATCCATTGAATGCAAATTGTGCGAGATGTGTTGGAGAGCTAGTGGGTATGTAAGTAGTGAATGCATAGTTCATTTATGAAATCTTAGGTGTGTGTTGGGTTTAATTTGTGCTAATTTTGAAAATATTGTGTTTTTTTAGCTCTCTATGTTCTTAATCCTAGGAATAGTGGACTACTAGTAAACAGGAACCATTGCATATACAATGATTGCAATTATGTATATTCCTAATTTCAAAAGTAACATGTTTTTTGTGCAATTGTGGAGGGAAGCAAAGATCTATATAGCTACAAATATAGTTTATTTTTGAACAAGGAATTGGAAGGTCAGATTCTTGTATCATTCTTCCCCTTTGTTTGAAATGAATTTAGTGAACAATAAAGGAAATGCTAATGCTTACTGATTTAATGAAAAAAAACTAAGCTATTGAGATAATTGCTGAAAGGAAACTTTATAACTCCTCCAGTATTCAAGGCCCTCATAGACTTAGGAAACATAAACCAATGAGTATAGTGAATGACATGCTATATAATTCATAAACATGAAACTATTTTATGGCAAAAATCAAGTTACTTTTGTAATGAGAGTTATGCATAATTACAAGCATTTGATATGTAGTCCATGTGGAATGTTTCGCTTCGTACATTGACTAGATCTCGCACCCATGGTCCACAAGACCTTGCTCAAACCATTCAGTTTCCCCTCTAACACTTCTAGTTATCATGTATAAAAAATAGACAAATGAGCCACTCACCAGTTGCACACCATTCCTACGACTCCTCCCTCGTTCAAGCATTGCACAAAATGAGAAACATTGAAGATGGAAACACACAGCTAAAAACACACAAGCTTCTCAATAAACAATAAACAAACAATAAGTAGAAACCAACACTCACCTCATATTTCATGAATTAACTATGTATTATTTCCTTGTGTTTGCACCAACTGTCCAACACATATCACAAAGTTTGCATTTAATGCATTAAAAATGTATTCACTACTTTAGTACCCACCATCCCGCCAAAAATCGCACAATATGCATCCCTCGATTAAATATTTGCCACAATATATAATGTTCCCCTATTTTCCTAATTTACTTAAAGGAAAATGAAAAATAGATAAACCATAATTTTCAAGCATACTAGTTGCTGTTACAAGGGCTAGGGGGACAAATGGGTACAATAGATGGCATATGCTATGTAATCCATGAACGTGGAATAGTTGAAGCCAAGGAGTAGGTGAGTATTGTAACAAACGACAATTATCGAAGGGAAATGTGAATGCTTTGAGCAAGGTCTTGCTCACTGTGGACGCATTCAATGCATTGACTATGTATTCATTGCATCAGTATCCATGAGCTTACTAGAAAAGCTCACAAAATTTGCATTTGATGTCTGGATGTTTGTAAAAAATTATTGTATTGGTCTTTTTTTTGCATTTTTAACATGTGCTTCTGTGTTTCATGTTTATGAATAACATATTATCTTGCACAATTTGCATTTGATAGACTATTGTTTCTGATCTATGAGTCATACTCTCTAATGCATTAAACATGCATTGACTACTTCAACATCTACCATCTTGCTACTAAAGGTGGCACAATTTGCATTCAAACATTAAATATTTGCAACATATATAATGTCCTCCTCTTTTCACAATTTTCTTTAACAAAAATGAATAATAGGCCTACTCAAAGCAATAGAGAAGCAAAATAATTGTTTATTATCACTCAATTGCAAATGAGACCATTGCAATTGTAACCTGATCGTTGGCTTCAATTTACTGTACCTATTTGTACAATTAGGACTTATAACAATGAATAATATTTCTAGTAGTAGTAGGATAGAAGTACTGGTATCAGGACAAGGGCAGTCACTTAAGTGACTTTGTATAATGAATATAGTTACAAGTTACTATTGCAATTATTTAATCAACTTTTGAAATAGTTGCTTGTCCAATGAAATTGTATTGTTTAAATACTTTGGTAGTAGGCTAGTGCTTATCCAAGCAATGAATTCAAAGTTAATGCATTATATTCTTATACAAGGAAGAAGACCTTGCTCAAAGATCTAAAAGATTATTGATTTATCTAGTAACAATAGGTTACAAGATATTGGGATTGGTCCCTATCACTAATACTAGCATATCATGTTTCTTTACATGCTTGTTGATGTTGTTTGTATGCTAAAAAAGTTTAATGCCTTCCCTATGTTATTTGAATTTAATATACTATTATTTTTGATCCACCTGTCATACCATTCAATGATTTAAACATGCATTGAATATTTGAGTATCTATTATCCCACTGTCAAAGGTGGCACAATTTGCATTTAGTGATTAAATATTTGAAAAATATATAGTGTCCTTTTATTTTGCTAATTTACTTTAACAAAAATGAATAATAGGCCTACTCCAACCAATAGAATAATTGTAACAAACGAGAATTAAGACATGGAAAATTGAAAAATTTGAGCAAGGTCTTGTTGACTATGGAGGCATTGAATGCATTACCTATGCATTCATTGCTTGGGTAGCTATCAGCCTATTGACAAAGCTTGCAAGATTTATACTTAATGTCTGAATATTTGTGAAAATTTATCTTGCACAATTTGCATTTAATACATTATTATTTATGATTTGACAGTTATACCATTTAGTGCATCAAACATGTATTGATTGCTTCAGTAGCTACCGCCCTGTTGCCAAAGCTGACACAATTTTCACACAATCATTAAATATTTGCAAAAAATATAATGTGCTCCTAATTTCTTGATTTACTTTCACAAAAATGAATAATAGGCCTACTCCAACAAATAGAAAAAGAGACAAATTGTTTATTATCTCTTAATTGCAAATGAAATCATTGCAATAGTAGTCTATTGCTTGGATTCAACTGCTCCATGCCATATGTCATCTACTGTACCCATGTATACAATTAGGATTTATAACAACAAACAATGCTTGTAGTTGTAGCAGGATAGAAGTACTGATACCAAGATAAGAGCTGCCACTCAAGTGACTTTGTAGAATGAATATAGTTGCAACAAGTTACTATTGCAATTGTTGAGTTCGCTTCTAAGATAGTTGCTTGTTGAATCAAAATGTATTGTTTAAAATATTTTTGAGAAGCAGGAAGCTTCTATTTTTTTTGGAAAACTTGTTAGTAAGCATATGTTTCATGTCTACAAATAACATATTGTATGCATGATGACAGTAAAGTTGACACAATGTGCATTGAATTCTTAATTTTCTCATTTTCAATTGTAATACTTGCCTAATCAAATTTGATTGTCTTGCAGTAGACCTACTATACATTTTTGTTTAAGTAATTTAAGAGAATATGACACTATATATTTCGGAAAAAAATTAATCATTGAATGCAAATTGCACAAGGTTTGCTAGTGGGCTGCTTGGCATTACAACAATGAATGCATGATTAATGCAGTAGGTCTATTATTGACATTTTCTTAAGAAAAATAAGAGAGTAGGAAGACAACATAAATTCTATGAAATATTTAACAAATTAATTACATATCCCATGATTGCAATTATGTACATCTCTGATTGCAAAAGCAACATGCTATAAAGAAAAAAATAGTTTCATGTTTATGAATTACATGGCATGTCATACACTATGCCCATTTGTTTCTTAGGGAAGTCAGATTCTTAAATCAACGTTCTCCTTTATTGTTCACAACTCTTCTAATTCATAATTGTCAAACACATTGGAAAAATTAAATTTCATTACAAACAAAGTGGGAGAATGATATAAGAATCTAACCTTGCAGCTTGTTATTGAAGAGCCAAGTCTAATTGTAGCAATATGGATCTTTGTCCTACACTTCAATTGCAACCAATGGTTCCTGTTACATGTACAATTCAGAGAAATAAGCATAGTCCATGACATAGAACATGCTATTCATAAACATGAAACACATGAGCACACAATAATTTTTTCCAAATATTCAAGAATTAAATCCAAACTGTATGAGCTTTGTCATTGAAAAATGGGCTCAGTGCACTTTAATTTACTCATTTGTATTTGTAATACTCACTTGGCCAATCAATTTTGATTATTTTTCAGTAGGTCTACTAATAATTCTAGTCTTAGAAAATCAACAAAATATGGAAACATTATATACTTAGGATTTATGGACATATTTTTCATGTTTCAAAACCGTGATTTATCTCTTTTACTATTGGTTGAAGCATGTATACTATTCATTTTTGTTTAAGTAAATTAGGAAAATAGGACATTATATACTTTTTGGAAATTTTTTAATCACTAATGCAAATTGCACAAGCTTTGCCAGTGGACTCCTTGGCACTATAGCAGTGAATGCATCATTAGTACACTAGGTCTATTATTGATTTTTGTTTAAAAAAATTAAGACACTAGGAAGACATTATAGTTTTTTGCAAATATTTAATCAATGAACTACATATCCCATGATTACAATTATGCATATTTTTGTTTGCAAAAGCACCATGTTTATCAAGAAAAAATAGTTTTATGTTTATGAATTACATAACATGTCATTTAGTATGCCCATCTGTCTATTCGGAAAGTAAAATTATTGAACCAATGTTCTCCTTTATTGTTCACAACTCTTCCAATACATAATACTTAGATGCATTGGAAGAATTAAATTTCATTTCAAAGAAAGCGGGAGAATGATACAAGAATCTGACTTTACAACTTGTTCAAGAACCAAGTCTACTTGCAACGATATAAATCTTTGTCCCCCATTTCAATTGCAACCAATGGTCCTTGTTACAACTACAATTTAGACAAATGAGCATAGTCCATGACATACAATATGCTATCCTTAAACATGAAATAGAGAAGCACACCATAATTTTTTCCAAATATTTAAGAATTAAATTTAATCTGTGTGAGCTTTCTTGCTCAAAATGTGGTCGATGCAATTGATACATAACACTTGCAAACGAATCAAATTCTATAATCTAGAAATTCTTGGTTTTATTTCTATAGACAACACTTTAGTTCTTAATTTTCTCATTTGCATTTCTAATATTTACTTGGCCAATCTAATTTGGTTTTTTTGCAGTAGGTCTACTATTCAATTTAGCTTAAGAAAATTAGCAAAACATGGGAACATTATATAGTTGGGATTGATGAACATATTTTTGGGAGAAAGTCTACTATTTATTTTTGTTCAAGTAAATTAGGAAAATAACACATTATATATTTTTCCAAATATTTAATCTTTGCATGAAAATTGCACAAGCTTTGGTAGCGAGCTGGTTGGCACCACAACAATGAATACATAATTAATGTAGTAGGTCGATTATTTCCTACTGACCTATGCTAAAGTAGACATATATGCACCATGTAGTGTACATAATCATCATGTGGAAAATTTGAGGCACACACATCAAAACACTCTTGCCCTCTAGTGCATGCAGTCGGAAGTGCTATAAAATCCATGAAAAACAACATGACTTGTAATTTCTTGGCAAATGCCATGAATTTTATAACATTTGTCTGCATTCTCTACAAGCCAAAATAGCTCCTCTATTTCTTCATCCTCACAAACTTAGATGCAATATGTGTTTCACAAATATTTAACCAATGAACTGCATATCCCATGATTCAAATAATGCAAATTTCTGTCTACAAAAGCAACATGCTTATCAGGAAAAAATAATTTCATGTTTATGAATTACATGGCATGTCATTCACTATGCTCATTTGTCTATCTGGAAAGCCAGATTCTTGAGAGAATTAAATTTCATTGCAAAGAAAGCGAGAGAATGATACAAGAATTTGACCTTATAGCTTGTTGTTCAAGAACCAAGTCTACTTGTAGCGATATAAATCTTTGTCACCCACTTCGGTTGCAACCAATGGTTCCTATTACAACTAAAATTTAGACAAATGAGCATAGTCCATGACATACAATATTCTATCCATAAACATGGAAAACAAAAACAAACAATAAAATTTTCCAAATGTTTTAGAATTAAATCCAATCTATGTGAGCTTTGTCGCTCAAAATGCGGTCGATGCAATTGATACATAACACTTGCAAATGAATCAAATTCTATAATCTAGACACTTCTGGTTTTATTTCCATTAAATGCAAAATGTCCAAAATGTCTTCGAGAGTTGGTAGGTATGCAAACAGTAAATGCATAGTTAATTCTTGTTTGTTTATTGTTTGTTGAAAAGGTTGTATGTTTTTAGCTCTCCATGTTGTCTATTTGTTTATGAAAATTTATAACCAAAAGTATTGCTTGCTATTATAAGGGTTAAGGGAAAAAATGCGTGCAATCCATGACATATAACATTTTATTCATAAACATGATACACACAAGCACACAATGATTTTTTCCAAATGTTAAAGAATTATATCGGATGTGATGCCCCCTCAGTTTGCTTATATTTGGACAGCTTCTTGGAGTACACCTTGACTTTGTGATGTTGTTTTGCTTGAATTTATGTTATTGCTTGATAGGCATTATGACATTGTTAGATATTATTCAGACATGGTAATATTTTGATGAGTGGATATTGTGAATATTTGATAACATTATGATGTTTCGTTTAACAATATTAATGGCTTTGTGATATATGATATTTCTTGCTTATGCTATGATTTGCAGAATTAGTTAATTGTTTATTTGAATATGATGGATATGATAGTGTTATGTATGGATGGATGTATGCATTATTATGTTTGATATTAGTTGTTAAGTGTCAGTGATGGGGACAATGTCACATCACTTGCTTGTGAGCGCCTTGCAACTCTATGATTTCCCCATTATGGTGTGACTGGTTATTTCCTATTGCACATGCTTAACCTTTCATTTTGATGCAGGCTGCAGGTATAGGGAATCAACTCCACTTGTTTATTAGGTCTAAGTGTGCCAGAGCTTAATGGAGTTGTTGTTTTAGAGGTCACACTAGGTCTCCCACGTCGAGCCATCATCCTCGTCTAGGATGAATCCTTGTTACCACAATCCCATTTGAGAGGTTTGTTTGTATCATTTTTATTTTGTGGTCATCGTCTTACTTTCGTTTTTCTTTTGGTCGACATCATTATTTTTTTCCATCTGGAGTCATGCTTGAACTTATTCTTCATTTGATTATCTCATTATATTGAAATTGACTAAATGAAAGGTTTAATATAAAAGACTAATTAATTAAAAAAATTAAATTAAATTTAAAATGGAATTAAGTTTTATTAAACTAAGAGTTATCTCTCAAATAGAACATTTAAATAATTTATATATATATATATAAATGTGTGTATATATATATATATATGATTATATATGTTGTTGTAAACAATGATATAAGAGATTTAATATAATAAATTAATAAATAAAAGGGCATATTGTGTGTGCAAGTTAAATTAAATTAAAAGTTGAAAAGGAAAGAAAGATTAGATTTGGAGGGAATGAAATAAATCAGTTATGGGTAATTAATTGAAAAGAGTGGAGTTAATTCCATAGGGGCAATTGGTTTTATTGCTCCCGGAGGAAAAGAAACGGATTCGGTTTTTCATGCTTGCCGTGAATATTATGGAAAAAGTTGCTAGAAAAATTGCTCTTTGTATTTTTGAAATTGGGGGAAAAGATCTGTAATTGTTTATTTTGGAGGCTTTGGGAGATTTATTTACTAACAGTGGTGTAGAACACAGAAGAGCAGGTAGCTGAAACAAAAGGGTTGGAAAAGAAGATTGGTCCAATAACTTCTTCAGCTAGCTGTCTGAATAACCAGGTTCTTTTTCCTTTGCATTCTGTTTATGATCTGGATGTTTGCAATTCTAGATTTGTATGAACTATCTGTGTTGCATCCTATGGTATTACTACTAGCTGGATGAATTTTCTTTGTATTTCCAAACTTTCGAATTTTGCCCTGAAGGTTGTGATGATTCTTTGTGTCAAGACTTCAATAATCTTGTAGAATTGGTGTCTTTTTCTTAAGTTGAGATGGTTATAGTGCATGTACTGAAGCATCAATCTTTGGCATAGTTAGGATATGGGATTTAGTTCTCAACCTATTCTTGGCGTTCAAAATTTGAGGCTTCCATTTGACTTCTGGTAGTGTATGGTAGGATATCAACATAGCTATATGGGGAATAAGGTTTAATAACCGTGGCTGTTTCTTTTGGGGTCTTCCTGTAACCCGACCTTTGATGTCTTTCTTTAAAGCATTCAATTTTTTGGGGTACATAAGCTTTTCTTGAGCCTATTCCATATTCAATATTTATTGTTGCCAGGCCGATTCAGACTGCATTGTTCAACCTTGGGTGCTAGAGTATTATTAAACTTTTATAGTATGGAAAGCTTTTAACTTCTAAATACGTCCTCATATCCATTTGAAAGTGGTAGTTTTGAAAGGTTTTCTGTGAAGTAATCAACTACCGAATGGTGAAAGCCTTTCAAGTGGAGTGCTAGTTCAAGTGTTGGCCATCCTTGTGTCGTCACTGTTGAGAATGATTTCAGTGCAAACTTGGATTTTGTAAGCACTACTTTGTAGCTCAATTCTAAGTTTTGCACATAGTTTCTTATCTGCCACCTATAGGTTATCAAATTTGCAAGAATCTGCATCTATACATTACTTTCTATTGATTGAATCTTACTTCCAATGTGTCTTTCCCTTTTATCCATTGTTCCGTAGATTTATGTTTGGAAATCATTTGGAAGTAAGCTCACATTTTAAACCTATAGGTTTGCCACATATATTGTTTATCTCTCACATTCTTCATTGTTTCTCATAATCAGAATCCTCTATTAGTTACATGTAAAAAAAATATGTTGAAATCTAAATGGACCATCGATCTGGAGACTTTATTAAACTCAGCTATAGCTATGTGTTGATGAGTTTTCTTAGTAAGTGTAGAAATTGATTCGTTTTCTGCACAAAATGCGCTAGGATGCTTGAGTTCTGAGATAAGTCCAAGGCATGCATTTTAGGGAGGTTATGATTATGGTCTCTCCAGTTTCAGTTCATCTGTAGATTACCTTAGATTAGTTTAGGTTGTTGATCATCTCCTTACCGTGCGAGTCATCTCCAGTTATTAGCATGATCTGAAAGTTATGAAAAATATATTAGCTTGTGTATATGTCGATGAGTTTTTTATCGACATGCTTTCTTGTGAACAACGCCTTGTATGTTGGATGCCATCATTATGAAACTATGTTAATGCATGGAACCATAGCTAGTAGCCAACCAAATATCATGTTGTATTTATATTACATATATATAATGTGTTAAGGTATATTGACCTTTTCTTTAACAAATAAATGTTTGATCCATTCGATCACTTCTAAATCCTGAGTTCTAATTTGATTAATACACAAGTATAATATATATAAAGGTTTGAAACATTTATATATATATATATATATATATATATATATATATATATATATATATATATGAAAGTTATATGTATGATGCTATAGGTATTTTATAAGTTCTATGTACTTCAAGCCTATAGATAAATTCACATGTATATATACACACACGTACATATATGTATGTATATGTTTGAATAATTGAATATATGTGGAAATTAAGAACACTTGCAGCCCTATGGAAGAAATTTAAGATAGATAGAAAACTATCCATTTTTACAAGTGGAATTATCTTTATATGGATAGCGGTGGATTATTATATTTGTATTGAAGAGGAGAGTCATGTTTAGTTGTTTGTTTGATTTCCATTAAACAAACTTTATGTAACCCATTCTAGTCTTTACTCTTTTATTTGTGTTTGTTAGTGGGGTGAACTTTGAGAATGGGTATGGAGTGGTAGTAGCCTGGGGAAATTGTTTATCTTATGTTATTTGTTAACTAAAACTCAAGATTTCTAGAGGCTAGAGTGATTTATTCTTGATGACTTTATTTGGTTATCTTGATGTGGAGAAACCATGTCTTGATTATGTTCAGGATGGCCTTTCACCTTGCACGTTATATTGGTCTTGTGATTAATTTTATGGATTTTGTGAGTGGGATGGGTAATACCTCACATTATGAATTCATTTACGTGTTGTTTCGTGCATGAGGCCTTATTTTCTTCTTTTGTGGGTTTTTCGGTTGGAAGTAGGGGAGTGGCTTCCAATGGGAGCCGACGCACAAAGGGGTGCCTGGATAACCCATGTGGAAGTTTCTTAACAAGAGATAACATAAAAATTAACTAGGGGGAAAGGGTAGCTCAAACATTAAACAAGATAAGTTTGTACCTCGCTCAGCCTCAAGTGCTCATTTAGGCTTAAGGTGAGACGAGAAGGCCTGGAATGACATAATCAATTACTTCATCTCCACGAGAGGTAGGTCAATTCCGCACAAGTTGGCATGAAGGGGCCAAAGTTCGGTAGAGGCTACTAGGATAACCTAGGATGGGGGCCGGGGCCTAGGAAGAACTACCTGGATAACCTATGTCCAATTATGTGATGACACTTCCCCTATGACAACCATGAGTTCCCTTCTTGTTGTTTCACCTTGAGTTTTTATGTGCCTCTGGAAGTATGGTCATTGTTGTTGTTCTTCTTGTGCTCATGTGTTGTGTCAGCCTTGTTATATCTTGCCCTTATCTATCAGTTTGGTGGGACCCTTTGTTACCTCCTAGCATGGGGGGTGAACCTCTGGGTTCACGTGGTTGGGTGGAATGTGTTATGTTCTCCATTGGGTTCCCCTTTCATTCGTGATGCGGCGATTTCATTTGACTCATTGACTCCTGCACTGCATCTACCCTTGGGAGTTTGACCATTGTACTTGTAAATGCATTGTAACTTTATCATGTATCATGTATCTTTTGTAGAGTACTCACTAGATTCGAGGAAGTATCATTGTACACATGTACTTGTAAACTTAATTGATGTATCTCATGTATATAAGGAAATTTTGTAATTAGTGATATTGTACTTGTTAATTGAAAAGAAAGTAATAATTTATTCCTTATGTTTATAGAATAGATGTTTCTCATGATTCATATGTTCATTTGTGATGAGAAAATGTTATGCTTAATGATGATTAGTGTTTAATTGTTAATAAGTTATTTGGTGTTGTAATTTGGATAATGGAATTTAAGTAATGAAGTCATGCACCCTAGGGGACTTAGGATAATAATTAAAGTTATGTCCAATTTCATTACACAACATTGCACTTAGAAAAAAAAATTGTCCATATTTAGTTGTTTAAGATTTGTCCTCTAGGGTTCTCGATGGGGCGTTACATCGAAACTGTAAGGGCTTTGTTGCTGAAAATTTGCTCATTGTGCTTGATACATAACCCTTTCCAACGAATCAAATTCTATAATCTAAAAATTTCTATAATCAAATTCTATAACCTAAACATTTCATCAAAGGCTTCACTATAGTACTAGTGATAGAGACCAATCCCAATATCTCGTAGTCTATTGTTACTAGATAAAGCAATACTCTTTTAGATCTTTGAGCAAGGTATTCTTCCTTGTATAAGCATGCAATGCATTAACTTTGAATTCATTGCTTGGATAGGAATTACCCTACTAGAAAAATATTTTAAACAATACAATTTCATTGGACAAGCAACTATTTCAAAAGTGAATTGAACAATTGCAATAGTAACTTGCTTCAACTGTATTCATTATACAAGGTCACTTAAGTGGCTGTCCTTGACCTAAAATCAACATGATATGAAAGCATGCACAAGAATTCCCATTTAGGAATGGTCCCTTTGATTAATAGCAACATATCACATTTGTCAACAAACTTTTTAGTTTTGTTGTCTTACACATATTGCATGCACTGATTAAATATTTGTCACAATATATAATTTCTCCCTATTGTCCTAATTTACTTAAACGAAAAATGAATAATAGTCCTACTCCAACCAATAGAAGAAGAGAAAAATTATAATTTTCAAACACAAAAACTATGTCTTTAAGTCCCAACTATAAGAAAAAGACAAAAATATTTTAAACAGTTCAATTTCATTGATCAAACAACTATTTCAAAAGCAAATTCAGCAAATGCAATAGTAAACATGCCCATTGCATCCACTATGTTTTGTTATAAAGTGGATGCTATTGTTTACTAATTTATCCACAAAAACTAAGTAACTGGTAAAGTAGCTCAAACATAACTCAATCAAGTATCAACTGAATCTTTCATGTTTGAAATCTGTCATCTATCTCTGTCTCTATTGCATGCAGTAGGTCTACTACTCTTTTTGTAAGAAAATAAGCAAAATAGAAACACATTATAAAATTTGTCAAATAAATTTCACTGGCCAACTAAGTATGTCAAATTGAAATGCAATATATGCAGTAGCACCTTGCCCTTTAAAAACATGCATGTTTTATATTACTAATATATCACATACTGAAAAGCTACAATACTGTAGTTTAATCCATTTAAATGGAAACATAAGAAAATAAAGTATTGTCTAGCATATAAAGGAAAAAGATGTTGACTGCAAAATAAAAGCAACAAAAATTTTTAAGTCACAAAACATAAGATATAGTGATATAGACAAAAGAGCCAGGAATAAAAGCATAACAAAAAAGAGAAGTGCAGGTTGATGCAAATATTTAATGTCTAAATACAAATTGTGCCAACTTTGGCAGCAAAATGGTAGATATTGAACCAAAACAGAACAACAAAATGATTTTTTGCAAACATCTAGTCATTAAATCCCAATTTTACAAGCTTTGTTGCTAGGCTAGTGCCTATCAAAGCAAACAAGTCACAATTAATGCATTGTAAGCCTCCACAACAAACAAGATCTAAAACAGTATTGCTTTATGTAGCAACAACATACTACTATTCTAATGCATCAATCAAGGGCCAAATTTTTTCCAAGTCTATATTCTCACATGTTCACATGTAACACCCTTGCCATTCTCACCATCCATGCACTTAGTTGACATATACAATGTATGCAACACAACAAAACATAGACAGGCATTCTCGTTTACACTTGTTTACCATTGACACACTACAAGGTATTGGGATTGCTCCATACCACTAGCCTCAACATATTGTGTTTCTCAAGGCACTTTTCGATGTTGTTTCCCTTCCTTAATGTGTCACTTTAATTGTTTGATACCAATTGTTTTTTGTGGGACTTTTCAATGATGTAAATGGATAAATACTTGAAAGGAAATTAATTAATATTTAAACCTGGAGTCTAGCTATATCGATAGAAAAAGAGATAAATAATGGTTTTCAAACATAAAAAAATATGTCCATAAATCCCAAGTATATAATGTTCCCATATTTTCCTAATTTACTGGAACAAAAATCAATAGTAGACCTACTGCAAGACAATCAAATTTCATTGGCCAAGCAAGTATTACAAATGAAAATGCTAAAATTAATAATTAAATGCAAATTGTGTCAGCTTTACTGCCATCATGCACTTCAAGTGCATGGCATTTTTCTTAGAGGCAAGTTACTCCTGCGATCAAAGTAGGTCACTATTGCAATTGTATAATGTACATTGGAAATGGCACACTTGTCAATAAATCTACAAATAATGCATTAAATGCCAGTAGGTCTACTACTCATGTTTGTTTAAGTAAATTAGAAAAATAGGACTTTATGTATTTTGGAAAATATTTAATAGCTAACAAAGTCTACTAAACCATAAAAGTTAATTCACAAAGTGTTCTTCATAGTATTTGCAGATCATATCCCACATACACCAGGTATGCAGAACGTCCAAGCATACACAAGTCTTCCTGTTTACACCTATTTAGCAATCTAACTCTAGGCTTAGAAAACATAACAATTGTGCTACTATTGACATAGTATTTAATGCATTAACTATGCATTCATTTGTCTACAATGCATTACAGTTATCTGCAAAATTTATCATCTACTTCTATTTTGCTACTTTGTTTACAAGCAAATCAATACTAGGGGCACATGACAAAATTTGGGAAAAATTAGACCAATGCGATAAATTTTTGCGAACAATCAGACATTAAATACAAATTTTGTGAGCTTTGCTGATAGGCTAGTACCCACTCAAGCAATGAATACATAGTCAATGCATAGAATTCCTCCACAGTCGAAAAGACCTTGATCAAAGCATTCAGTTGCTAAAAACTATCAAGAATAACAAACATCGAAGCTTGCAACAGAGAGCCAAAAACACACAAGCTTCTCAACAAACAATAAACAAATGAGAATAAGCACAAACAAAACCCAACACTCGCTTGAGATTACATGAATTAACTATGCATTCACTATTTGTGTACCCACTAGCTGTCCAACACATTTCAAAAAGCTTTCATTTAATGCATTAAACATGCATTCATAAAGAACATGGAAGAGAAGAACTCAAAGCTGAAAACACACAAGCTTTTCAACAAACAATAAACAAACGAGAAGTAGCACAAATAAAACCCAACACTCGACTAAGATTTCATGAATTAACTATGCATTCATTGCTTCCATACCCACCAACTCTCCAACACACCTCACACAATTTGTATTTAATGGATTAAACATGCACTCACTACTTCAGTATCCATCAGCTCGCCGCCAAAGCTCCCACAATTTGCATCCACCGATTAAATATTTTCCAGGATACATAATGTCCTATTTTCCTAATTTACTTAAACAAAAATATGTCCTTAAATCCCATCTATAGAAAAAAGACAACAATATTTTAAACAATGCAATTTGACTGGCGAAACAACTATTTCAAAAGAAAATTCAATGATTGCAATAGTAACCTACTTTTGGGCAAAAAATAGCTTCATGTTTATGAATTGCATGGCATGTCATTCACTATGCTAATTTGTCTATTCCGTAAGTCAGATTCTTGAACTAGGTTTCTCCTTTATTGTTCACTGAATTCATTGCAAACAAAGGGGAAAAATGATACAAGAATCTAACCTTCTAGTTCCTTGTTCAACAACCAACTATATTTGCAACAGTATAGATCTTTGCCTTTGTCTCCAATTGCAAGGAATGCTTCGTGTTTCACAGAAAAATTAGACAAATGAGCACACTCGATGACATATAATACATTGTCCATAAACATCAAACACAAAAGCACACAATAAAATTTGAAAAAAAACAAACCAACGTGAATTTTTTTTGCAGACATTCAGACACTAAATACAAATTTTGCAAGCTTTGCGAGTAGACTGTTGGCCGCTCAAGCAATTAACACATAGTTAATGCATTCAAACCCTCCATAGTCGACAAGACATTGCTCAAACCACTCAGTTTTCCTTGTAACATCAACCAAAACTTCTACTTATCAAGTATCACAAACAACAGATGAGCCACTCGTCAATAATACACTGTTCAGACTACTCCTCCCCCGTTCAACCGCTGCACATAATAACGAACATCTAAGATGACAGACTAGAGTTAAAAACAAAAAGCTTCTAAACAAACAATAAAAAAACGAGAATAGACACAAATAAAACCCAACACTCGCCTCAAATTTCATGAATTAACTATGCATTCACTACTTGTGTACTCGCCAGCTATCCAACACATTTTGCAAAGGTTGCATTTAATGCATTAAACATGCATTCACTGCTACGGTACCCACTAGCCTGCCACCAAAACTCACACTATATGCATCCCCCAATTACATATTTGCCACAATTTATAATGTCCCCCTATTTTCCTAATTTACTTAAAGGAAAATGAAAAATCGACCTACTCAAACCAATAGAAAAAGAGATAAACCGTAATTTTCAAGCACAAAAAATATGTGCTTAAATTCGGACTATAGGAAAAGGACAAAAATATTTTATACAATACAATCTCATTGGCCAATCAACTAATTGAAAAGTAAATGCAACAAATGCAATAGTAAACCTGCCTATCCGCAGGAACTAATAATTACCCAAAAAAGTTTGAAATTTATTGAACCAAAGTGCACATTTATACAACAGACTAATCTGGCCAACTACCTTCTAACAAATAACTAATTACCAACAATGTTCATTAACAATTAAATACTTTCATTTTCTACAATTGTCTACTTCTTTAGTTGATTAAGTAATATGGAACTTAGTTTGTTATTTGCATTTTATGGTTGCTAAATGAGCGAGTTCAATAGAATTTTATATCATTGCTAAAGTCTATTCCTCTTGTTCTCACCAAAAGAAACAAAAATAGACCCATCCATGAAAAGTTCTCTTAAGCCTATTTGAGTCTCACTTGGTTTGAACCGAAGGAAGGTCCCCATACCAAGACTCAAACATTCCCTTTTATATCATCAGTTTTTTAATGGACTCATTGCTAATCCAAGAAATATTCAGATACAACGTACCGTAGAATTCCCTTAGGCCTGTTTTGGATTTTCTCTCATCAACATCCTATTGGAGATGAATTGAATTGTTCATGCTTTGAAATAACATCACATTTGAAAAATACATAAATTGGAACAAAAAATAGAAGAGTATTTCATCTTTATATATTTCTTATGATGAGATTTAAAGAGTTTCTATTGATTGTTCAAACTTCAGGGACTCCCATTGTTTGTTGAAGTCATAAGAATTTTTCAGAGTAAAAATATCATAGATTCCTTTCCCTCTTCATCTTATAAACCACATAATAATTATTTTATAGTGATGTTTCTATAATCCCATTAATCATTTTCAATCATCTATTTATATTAATAATAGTACAGTTTGATTTTTCTACATAATAATCAGTTGTGAATATGTCTAATATTCATGGGTGTTATATAGTTATTTTTGTTTACTATTAGTCTATTTACCATATATGTGTGGGAAAAATGCCTGCTCAAACATTCCACATTTTTTTCACTTTTTAATCATGTGAATTTAGGTCTATGCTGTTTTCTTACATGGTGTAAGGTCTCTTCTTCTAAATAGCAGTTTTTGAGATATACAAACATTCTGCTTAAGAATAACTTGTCATACTCTTCTACACCTGTCATAAGTTCATTATATTAAAAATAAAATGAAGAGATGGAACTGGGTTTTGATGTTGGAAAACTGTAATAACGTGTTGTTTCCTTTATAGGAGAGGATTAAACATGCACTACTAGTTACAAAATCTCACGAGACAGAGCCAAAAACTCCTCATTTGGTGGGTAAGATAGGATTCAGGTAAGGGTTTATTCTATTTCAGGTTTGAAGCTACCACCTTTCTCTTAAAAGGTTAAAAATAATCTTAGGACCACTCTACACATAACTAACGTATTTTTTAAGAATCATGATGTAAGAAATTTCATGACATAGTGCCCTTTTTTGTGTTTATTATTTACCAAATTTCACATAATTTTTGTTCATATATTGATGGTTTGTGGTGATCATTTGCTTGTAAATGACTTATTGGTTTTACCATTGAACTTTGAATTTCTTATGATGACCTTTTCTTGGTGAACATGCCTTTGAAGTAGTCTTTATGTATGTAAAATATTATTGACTGAAACCAGCATTATCCTTTATGGAATGGTGTTTAGTTAGTTATTCATAATTATGTAGTATTTCTATATTATAGAGAGTAAAGATGGGATATGTCTGTTTTTTCAGATGGTTCTTATAATTATCACTCATGGAAGCTTTCTACAATGGAATAACTTAGCAAAAAAAGATATCTATACATTAGATTGTTGATATTTTCAGTGGTAGACACTTTTGCTTTAGTTTTTTTAGAAACATTACTGTGGATGTTATATTGGGACAAAAGAAGAGCAAATGTATTAAACATAAAGACTCAACAAAATAAATGCATTAAACAAATGTAAATAATCTCAAATACAAGCTAAACCTTCTTGATTCTTGGGATTGCTTCATGATAATGCAGATGCATTGTTATTCTTGGGATTATTCTATGATAATGTAAATGCATTGTTATGAAATGATGTTGGTTTCTCTTTGTTTGAGGTTACCCAACTGGACGACATATAGTTGTATGAGAGCATGTTCTTTCTAGTCCTTTGGAGGAGATTTCTTAAACAAACCTCAAACCATGACAATGGAGGGTTGGGATTTAGTTGGGAGATCAATTGTGAGGACTAGCTTGCTTGATTTTACAAGCTATCTAGGTGACAATTGGAAGGAAATGATGAAGTGGAGGCAATGAATGGTGGAGATTACCTTAAAATGCATGGAGCTTGAAAATTCAAGCATGTGGAGGTGTAGGAGATAGGAAATTCGATGGATAGGATTGAATCTTGAAATGAAGGGTGAAGATTTGGGCATGTGGAGGTGTAGGAGATAGGTAAGTGGATGGAGAGGATTAAATATTGAAATAAAGGGTGAAGATTTGGGCATGTGGAGGATTCACACATGTGGGAGAGTGTGGGTGTGAAAAGGGAGGGTGGAGATGCCTTTGGATTTGAATTGATGGCGAGGATGGAAATGTGATTTATTTAGATTTTAATGGAGGGATACTTATTTAATTATTTTGGAGAAAATTAGAGGAATGAATTAGAAAGGTTAGGCTAGGTTAATTAAATAAATATAATTAACTAGAGGTTGAAATTAATTGATGAAGGGGTTTATCTTAATTAATTACATAGGATCTATTTGATTAATCATTGGAGAAAAGATGGCTCAATTAATCAAATAGTTTAATTAATTAGTGAAGATGTCATGCAAGATTAATAATACAAATTGATGAAAGCATGATGATGTTAGGTTAAAATATGAAAGTAGAATTTGAGTGTCTACATTTTATCCCTCTTTGAGACAACATTGAGACCATGAATTTTGATATCATTTCAAAGAAGACAAGTATAAATTATTGGCGAGATGGGATTGGCGACATGATGCCCCAATTATTTAGAAGAAACAATGTTAGAAAGTGGGTTAGTGATACCCCCTCCAGAGAGCAAGCGGATTGATAGGACTTGTGTGGTCTCTTGAAAGGAGAACCAAGTCCAAAGAGACAATCTAAATGGATGGGAGGGGTTTGAATAGATAGGAGTATTTGATTGGGAAAAGGGATCTAGGGTATAAACCACACTCTTCCCAATTGTTTGGTGAATTAAAGGTTATGACAACACTCACTTGGCTATAAACCTTGATGGAAGAGCCAGAATGGTGGATCAAATCTTTAATCCAGTGTTTTTGATGTGTGTTGGTTGATTTAGATGATCATTAATTAACTAAAATTTAGGATGCAATGATCTAACTATGTAAAACTATTAAAATGCAACAATATATTATGATTTATAAGAAACTGAATGCAACAAGACAAAAAATGAACCCCAAAAGGCAGAGAGAAAATATAGAGGCACCTAGTGAGAAAATATAGAGGCACCTAGTGTGAAAATATGGGGCTGAAAAGGCTAGTGTAGGGTGTGGTGCACCCCAAACTGAGCTCTTGATTTTTCACTAGTCTATAGCTTTTGTACTCTTGGATTTTCTATCAGAACTTCATCTGTTGATGAGAAAATGTAGATTTTGTGACTTGACAAATTGTAGGGTTTGAATGTGTGAATTAGCAAATATCCTTCAATCTTCCTTCAATTCACTTCAGATTTGTAACCCGCACACATGAAAAGAGGGGAAGGGTTGTGGCATATAGGGGGCTTTCCAAAGTTAAATCCCATGTTGGTTTTCATACCTCCACAATGACAAATTATGATATAAAAGAGAGCTCAACCTTGGTTGGATAGAGGCTAATGATAAACAAGTAATGAATTGACAATTTTTTGCAACTCACCACTTAGATCCGATCTCCTTGATGGACTGAAGTCACACTCATCACCTTCAAGGATCAATTGCTTCTTGAATTGAATTGATTTGAATACCTACAATTTTTAGTACTCACAAATAAAATACACGCAAAACATGAACAAAACTTACATAACACATGACATGATGCTTGAATGATGAAATTCTATAATAATCTTGATAATTCTTCTCTTGAATGCTCTTGACTACTCTTGATTTCTCAATTAAATTGTCAATGAATTTTCTTATGTGTGCTTCTAAGTCTCATTAGAATGAATGAGGATTGGATGGGAATGATGGATTGGGGGTGCATATGTGATGGGTGGGAATGATATAATGGTATGATATGAATGATTGGCTAATAATTGCATAAGGTGGTTGGGATGAATTGGCAGAAGAAGTTGGCTCCCAAGGGCAGGGTATACATAGGAAATGGATTTAGACATGATGCCTATAAATTATATTTCATCATGGTACAAGTGCCCAAGGTGTCATAGGAATGGTTTTCATAGTTGGACACTTTTATTATTATTATTTTGTATTTGGAATTGTAGTACTTGGAATATTATATTTTTGGATCCACATAATTTTTTTGGTGTAGGAATATCAAGCATTTATATGGGTTCCTTGGGATATGCTAATGTCAACAAGCTCTTTTAGGAATAACAAGAGGGACCTATTTTGATGTTTGGAGAAGTTACCCTAGTGCTTGAGGGAATATCATTAAAATTCATATTATTCTTATCAAGAGACTTACATTTTATGGCATAGAATTCTTGGTTTGCATTAACATTAATGGGTTCAAAAATTTATTTTTCATGAAGGCATAATCCTTTGCCTTGATAGTTCATGATTCTACACATTTGATTTGTGATTGGATATACGTCACCTTTGTAAAAAAATTTAAATCCATTTTTAGATAGTTAGAGGTTATGAGTATTTTTCATTTTCTCATTTATGACAAGACCAAATTACATAAAGGTTGTTGGATCCAATGGGTAGTATTTTTATATTGGAACAATATTGGTAGGATTCTTGTGCTTGATTAGGATCATTGGAATAAATATGGGTGATTTGAACTTGAATGGGTTATGGAATATTTTGATCATGCATTGGATAAGTATATTGATGTATCACTAGTTGTTTGCCTTGTGATGTGGGTGCATTTACTTTAAGCTTGATGTCTCCTATATCAATTAGATCTTGGATGTAGTTACTCAATTTTATTAATCAATGGGTAGAGTATCTTTTGAATTTATGAGGATTAAGGATCTTGGATCTTATGGTAACATGAAAAAGGTGAATTGCCTTCATTTATATTCTTTCATGGGTTGATTTGTGGGAATGTTAATTCTAGGTTTCATTTAGTTAAGAAATCCCTCTTAGAAAATCTACAAGATTACCAATATGATGGGTATCAATTCAAGCCTAGGGGTATTTTGAGACACTAAGGAAGAATTCATATTCTAGATTTGGAATTTTATGGAAATTAACACTAAGAGAAGCTCACTATGTACCATATTTAGGACACCTAGGTGTAACCAATTTGATGGTTGATTTGAAGCCATTGCTAGTAGGTTAAGGTTGAACACATGCATTGTATAGGATTACTCTATCCTCATGATGTACTAGAATGGAAATGGAAAGTGATTAGTATGGATTTTTTCCAAGGTCTTCCAATGTTTAAGAACCACCATGATATTATCATAATGGTGGTGAAAAAAACTCACAAAATTTTCTCATTTATAACCAAGAAATTTGTTAGATGTGTTGGTCCTTGTAGGAAGATTTGTTCAAGAGATTTGTAGACTTCATTAAGTTCTAGAAATGATTATCTCTTATAGAGATCCATAGATGACTTTAGGGCTTTGAAAAACCTTGTTTTCACTATTAGGAACTTAGTTGAACATTAGTTCAATTTATCCCCAAGAGATTGATGGTCAAATTAAAGGGGTGAATAAAGTCTTAGAGGATTTTTTGTGAATATATTATAGTGACCAATAATACAAATGTGAGGAATACTTGCCTCTAGTTGAGTTTGCATATAATTATTTATATCACTTTTCTTTGAAATGACTCTATTTGAGGTATTATATGGAGAAAACATGCAAAAAACATATCAATTGGGATAAATTAGAAGATTAGGTGTGCATTAGGGTGGAAATGTTAGCAAAATCCAAAGATAAACTCAAATTAATCAAGAACAAGTTGATTACTTCCATTAATAGGTAGAATAGCTTGATTGAATTAAAGCAAACAAAAAGATATTTTATCATGGGAGATAAGGTTCTCCTTAGAGTTAAATCTCATAAAATTTTGATTAAGTTTGACAAATCAACAAAGTTGTCTCCTAAATTTGTGGGCCTCTTTGAAGTGTTAGAAGTCATTAAACCAATTACATATAGCATAGCTTTGCCACGTGCTCTTGATCAATTGCATAATATATTTTATCTATCTTATTTGATAAAGTATGTAGTATATTTTTTGCATCTTCTTTATTGGAACTCTTTATAGGATTTGTACCAAGAGTGTTACAAATAGCGCCTCTTAAAGAGTTGAAGGTTCATAAGCTCTATTTGCATAATAGATAAATAAATTAGTGTAAGGTCTAGTAGGACCGATTTCAGAGGGTAGTGCCACTTTTTGCACAAAAAATCAAACAAGATTTTGTTGTCATGATTAATTAAGCAATTGGGATGATGATTTTTTCTTTATGGGGAAAGATAATCACATTCTATTTTTTTTATCATTTATTAAGGACACATTTATGTAATGATTAATTGATTAATTTATATGTGTGTAATCAATGTTTTACATAATACACTAAAAAAAATAGCATTATGTTTGCATGATATTAATGGTAATTTGATAATTCATTACCTTTCTCGAATGTTGATATAAATTGATAGCTAGATTATACACAATAATTGTAAATGTTTGTCATTATACATTTATGAATGTTTCTTAAATTATATGCAATTGATATTTTAATTGATGTGGATGGAGGATAGTGTTTTCCCCTCTTGCATATTGAGGGAGAGTACCATCTAGGAGAGGAAGGTAGATGTTGATAATAAGGTGGTCAAATTGTGATAATTTGAGAACCTACACATTTGCATGACTTTGAATATGAGATGAATGTATTCTATCCATTCAGATATTTTCATCATGATTTGGTCTTTTCTTTCTTATTTATTTGTAACAATTAGTCTAAGTTTATATTTTTGCATGCTTGATTTGATTTGTAAATATTGTTTCCTAGATCTAGCTCATAATATTTCTAGGTAAATAAATTATATTAAATGATAAAACATTTGAAATAGATTTAAAAATTTAAATCAAAATAATAATATTTTGAAAATAAATTTTAAGTGTTTATTTTTTTTTAACGTTGCAAGTGGTGGAGATTGTGATTAGAATCAAATCTAAACCATTTTACTTAATTTCTTAACCTTGTATCTAGTAGGAAGGAGTGGAGTTTTGAATGAAAATACTTTCATTGACAA
The DNA here is from genome assembly GCA_007258455.2 of Sequoia sempervirens. Lineage (NCBI taxonomy): Eukaryota > Viridiplantae > Streptophyta > Pinopsida > Cupressales > Cupressaceae > Sequoia > Sequoia sempervirens. The sequence continues at coordinate 645,416,927 of VDFB02000003.1, forward strand.
TCCTAGGTAACTAATGACAAATGTAGAAAAGGTGTTGCATTTTTTTGGTAGAAATTAAGGAAGGGTGTGGGAGGAAGATAGTCATCCATTTTTTTATCCCTTTTTCTCTTTTTATTTGTGATTTTTCCTACAACTAGTTGTGGGAAGTTACTGTTGATGCCAAAAATTGGCAAGGTAACAGTCTTTATGGGAAACTTGGTTAATGGGGGGACCAATTGCGCTAAACTTAGTGACCTAGTTTTAAAGAAGCTAGCATCTTCTATAATTGGGGTTTTGGAATGAGAAAAAGGAAGCAAATATAAAAAATAAAGATCTAACTAAGGTGATGCAACAAAGAATAGATATAAGCACGGTAAATCTATCTTTTGGGATTCGATTTAAGGGCCTGATCAACCATCTACTATGTTCTAGAATAACAAAAATCAAAGATGAAAACCTGAACAATTCATTCAATGACAAAAAAAATTCCCATATTCATTTACTGAAAAGAAGAGTCAAAGACATGGTCTAACCAACAAACTTGTATTTAGAATTATAGAAGTTCTGCAAACAAACAATTCAGGATAACAATGGCATAGTATAATATTTTATCAAATAGCTTAAGAAAACAGAGAGGCCAAACAATGACATAGTTTGAGAGTCTTATACAATAATCTAAAAGTGATACAAAAGGCCTAGTGTCTTTTTCCTAATTTTTCTGTATCTTTTGAACTCGTTTTCGAAAGGAAGAAGTAGTATATATAGATAAAAATCCCACTACTTGGTGGGCCAATAATAGAAAAGATCCCATATCACGAGCAATGATGCCTGCAACAATGATTTCATTCAACTATTACAACAAAAAGATTTGGGTCATGGAATGTAGTTGCTTCTTGAATAGATGCATCCCCCCTAAATGATGGTAGTGGTCCCAACAAACTCCTTCGTAGACATGTGTCATTCAATCCTGCAGTTAGTTAAGACACATGACAACTTGGTGGGGCATGTAGTTCGCTCTTGCCTTCCCTTCAATGAAGTCCCCGTAAAAGAGACACGTGGCAGCAGGTCAGGGCCCACTCGTTGATTCCTCCTCCTTGCATTGAAATACTATGCAGTGAAGACACGTGGAGGCATTCTTTATTATCAGTGCTGACTGTGAGGTTTTCCAAAAGTGTACGTAGATGAAAGCTATGTGGCACACAGATGGGGCCCGATTGAAAAGCGAAGGGAAGCAGCCCTTAAGTGCTCATGGTGACAAGTGGAGGCATGAAAAAAGCTGGTAGGAGAGTGAAGGAAGACTTCCCTGTGGTGAGTGCTTGGTGGACACGTGGAAGCGGTGGATGAAGTTCAAAAAGATGAGGCACGTGTCGATACTTAGAAAAAATACAAACCACTCATAGGGAGCTCGGGGAATTTTCACATTCATAGCTTTTGGTGACTACTAGGGGCGTTTCACCTATGGAACGAGGAACCCAAAAATTTTCTGGCTTGTAGACCAGAGACCCATCCATTGGGTGACAGAGTTAAAGCTTAGAGAGAGTGGCCTGCAGAGGCAACCAATTAGCCTTGAATGGTGTCAATATGTCATGTAGATTTTCTTGTGCTCTGCTCAGATCAATCATTTCTTTGTAAGGCAGCATCGCGAACATACTAGCCTTGGACTCGAGTTGAAAGAGTAGCTACACAATCTGATGAGTGACACCTTTAATATCCGCTGCAGTAGGGGGTTGACTAAAACTTTGGAAAGAAGACGTGTCCTGCTGCTTCTCTTCTATTTTTGCTACAATATGCTCCACAATTGTCACCGAGTTGTCAGAAAGAAACAAGGAGGGTAGGCCCATCTGGGTTAGCTGGGAGAACCTAATCTGTATGCTATTCATAGTTTGGCCCAGTTTGGCAACGCACTCGCTAGCATGGAGGATGGCCGTGTGGTAGTAGATAAACCTGTTTACTATTTTGGCAGCAGCCTTCCGATCCCTAATCCTTACATTTGCTAAGACCTCATCCGAGACCAAGTATAGGCCTATCTAGTATTTTTTCCACCTCAAGAACCCTCTCCGTGATGATTTGCGGGAACCGCTCAATTGCTCCACGAACTTCCCTACCTAAACTTGTCGCCTCTACCATAAATTGGAGCGTCGAAAACCCTTTGAGCCAACATCATGTGTTAGTTCTGCAACCCTTTTGTTTGCGGCCGCAAGTTGTCCCTGGATGTTTCTCAATACTGCGGACCAGTTTTGCTTGGCTTAGTTTTTGTTTGCTGATTCTGCCTCAAGGGAAAGCTTCATCTCTTGGAGTTCCTTCTCCAATTAGCCCTTCGAGCCTCAAATTTGATGTCCTTCTATTGCAATTTTTGCTCCAATTGACTGTGCTGATGTTCAAACTCACCTTTTTGTTGCATCCCCTACTCCGCTAGAGCCAACTGGTTCTGATATTCTTGGTTCTTCTGCTGCAGTGTGCCGACCAGATTGGGGTCATAGGATTGGAACTTTGCAAGTTCCTCTCAGAGTTTAGTCTATTGTACCTACGCTGCCTGTGCTTTCTTCAATAAGCACACAAATTATGCTTCTCTTGCCTTGTCCTTTGCCAGCAGGACCTCAATCCTATCTTTTACAAGTTTCAGCTCCTCTTCCTTTTTCTTTAGCTAGCGACTAGACTTGAGGAAGTCGGTGGTCACTACCCACTGTGTTTCTTCCATGAGCTCAACTTTGTCTTGCATCCAAGCTATGCTTAGATCGAGTCCCATGGTAAACATGTTGTAATCATTAGGCTGCATTTCCCCCTGTGGTTTGATGACGTTCAGGTACATGGTTGTGAAATGTAGCGATTTATGAGCTTCATTGAAAATAGTATACACATTTGGCTCTATTGGCTTCTTGGCATCCTTGGCCTTTTGCTTTTGGATTCTGATAGCCTGCACTTCCTTTATTTTATCACCCTGCCCCATAAATTGGGTTGGCAATTGAACTAGCCAGCATGCGAAAGGTGCACCGAGAGGAAGAGAAAAAGGCAACATGAGGGTAGTGGTTCCAGGCATTTTCTTTCTTAGAAGATCGACTGTAAGAAGGGAGAATGGAGGGATATGCCAAAACCTAGTTTGTGAACTAGCGAGAGGACTCATCGGGTGTTGTGGCAGTAGCGGGGTCATAGCAGATTCTATTTGCTGGGTGGATTGAGTTGGGCTCGATATAGTAGTAGCCCGAGCGGTGTTAGTGGTGGTCACAAATGCAAAGGGTGAAGAAATAGTGGATGTAGACTAGGCAGCAGCGAAAGGTAAAAGGGTCCATGGAGGAGTCAAAACAAATAGTCTCACTTGGGAAAACTGAGAGAAACCTCCCACGACCATTGCAGAAGAAGTGGAAAAATAAGGGCCAACACTTGAAGTGATGGGCGGTGCAAAGACAACAGGGGACACCAAAGATTGTGAAGTAAGAGAAGAGGGAGAAAAAGTTACCTTTTGTCTGGATGATTGCAGTTCCTGGCTCACCACAACCACCTGGTTTGCTGTGGGCTCCTGTGAAATCTCCCTAGAAATTATTTTTATGTGCTACCGTTTGACGGGCGGGGAATCATCCACCTCCACTACCTCTAACTATTGTTGTGCGGTTGTCCTGGTTCTTTTTGTAGTCGAGGTGTGAGTCATTGAGGCCCTTGCACAAGATATGTTCACTTGCACATTTGAAGAGACATTGATAGGTTGTGCTGGAGTCATCTGTGCTTCTACTTCCTTCTCCTTTCCCTTCCCAGTATCTGTTTTAGCCTCCTTCAAATCGACATCTTCATCATCACTTGTGTTGGAATCTATATGTGCTTCATTCCACAATTTATTGAATCTATCATCCATCTCTACGCTTTGATAAGGGGCATCGAGGCATTGAATTTCTTGTCGGTAGACCTAGAAATCCTTTATTTTTTTCTCACTCCAGTTTTGTTTTCTTGACAACTCATTGTGAAGAGTGGACCTGATGCGAAGCTTCTCATTATACTTTGCTGAAGCAAAGTAGCACTTGATCCATGGCGGCCTACTATCATCGGTTGGAATATGAGCTAGATCAACCAATAGCTCATCCTCATTCTTCAATGGGTTCCACCGTTTCTCCCAGTAAGGCTGGGGGCTGTGCGTTACCTTGACATGTTCATTTGGTAAGTCATTTTTGAGGTTGTAATTCTATTTGTCACAAATCTAGACTAGCCCCAAATGAGCTAGCTTCACCTCTAACAACTTATGTGTCTTCTTCTTGGCCATTACTACTGATTTAAAGCTTAGCGGCCAGGTGAAAAATCCCTTTTTCTTGGATGGTCCCCCGTAAAAAGTATAGTCAATAATTGATACCTGCTAGAACATTTCGAGGGCCAACAACTGATTTGTGAGACATGCCAGAAGCTAGAATGGTTCCTCGGTGAAGCCGCACATCAGAATGAATGTGAAATATTCTCTAAGAAACTAGTTGCATTTCAGAGTGAAATTCTGCATATACTCCATCTGGGCTATGGTGAGCTGGTAAATACCACCATCCTCACTCAAATCTCATAGAATAGGAGTAAAAAAATAATCTAAAAATGCATAATAATTATAAGTTGAGGAGAGGAGAAGAGTCCATACAAAAACTGGCCTTCTTCTTCCATTTTCATAAAATATTGCCAACTTCACATGTTTTTTGAAGAAATTAGGGTTTTGATGCAAAAATATATGGGAAAGGAAGGAAGGAAACCTAAACCTCTGCTGTATTTCGTAGTCCCTTATTTGCCTCAGCATTTCATCAATGATGAATTGTGCGAAGTCATACCAAAAAAAGGAATGTTTCCTATGCAACTTAAACCCCAGACCCAATTGAAACCCTTGAACATACTTATCAGTGTCCAGGCCACAAACAAATGCCATCATTGAGAACACTTCCTGCATGTTTGTGGGGAAGGCATCACATGCTGCCAGAATATTTGGTGGCTTTTTCTAATCTTCCTTGGGCCTTTGGGTTTCTTTGTTATAAAAATCTAGAGCCAAATTTCTGGTTCTCCATATTTCCTCCCCCTTTGCTGGAGTGAATGAATCTATCATTTCCGCTCTGGAGTTTTGGTCAGGGATGCATAGCATGTTCCAGATAGCTCCTGGGTAGATATTAACTTTCAACTCCCAACCCTCAATGGTGTTGGTGGCTAGGTTAAAATGTTTAATGGCCTCGTCAACTAACTCCGGGTAGTAGTGCACAAATGAGACCATATACTATGGAAGCCCGCTGAACCATAGCTTCTACGCTAGAGAATCCGGGTCACTAATTCTCTTCATCCTTTCGCAGGCCACATCCCTAAGAGTCTTAGGGTTCTTTGTGAGGATGGGATCATGAATATTATCCCATTCCTCCTTTATCTGGCTTTGGTCTCTGTGGGTTTTTTGCTTGTTTGAGGCCTACATGTTTACCTACTCTAGCTTCTTTGGTATCCCAAGCGAAGTGTAAGAGACGTCTTCAAAGACATAGGCGGCTGGTATTGCATGTATAGCATCAAACAATCTTTGCATTGCCTCTCCTTGCGCCTCTGTTTGAGAAATTTCAACCATTTCTCTTTTGCTGTAGATCTCTACTATGCTCAAATTTTTTGCAATTTGCTTCAGCTCTTTCTGTGCTCAACACTCTTGCTCTAGGTAGCGTGCTCAAAAAGATTTTACAATGTTATATTCTTGCATGCAATACTTAGCTATTTCTTTTCTTGGGTAGCCAACAACACTCACCTTTTAGCATTAAATTTGGCATGTACTGCCAGTTATTTGCTTGTGTGAAATGAATTCCTTGCCATTTTTAAATGACAATAATTCATAATGACATTTGGTTATGATGCCCTTTAGCACGATTTTCTTGGAACTTGAGCCAACAATTTGAAGGCAGCTTAGGCATTCACATGCTTTGGAAATTAATATCTCAAAAGGAATGATTAAGCCCAAATATGCAATAAGTGCTTGAAAAGATACGAGTTCTACTTTTGAGTTTGAAACATGCCTTGCAACACGACACCTCAACACTTGGATGTGTAGATACCATTGATGACTGCCACTAGCTTATGCTAATTAATTAGCTCTTATTTATCTTGCACGCAACAAACCATACCTAGCAGACACAACTGGGTGGGAAATTCGAGCAAGCCCTGGTGCAATTTTTCAAGTTGGTACTTGATTAGCATTATGGTTATGGTATGCAAATTACGATGCATATCCTGGCTATTTCTATAAATAGGCCCTTAGGCAATAGCAAAATCACACTTAGCAATTTGAGCAGAATTGGTAATAGGCATTGGCTTAGAATTTAGCATTAGGCAACTGCGTAGAATTTGCATAGAGCTAGACTTAGGCATTTTGCAGAGAGCTAGGCACCATGAACACTCCAATTAGACTAGTTTGCAAAAAATCCCAGACAACATTTCTAGGGGAAATCTTGAATAGGTGTCTCAAAAGAATGACCAAGAATAAGCATTCACTAGCCATTGTAGTGATGAAGTGGGTTCTGGGGAGGGACTACATTGAATACGAAGACAAGTACATAGTTAATATTGACGTATGCTCTCACTTCATCACATCCATGCTTGACATCTAGGTTCCCAAGCCATTGATTCTTCGCCTAGTGCTGGAAATCTTCCCGAAGAAGTACCTTGGAGGCCTCGACGTGGTGGTGGCGAATGCTGCATTTGGTCTAGGCTTTCCAATGACAAGTGACCTTAAAAATTATATTGAAGAAGACATAGTAGTACCATGGGTGCCATTCTCGAGTGGGTTCCACATCCAGTCACACAAAGAGCATCGTTAAAGGGTAACCTGTTCCTGCCACTTCCTATTTCACTTGTACAATGTGGTGCCTTTCTACGACATCGACTGGTACACCGACTTCAGGAACCTAGTGTTCCCTCTACCACTCGCCATTGCTCCTACAGATGCTACTGCTGGTCCTACTACCGTTCCTGCTGATGAAGTAATTCCAAACACTGCTGTTGATGCCTCCCTTGCCACTACTTGTGACTAAAAACCTTTATTCCTTGAGAAATCATCTTTTTGTTAATACATTTTGTATATACGCTTGAAAAAGGCCTTACTGCACATATATATGAAGAAACCACATAATATATACAAATATACTCTAAAAGTGTGGCCTCAGAGCCATTTTGACAATATATTGATCGAAGTATATAAATATAATGAAAATACAACTTATATTAGCATTCTGTCTCCTTTTCCTTTTGATTTTGCAATGTGGCTTCTCTTTTTCTTTTTCTGCATATATGTGTTCATTTCAATTTTGCATATGGGTTTCATTTTTCTCTACTTCATGAGTTGCATGTTATCTCTCTCTACTTTTTGAATTAATGGGTTTCATTTGTTTCTACTTCCTCGCACTGTAGAATTAATTATAAGATCAACGACAAAAACACGAAAGAAAAATGATTACACTACTCACATATTTACACTGGCAGGATAATATTGAAGCTTCATTAAATAGTTTTAGGTGAATTCTGTTAACCGGAATACCCAATGCTTCTTGCTCCATATTTTCTAATTCGAATGCATTGTGCTACTCGCATTGAATTATTTTGAAAGGGATTTCCCACAGGGTGTCAAATTTTTTGTGTTGGTTTGGATTTGTAGCCCTTTTGTTAAATTTTAACACTAGGTCCTTGCACTTTAGACCTTTTTCTAAAGATTTCTTGTCAAACCATCTCTTAACCACCTACTGGTGGTTAGACATGGCTATCAGGGCCTTTTTGAGCAATTGCAACGCTATAATCTCCATAGAGATAGGAAATAACACTTCTTTCCCATACACTAGCTCGTACGGAAATGTATTGAGGACTTGCTTGGGAGTTATGCAGTCCATCCATAGTGCTGCCCTAAGGTTCTTATGCCATTCTCTTTGGTGTTCCCACCCGATTCTTTTGATGAGTTGGACTAAATTTTTATTAGTTGACTCAACCAGGCCATTCCCTTGTGGGTAGTAATTTGATGACATTTTCAAGAATATGCTATGCACGAGTGCAAATTGACATATCTTAGAGCCTAGGAAAGCCTTGGCATTGTTGGAGATGATGGTCTTTGGTGAGCCAAATCTTGTCACCAGTTCTTCAAGGAAATCCACTATCTCTGCCTCTGTAACATTCTCCAGGGGCATGGCTTCGGTCCACATAGTGAAGTAGTCCGTTGCTGTTAGAATCTATTTGTGTCTAGCGCTGGAGGTGGGATTGATCATTCTGATGAAATCAAGGCCCCATTGCACAAATGGCTCATCAACCACTATCAGAATGAGAAGCATCACAAATTTTTTTCTTCTTCCTGCAAAGAATTGGCATTCCTTACAAGCTTTTACTAAGGAATATGAGTCATTGAATAGTGTAGGCTAGAAGTACCCAACGCACATGATTTTGATGGTAGTGGTCTTGCAGGAGAAGTGCCCACTTGCGGGACTACTATGGAAAGTGTCAAGAATCCTCTTCGCTTGCCCTATGGTGAGACACTATAATAGAATGTCGTTGAAGGTCCTTTTGAAAAGGACCCCTTTGATGAGTGCATATCCATTGTTCTACAGTCTGTAGAATCTTCTCTTTTGAGAAGGAAGGCCCGACGGGTATTTTCTAGTATGCATAAATCTCACTCTGTTCGCCAGCCAATAGCCTTCAGATTCAAACTCATTGGTTAGAACCAGCTCTGGTTTCTCTTCTTTGGATGCCATTTCTTTGTCGCGCACTAGATATTTTCACAGTCCTCTTCCTCAGACGGTCTTTGTAGACTTGACCTCAATGTCATATTCAAGGATCTTAGTGATCTAATTAGCCCTCTTTTCGGTGATTTCTCCTTCCATGATGTATTCACGCACACTGGAATGTGCAACATAAACAATCACCTTATTGCAAGATATTAGATGTTAGAACTTATTGAGTCCCTTAACAATAGAAAACACTTGCCTCTCAATGAAGTTGTAGTTCATCTCATATTCCTTTAGGGTTCAGGAATGAAATACTATCGGATGTTCTTCCTTTCCTTCATCGTCCTTTTAAGTTAAGACAATAGCAATGCTTGATTTACTACTAAATAAATACATTATGAAGTCCTTCGATAGGTCCGAATTAACCAACACAAGAGCTGAAGAAATAACATCCTTAACCTTCTCGAAGGCTTCTCTAGCTTCTTTAGTCCATTTGAATAATTGATCCTCTTTCAACATTAGGGTGATTGGTCTGATTAATCTTCAAAATACAAAATGAATTTTCTCACAAAATTCACCTTCCCTAAGAAAGACTAGACTCCTTTCTTGTTGATTGGTAGGGGAAGCTCTCTGATTGCTTTCACCCACTTGGGATCAATTGCAATTCCTTCTTTGGACACTACATGTCCCAATAGCTTTCCTTGCGATACTTCGAAGACACATTTTTTTGGGTTTAGGGATACCCCGAACTCCTGGCATTTTTTAAAAACCATCTTGAGGTGATCGAAGTGATCATCCTTATGTTTGGAGGATACAGTTAGATCATCCAAATAAATCAAGATAATCTTGTCGATCAATTCACTAAAAGTGATATCCATTGCCTGATGGAAAGTGGCTCCCACATTTGAGAGGTCGAAAGGCATTTTAGCATATGTGAACATTCCCTACTTGGTAGTGAATGTTTTTTTGTGTTGGTCCTCTTATTTGACCTAGATTTTATTGTAACCAAAAAAGCCATCTAGCAGAGAAAACATTTTTGATCATGCCATTGTTTGCAACATTAACTCCATGAAAGGTAGTGGGTAGTGATCCTTTAGGGCTGCTCTATTTAGGTCCCGAAAGTCAACACATAGGAAAATATATTTGTTCTTCTTTCAGACTGGGACCAGGTTGGATACCCATGTGCTGTGCTTGATTGAGAAGATGATCCGATACTAAATTAGCTTTGTTAGCTCTTTTGCCATCAAGGCTTTGATCTTCAGATTTAGTGGCCTCTGTTTTTGGTGATTGGTTTTGCACCTTCCATTACCTCTATTGTATGTTGGATGATATTGGGATCGTATCCCTTAAGGTCATCATATGACCAGGCCACCACTCCTTCATACTTCTCATAGAAGTTGATGAGTCTCTCTTTATTGCAATTTAGAACATCCTTCCTGACTTTGAGCTTTCTTCCATCTCTGACCTGAAGGTCTGCATAGTTTCTTTTGTCCGCTACAAACTTCCTTTTATAATTTCTTGCATTGTCACAATCAAACAGGTTTTCGAGAGTGACTATCCCCTTTGGAAGCTTGTTAGACCTCAACTGAATGATTTGTTCATTGTAGGCCTCTGCAATCTTCGATTGGAGTTAGTCGAAAAACTCGCTTGACTGTTGGATGAATGAGGCAATGTGTTCATTACTATCAAACACTTGCCAACTTTGATCATTATCTAGAATTTCCAGTTGGACTATTACTCGTACGAAGTGTTTGTTATGAGTAGGTTAGAGACATGGTCAAACTGAGATCCAATTGCGGTCATGCAGTCTTCATCACTATTTTGTTCTCGGGGCAATGTCTGGATGTTGAAGGCTTCAAAACCTTCAATCAGGTCCTAGACTCTATGTCTAGAGGATCGCATGCAAAAATTCTTTGTAGTAGAGACTCCTTGGACTTGGTTGACTAGGGTGAAGCCACAATAGTGGTTTACAATTCTAGTGAGGAAGGAAAACTCACAAAAAATGAACCCATGCCAAAAAATGTGATTTTGGGGGTTCATACAAACCTACTAGTTCGAGCGAACCCGTACCAAATAAAAATGCATTATATGAGGTGGTTCATTCGAACCCCTAAGGCTTCGTACAAACCCCCCTTAACCCTCATTCTCCCCCTCATACACAAAAAAAGCCTAAATTTTTTCACTTCAAAGCTCAGTTTGAACATGAAAATGGTGGAGACTTCACAAACCCAACTGGAATTAGGTAGTCCTCAGAACAAGCTATCCAATGAATATAATTTTGATATGTTTTGGTTTTATTATGTATTTGTTTTTTAGTTTTATTAAATATAGGATTTTCATCGAAAATGAAGGTCTTTGTTCTGTACATGTGGAAAAATTGCAGATTATCAATTTTTTTTTTTGAAAAATAGTGCCTGCGGTGTGGAGAGTCCTTGATCAATAATTTTTTTTGAATTCGATATATACAAAAAGTTACATTACTATGGTCGTGCTAATATGCGGCGGATTGTAATTGGGTTGACTTCAAAACTTGATTAAAGAAAAAATATTCAATAAAAAACTATCTAACCAAGTGGAAGCACTATATATTGGAGTTACAAATCTAAATTCGAAAGAATTCAAATTTTATCCTTTATGGAAAAAAAGTTATGCATTATATGGTGTGCGCCACTTTTTAAAAATGCTATTTTCTAAAAAAAATAGTTTTCGTGGGAGATGGAAAAGGAAGTGTAATCTGATTCCAAATTTTTTTTTTAAATTTTTTTTAGAATCTATAGACAAAATGTGATGAGACTCTAGTTTGCATCATCTTCAAATTCCTCATGGTTTAGCCAATTATAGGTGCCCGAATGTAACATTTAGTTGGGTGCACAATAATTTTAGTGTCTAGTTTGGCCAAAAATAAAACCACTATTGTGATCACTTCCACTACTAGTTCAGACCAACACCATTAATTGCTTGATTCCCATCCACTCTACCAAGCTTAGACCTTGCACTAGGCCTTCATACTCAGCTTCATTGTTTGAACAAGCTTAATTGGAAGTGTAGTGACCAGAGTGTCTTTTCATTGTGTGGAGATACCAAACATATCCCACTGCCCACTTTGCATCTTGCTCCGTCAAAGCATCATCCATAGCTTTGAAGCTTGATTGCTTTCAGGTTCCTTCACGACCTTCAAAAACACTTGATCTTCATCATAGATGACATAAGTGCCTAACTTGGTAGCATGATAGTTTTCGAAAGGATCAACATATATGTATTTTCTCAAGAGGACCTCTTCCAAATCTGTCCGGTCTTTGGTCACCTTTTCATCCTCCAGTAGCTTAGTGTAATATATTTCTTCTTTGGTGAAAGAAGTATGAGAAGCCTCAAATTTGATCATGGATTCATCGGCCACATGTTCTGAATGTAGAGCTTCAGACACTATTTTCATTTTAGCTTCATGCTTGGTCCTGAGGATCAAGTGCAACTAGTCCAAAGACAAATATCCACCTATCTTTGAAGTGAATTCTCGGGATAGGCAGAGATTGAACATGGGGGAAATGTCTATGATCACAGTATCTTGTGGAACAGTGATATTAGAGCAGTAGAAAAAAGTCAAGGGAAGGTCTTTGATGACACCTACAATTTTGACCTTGTTCCCATCAAACTGCATAACCCCCTTTTTTAAAGGTTGATAGCTAAGTCCTAAGGATTCAACTATTAGTTTGGGCATGATTGTAGTGCTAGTGCTAGAGTCAATCATGGCATTGTGTAATAATTTCTCTCCCATAATAAGAGTTAGGAAAAAGGGTTTCGATTTCAGCTTATCTCTAACCTTGGTAGAGGCTTCCTCTGTGCTATTTGTGAGAACCTTGGCATGGGACGGTAAGTCAACAACCTTTCTTTTGAGTGATTGCTCCATCAGCTCAATGATCGGATCCTCTTGGAGAGCCTTCTGTAGCAATGTCTCCCTGTTTCTAGAATAGCTAAGATATCCCAAAGAGAGCAGATGATTTTTTTCAATTGTTCCACCACATTAAATGACGATGGATTTGGAAGCTTCTACTCCTTAGCTTTGGTTACAACAATTTACCTTCATAGTGGATAATGTTGTGCCACTACGGAGGTACTAGTGTTTGGTCAGAAACACTTTTGGGCTACAGATTGACTAGTTGTGGGACGACTAGTTAGCCCATGAATTTCCTCTTTGAGTGAGTGTTGTAATCAGATTGCACTTGTAAGGTTTTTAATGTGGATGCATCATTGGAAAAAATCACCTCTTCTTCTTCCATCCATGAGAAGAGCATGTGATCGGGAGTAATATCGGTTCCTTGCTCCAATGACATCCCTTGCATTTGCGTAGTGAGTACCATGTTTTCCATTTGCGGAAGAGGCATATACAAAACCTCATGATTCGACGTTGTGTCTTGGCTACACTGTTCTACCACCTTTTGTTGTAGATTGCCACACGGAAATTTTGGGGCATATGTGTGTCGCCATAGGGGAAGCACCATGGATTGATATCTTTGATGAGATTATTTTGTCCTACTGTCAACTCTCTGCTTGAGTTTGGGTTAGCACTTTGCAACGGAGTGGGTACTGACCCTATCTAATTAGTTGTTTGAGCTTGGGGATTTGTGCGAGCACCTCCTTGGAACTGGTTTTGTTAGTAGGAAGATCTTCCACCTTGATAATTTTGATAGGTTGGCTTTAGTGGTGCAGATTGATTTTGCTTGATAGTAGTTATTTCATTGGCCATAGCCTGCAAAATTTCCTTGATGTCGCTTATCTCATCCTTTGAAGAGCCGAATGTGGAAGCAATATTTTGTGGTGTGCCCGGATACGTGTACATGGATTGAGGAGGAGCAGGTGCACTGGTAGATGGCATCCCCTAGGCGAGAATTGATATCTCAGGGAACATAGGCATGATGGGCGAAGGTGGAAACTTTCCAACATCTATCATATTGTTCTCCACTTTGATTGTGACACTGTATGCATCTGGTAGTGTGGTTCCACCAAGAGACTAGATCATCATCGAGATGTCAACATTTATGAATTTCAATTAAAACATGAACAAAAAGTCGGCCGACTGGTGGATAACAACCTAAATTATTTTCCAAGTTATATGGAATCGAGCATTGAAGTCAGTCATGGCTTCATATGGGGCATGCTTTATGATTTCTAGCTGATGATATTGTGAGGACCTGTCTCCATCATTCAAGAATCTTTCATAGAAAGGGTCTCTAAGTTGATCCCAAGTAGCGATGGTATTAGCTTGCAGCGTGCGGTACCAATCCGACACTTTATGCCTGAAAGAGGCTGCGAGCAACCTTAGTGCTATATTTTGGTTTGTAACTCCATGTACCAGACACACATCTGCCACATCTTGCAGATGTTCGAATGGTGTTCTTAAGCCATCTTTAGTAAATTTAGGTATAACTTTTAAAGCAAAAATCGGGATAGAGGCCCAAACGATGGGTGCTACTGGTGCTACAAGAGGACTTTTGGCATCCCATGCCACATAATTTCTATTAGTGGTTGGCAACATGTCTAGTGGAAGGGGTTGAGGAAGTGAAACATTCACTATCTGGGTCGTGGCTTGTACTGTTCCTAGTGGCGACACTAACAAATCGGGTTTATTCGTTGTTTGAGATCTAGTAACAGGCCGATGGCTCATACACCCTCTTTAGATTTAGATTCATTTAAGTAGTCCCATCGGGCGTGCTAGAAAAAAGAAACTGTTGATGCCAAAAATTGGCAAGGTAACAACCTTTATGGGAAACTTAGTTGATGGGGGGACCAATTGTGCTAAATTGAGTGACCTTTGGGTTTTAAAGAAGTTGAATTCTTTTGTAATTAGGGTTTTGGAATGGGAAAAGGAAGAAAATATAAAAAATAAAGATCTAACTAAGGTGATGCGCCAAGGAATAGATATAGGCATGGTAAATCTATCTTTTGGGATTCGATTTAAGGGCCCAATCAACAATTTGCTATGTTCCAAAATAATAGAAATCAAAGATGAAAACCTGAACAATTCATTCAAGGACATAAAATAATTTCCATATTCATTTACTGAAAATAAGAGTCAAAGACATGGTCTAACCAACAAACTTGTATTTAGAATTATAGAAGTTTTGCAAATAAACAATTCAGGATAACAATGACACAGTATAATGTTTTATCAAATAGATTAAGAAAACAAAGAGGCCAAACAATGGCACAGTCTGAGAGTCTTATACAATAATCTAAAAGCAATACAAAAGGCCTTGTGTCTTTTTCCTAATTTTTTTGTATCTTCGAAATTCGTTTTCAGAAGGAAGAAGTAGTATAGTTAGATAAAAATCCCACCGCTTGGCGGGCTAGTAACAGAAAAGATCCCATATCGCAAGCAATGATGCTTGCAACAATGATTTCCTTTGGATGTTGCAACATAAAAAATTTGGGTCATGGAACGTAGTTGCTTCTCGAACAGATGCATCCCCCTAAATGATGGCAGTGGTCCCAACAAACTCCTTTGCAAACATGTGTCATTCAATCCTGTAGTTAATTAAGACACTACAACTTGGTGGGGAATGCAGTTTTCTCTTGCCTTCCCTTCGATGAAGTCCCTGCGAAAGATACACGTGGCAGCAGGTTGGGGTCCACTCATTGATTCCTCCTCCTTTTATTGAAATACTACGTAGTGAAGAAACGTGGAGGCATTCTTTACTATTGGCGCTGACTATGGGGTCCACCAAAAGTGTATGTGGATGAAAGCTACGTGGCAGGTGGATGGGGCCCAATTGAAAAGTGAAGGGAAGCAACCCTTAAGTTCCCATGGTGACAACATGTGGAAGCATGGCGGAAGTCGGTAGGAGAGTGAACGAAGGCTTCCCTGTGGTGAGTGCTTGGTGGACATGTGGCAGCAGTAGATGAAGTTTAAAAATATGAGGCGTAGGCCGGTACTTAGCAAAAAGACAAACCGCTAGTAGGGAGCTCGAGGAATTTTAACATTCATAGTTACAATTAGGTGTGGTAAGTTTAACATGGGTTTTTGCATGTATTTTCTTGTCCTTTGTTGATTGATGTTATAGGTAGGCATGGAGATGTGTGGAAGTCTAGAAATACTTTGAAAAAAACCATAACTTATTTTCCCTTCATTTCCTATTTAATCAATATCTTTTCTAAAAGAAAAAATCAAAGATTTACATCTTCTTTTGGAATTGTATTTTACATGGCTATAAGTACTCTATCAAGACATAAAAAATACCATAAATACCTAATATTACTTGTACATTTTGATTTTAACCATCTAGATCTATTTACCTTTTTTTTTTTTTTTTGGTGAATAAGGATATTTGTGAAAATAATTTCCATTTGAATGTTTACAACATTGCTATGAAATAGGAATTCTTTAAGCCTTCATTTAAGTCCATACATATATATGTTTGTGGGAAAATTATTTATCTAAATTTATATATATATATAATTTACTTGATATGAGAAGTTGGGTGTGGACTTTATTGTTTACTTTTAAAAAATCTAAAATTGACTAATTTTGGGGAAAAAAATTACTCTATCAACCTCATATGGAGATGGGCTAGATGTGTATAATTTAGTGCATTTACTTATCTAAATAATATGATGTTATCATTTTATTTATGATTTTAAAATGAATGCAACATTTGGCATAGATGGTACAATAGTATGATATTTTGTGATACATTTTGGAATTATATATTTGTGATTTTTTTTTAATAGATATGCACTACATGCAGGCATTAAGGCTACATCTCTAAGATATGATAATAAGTTTATACTTATATTATTTTGAGGCATTATGGAAAATAGATTATGCACTTACATGCATACATTAGGAATACACATTTTGAAGCATTTGATAATCAATTTTATGCGCTATGTGAATATATTTTATACAAGATATACACTCCTAATTTCCATTTTGACCTACATAAATATGTATATAAAAGTATATGAAACTATATATAGTTTAAAACATGCAATTTTTAATTGTATGCATAGCATATCATTATCATAATATGTGGACATAATCTTAATGATATAAATAAATGAATGCACATAGATGCATAGTATTTATTTTTGCATTAGTTGTTATTTTCTTTCAAATAAAAAAATATAAATGTAGAAAAAAATAGATATCATGTATATGTGGATATTTGAATTGATTCATAAATGAAAAATAATATTATTGTAACTAACTATTTTTTCAGCATTGCAGATAGACAATGCAAAATGTGAAAATTGATTAAACCAACTAAAAGGCAAGGTATGCCAGGATTATGGTAGTTAATTTGTTAAATTATAAAAATATCATTATCATAATATGTGGATATAATCTTAATGATATAAAATAAATGAATATATGAATGCACATAGATGCATAGTATTTATTTTTGCATTAGTTGTTATTTTCTTTCAAATAAAAAAATATAAAAAAGTAGAAAAAAATAGATATGTATATGTGGATATTTGAATTGATTCATAAATGAAAAATAATGTTATTGTAACTAACCATTTTTTCAGCATTGCGATAGACAATGCAAAATGTGAAAATTTATTGAACCAACTAAAAGGCAAGGTATGCCAGATTATGGTAGTTAATTTGTTAAATTATAAAAATATCATTATCATAATATGTGGACATAATCTTAATGATATAAAATAAATGAATAAATGAATGCACATAGATGCATAGTATTTATTTTTGCATTAGTTGTTATTTTCTTTCAAATAAAAAAATATAAATGTAGAAAAAAATAGATATCATGTATATGTGGATATTTGAATTGATTCATAAATGAAAAATAATGTTATTGTAACTAACCATTTTTTTAGCATTGTAGATAGACAATGCAAAATGTGAAAATTTATTAAACCAACTAAAGGGCAAGGTATGCCAGGATTATGCTAGTTAATTTGTTAAATTATAAAACTAGTATGTTGGTATATGCGAACTATGCTCCTTTTTTATGGTCATTTTGGATGAGTCAAGAAAGAGATAATAGTGTGTGAGTAGATGATCCACATTTAAATGTGACTTATAGCTTAAAGCTATAGCCAAAGTGATACTATGACCATATGCATTGTTAGTTCATATTACTTTTAGGATTTCATGTTAGTCAAAAGTCATCAATAACTAGAGGGTATGTAGGGTCTAAATGAATAACTACATGTAACAATTATTGTAGATCTATACACTTGGTTCTTGGATGTAGTTTCACTATAAATGTAATTATATGCCACCCTCGTTAAAGGGTTAGACCACTTCTAGTAGGAAGTTGAGTAGAGGATTGTCTAGTTTATGGTTGGAGGTAAAAACTAAAGATAATTCTCTCACTCCATACAACTTGACAACCATATTGCTTGTACTCATATGAGATGACTTGACCATAAAACATTTTTGTGTAATGAAGAGAGTACACTTTTATGAAATTAATATACATTTTTAGATTGCTAGGACTATAGTTCTTAATTGAATTTATAATTTTTATTTTGAGTTGAGTATAATTGTATTATTGTGACATGTATAATGGTGTATAGTGAAATTAGTTGAAGTTGATTAATGCCTTTAAACTCTTTCATGAATTTATGAAATTTTATGTTTCAATTTAATATAGAAACTAAGTCTTTATGGAAACCTTTAAATTTATTTCTTAAATAGTAAAATATTTGTTTTAAATTTATATAATTTTGAGGTGGTTTATCACACAATCTTTGGGTTCTTCTCTAGAGGAAGTGATGGAAGGAATTAAATGCAACATAATCAATATACATGTGCCAACATCACCAACCAAATGCCAACATGACCAACCGCATACAAGGTGGCTAATTGATTGGTAAGAGAGAAAATTATTTTTAGAGCTATTTTTAGCAAAAGGTTGGTGAATTTAACTTCCTATAAGGAAATAAAATCAAATGACCCAAGCTAGAAAGTAGAATGAACCAAAACTTGTGAATCTTTTGAAAATCTACACAAACTTCGTGAAATGATGTTTATAATGAAAGATCCTCCATAGATAGATTTGGCTAGTTGTATCTATTTATTAACACAATAAACATAACATCTAATAGTAGGCATTGGTTTGGAAAAATATATCAATGAGACAAAGTGACATTTGCCCTTGTAATCTCCCCTTAGTGAGTAGTCATCATTGAATGATGATATTCAAGAATTCTTAGAGAATTAAATACTCATGGCAAATGTCCCAATATAAGGATGACAAGTAGAGCCTAGACTATTTAAGAAGATTGGCTTGGGCTTGAACCCTTGGTGAGAATAATTGAGTCACTCTTTCACACATAGAGTTATATTTTAAACACAAGGGATGGTTCACTCATTTAACTAGTTTGGAGGCGGTAGGGTTTTTCCCCATAATGCTCTAACCGACCTCTTTAGCTAGTGGAGTTGGTCTGTCAATGGACTTGGGAGCCATATGATGCATGAGTAGACAACCCATGATCTTATTGTTAGGGGACTAACACTTGAAACAAGTGCTCAAAATATTTATGTATGTAACCTTATGTGTAAAATGAAAAATACTTTCTTGAATCTTGAGGAACCTTTTAAGGTCTAAGGTGAGGTCCACCTCTTGACACAAACCCACCTATGGGATTAGGTTGAAAATAACTTTTAGGTTGGTGATAAATAAAATTCTCTAATGGTCGTATAATATATTCCAAGAAATCCCGTAGAGGAATTGGGACATGTAAACTTTACTTAGATGGGCACTTTAAGCAAAGCTTGTGCTAAGACTTTTAAAGTTTTAGATTCGATGAGAAAATATTTGGAGAGTGTCATAAACCAATAGACATGGATTGGTTGAGAAGCAGGTGAACAATTAAAGGCCATTAAACAATTTAAAAAAAATAAATCTTAGTGTGATTACCAACTCTAGTGAACTCGATGCCATGAGGCTAGCAAGGGTGCTTGACTCAAAGACTATTATGATGGGATACACCCTATGTAGTAAACAATAAGATTGTAAATTTTACATTATTTACAAATACAATCTATATACCTATGAATAAAAAAACAACAAATAAAATTTAGATATATTATCTCGCATAAATGAAAGACAATTCATATAGATGAAGATTATAATAATGCATGTTAGGACTTCCCATTAGAACTTTGCTCATGAGTTCCACCAGATATTTGATTAAATCTAAGCTTAAAAAAGAACCATATGTTTGCAAAAACCAGACCAGAGCAGCATCAATAAACAGCACAAATATTGTGTTTACCAATTCAATTCATCATGAGTTTAATGCAATATTAAATGAAAACGAATCTACAATTTCCTATTTCTGCATCTGCTGTGATTGTGGACAAATTACAGGGTGTTCTGCGACCGGTCTATTTTAGCCATTGTTATCAAATAAAAAGTATGTCAAGAGACGGCGCTTAGCTGGATGTGTTATCAGACGGCAGTAGCGAACGTGCATTTTGTTTTAAGAAATTCAGGTGCACGATCATAGACAGAATTAGGACACATTTTATTTGCATTTTCTTCTTTGAAATTTACTCGGCAATGGCGGATTCTTCAAGTCTTCCTTTGTTTTTCCTTTTCTAGGGCTGGGCCAAAGACTACGGACGCATATTTAGGAATGTACTTCACTTTTTAATTGATATTGTAGGTTTATTTTACTAAATATGCGCTGGAATGATTCAATGCTGTTTTGTTTAATATCGACTTTAGATTTGTAGGAATCTTTAATGCCAGAAGCTCACTGTGTTGAATAATTCTCTAATTAGCCATTTTATTGCCATTATTCGCTCTAGATTTGGATAAATCTTTAATGGCAGAAGCTTATTGTGTTGAATAATTCCTTAACCAGCCCCTTTATTGCCCTAATTCGCTTTTCCATAAATCTTTAATGGCTTGAAGAATTCTCTAATAATTTTCTAATCAGCCACTTTATTGCCATTATTTGCTCTAGATTTGGAAAAATCTTTAGTGGCAGAAGCGCACTGTGTTGAATAATTCTCTAACCAGCCACTTTATTGCCCTAATTCGCTCTAGATTTGGAGAAATCTTAGTGGCAGAAGCTCGTTGTGTTGAATGATTCTTTAACCAGCCAGTTTAATTCCATTATTCGCTTCAGTGCAGACGCTCTGTTTTTTCCCCCTTTTGCAGTGTAGTAAAATAATGGATATTAAGAATTTAGACCATTATCGCACAGCGATTTTGGCGGAATAATGAGCTGTCTTCAAGCAAGGAGACTTTCAAGAACGCCATATTCAAAAGCTGGCAAAAATTCAGGATTTTTTGGGGAATTCTCTCAATTTTGCCTTCCTCTAATTGGTTTGAATTTTCTTCTCTATCATCATCTTTTAGTGGGATATATTTATTGCAAGTGGGCTGAGCTTCGCCGGCACGCTAACTCCTGGAAATTGTTACTTAGGCCCCACTGGTCAGAGTTGAAAAGTTCTAAATTTTCGTTAATTTCTTTATATTTTTCTGTCTGTGATCGCGCAGTTAAATTTACTGTCGTATGCAGATTGCCCCATTACCACCGCATAGTTGTCTTTAATTTTGTTACCACTCTGTTTTAGTAGAGGATAAATTCATAGATCTGTACAGAATTGTGAGTGTGAACTAGGGCTCTTGTCCTGAACTCATCTTGGTATTTAGACAAACTTGTGCTCTCATATTCACTTGATTAGCACTGCTTTGAACTCATCCTTCAATTAGCTATGGTGATTGGTAGCATTAAAAATGGGGTAAAGGATGGCTGATAATTAATGATCATTTATCTAGATCAATCATTTTTGTGTGAATATATGATCACAGTAAGCTAAAAGATATAAATTCTTTTTAGGCATTAAATCAAAATGTATGGCTATTGATCTCTCTTTCAAAGATAGAGAACAAGTTCTTACTATTGATGAATGACTACTTGATTGAGAGATGAGAAATAATCAAAATAAATGCAACAAATATCTTTAAATACTATCACATGATATCAAATTACACAACCATGTGTTTGGTAATTTCTTGGTAATTTTTTTGGTGGGATAAAATTGCATTGTGTAAGGATGTCCTTGAAACCATGAGTCTATCTTGGGGTAAATGACAAGCTAGATTAGATTGAAGCTATCATTAGGGAAGATAGGTTCACCCTTAGCATGAGAAAGATAATGGCCAAAATATCTTGTGGGTAAAATGGTAAATTAAACCTATCATTAAGGAATATAGGTTGCCCCTAGCACAAGAAAGATAATGATGATGTTCTCAATGACCAAAAAATTTTGTGTGGGTAGAAAGGTGATAAACCATATCAATAGTGATAAATTGGATCAACGGTGATAAATTATAGTAATGGTGAAAAACTAGATCAATGGGAGAAGTCCCTAGTGTAAGATATAGCCATGGAAAAGGTATAAAGATCCAAAAGACATGCCTATGAGGCACAAGTATAAAGAGGGAATATATGATAAATAGAGAACTAAAAAATGTGTGATATAACCAATAGATCAATGCTAAAGGTATGTCTAGAGAAGTACAAATGATATGGTAATGCTCTAAAAGTATGGCATGATAGGGCAAGTTTAATAAAAGACTCTAAAAGTATGATATGTTAATTGTAGGATAAATAGAGAACTCAAAAACGTGTGATATAACCATTTGGGATTGAAATAAGGATGCTTTACGAAGTAATTTATGACAATGGTACCTCCAATATGATGGGAGTGGGGAATGCATGATGAATTCCAAAATGAACTCAAAAGATGTATCAATAGAAGGTCATAGCAATGTGTAATAATTAAATAATATAGCCCGAAGTATGAAAACACCGTAAAAACATGTGATGTTGTCATGGGCAGAGGATCCAATGAAGGATTATCCAACCATGTGGCTAGATACCTAAACAACATAATATCAATAGAAAATATAAACTCTATTCAAAACTCTGAACCCAAGATATAAACTATAGTAAATGTGGTGGCTTCTTTAACAATTGACTACTAATGAAAACCTACAAACAAAAAAATTAAAACTATTTTGGTTGATGCAAAATTTCCCTTGTTCCATAGGATGATCCTACATTAGAACACCAAGGATAACTTTAAGAACGCCCCCTTCCCCTCCCCCCCTCGGCAAAGGTGTAAAATCCTAGCGAATCTTGTATACTTCTTGAAAAAAAAATTAATTTAATTGACAATTTTTTTTATTTTTTGAGGAAAAAATAATAATATCAATTGGTGAATATTTTGTAATCGCTAGAAGTCTGTGGAAAATACTGGCGAATTGTAATTTTTTTAAAACCAATAAAATATTTTCATTGACGATTAAAACCTATTTTCAAACCAATAATATATTTCCATTGGTGAATTAAACCTTTTTTCAAACCAATAAAATATTTCTATTGGCGAATTAAACCTATTTTAAAAAAATAATTTTTTTGTTACGATTAAAACATATTTTCAAATAAAAAATAAAAATTATTGGTGAATTAAACCTATTTCAAACCAATAAAAAAATCATTGGCAAATTAAACATAATTTCAAACCAATAAAAAAAATCATTGGCGAATTAAACATAATTTCAAACCAATAAAAAAATTAATTGGCGAAATAAATTGGCATGCCAATAAAAAATCATAGTGTGGGTGGTGGAAATATCAAATTCTATATATATTGTTCTATTATGGGACAAATTTTGGACACATCCAAATTCCTTCATAAAGTGTTTAGAATGGGGACAAGTGTCAACATGTTTATTATATGTTATTAAGTGAAGTGCTATAGCTGAAGCTAGATGTCAACGCAAATTAATATAATTGACGACTGCGTGATGAATTTTTGATAGATGATTGTAGTTGCATTCTAGAAGCAAATGTCTGAAGAACTAGACTTGCGATTTCAAATCTCCAGAATAACACTAGAACCGTTAGATTTCCAAATATCAATGGTTGAGCTTTTAATACTTATTAAATCACTTAAAGTCATGACACCCAAAATAATATTTTATTGTCGACTGACTACTGGTAGTTGAAGGTCGCCTAAGTTATGACTTAAGCCTTTGGAGTCATCGTGGTGATTGGCCTCTCGACCTAGTCAATTATTGGTTTCGTGGAGTATCAAAGACTTTAATATCTCCTAAGTTAACTACGATATAACCGTTCGATGAATGTTTGATGGATGATTGTAGTTGCATTCCGAAAGCAAATGTTTGAAGCATTGGACTTGTGAATTCAAACCTACAAAATGATCTAGAACCGTTAGATTTTAAAATATCAATAGTTGACGTTTTATTATTTACTAAATCACTTAAATTCATGACTCAATTTTAAAAAAATGATATTGTCACATCAAGTGGCGAATTAAATGTTCAAGTGCTAAGTATTTGATGTCTTCGTTCTATATATACTTCACCAACTTGATGTTCTTCATATCATTTATAATATATTTGGCTTTGCTTTCTTTCTTTTCTATTCTCAATTTAACTGTGATATGGAGTCTTCATAGTGTGTCATGCTACCCAAATGTTTTTGGGAGAAAAGAAGCAACGATGCATACGATAGATGAAAGTTGGGTATGGTTTTTACAATTCCTTTTGTGCAGGTTGAGGATGCTATAAGAATAATTGTGGGTAGGGAATGGCTTCAGAACAACCCCTGTGCTCTATTTTTAGAGGTAGCTTCGACTTTCTTGTCCAATTGAATGAACATTTTGCTTGATAAATATTTGGTGAAGACGTTGACAATACATTATTTGCAACATTTCATTTACTCTATTTCTTCATTGGAGTTGACACTGGAGCATTAAAATTTTGAAAGTGGGTTAGCGCCTATTGGTGGAATCTTCTGCAAGGTGGAATTGCATTCTTTTACAATGCAAGCTCTC
This sequence comes from Sequoia sempervirens, assembly GCA_007258455.2. Lineage (NCBI taxonomy): Eukaryota > Viridiplantae > Streptophyta > Pinopsida > Cupressales > Cupressaceae > Sequoia > Sequoia sempervirens. The sequence goes on from VDFB02000003.1 coordinate 645,441,434, forward strand.
TCCATGGTTAATATGAGATGTGGTCTGGTGTGCAATACGAAAAATGAATCATTGTACAGAGTCTAGAGTTTTGAATGAATGATTTGGGTGATTCCCTTTTCTTCTTTGCTGTTACTTTGTTAATTTTGATTCACCTTCTACTCAAACACTTGGTTGAGGGTTTCTGCTATTGTTACAAAAAAATTTAGTAATGAATTGTCTATATTTTATTGTACAACTCTTGTAATATGTATTTTATGACTGTTTTTTTGTCACGGTTAGTGGCTTTTTGGCTAGGTTGCCTATGTA